>OZ020122.1:10386786-11007969 GCA_963971155.1 Anthrax anthrax | reverse complement strand
TACTCCCACTATTCATGACCACATGGTGGAAATCAAATTTTAAAAAATTGGTCTTGTATTGGCATTTAATATATTTACGTAAACTCGGTTTTTAAAAATTCAGTCTAATACAATAAAAACAAAAAATCCTTCGCATCTATTTCTAGAGCTGCATGTAAAATACAATACCGAATATTATCGTTTTGAAGATCCCTGTATTTTGTAATTTTAGTTTTATTTGCTTAAAATGAAATTTAAAAGCAAAACGAAGTTGTATGATGAAACTACTTAGGAGTGCTCTGTGAAAGGATTGATTTTATAAACCGCTTGGTACCCCATTGGACTTTAAATCATATAAATTCAGTTCATAACAATGCCATATAATAAAGAAAAGCGAAACACAAGATTACTCCCACTATTCATGACCACATGGTGGAAATCAAATTTTAAAAAATTGGTCTTGTATTGGCATTTAATATATTTACGTAAATTCGGTTTTTAAAAATTCAGTATAATACAATGAAAACAAAAAATCCTTTGCATCTCTTCTAGAGCCGCATGAAAAATATAACAACGAAAATAATTGTTTTGAACATCTCTGTATTTTGTAATATTAGTTTTATTTGATTAAAATTAAATTTAACAACAAAACGAAGTTATAGGCTGAAATTATTTAGGAGTGCTTTGTGAAAGGATTGGTTTTATACACAAACCACTTGGGACCCCATTGGACTTTAAATCATATAAATTCAGTTCATAACAATGCCATATAATAAAGAAAAGCGAAACACAAGATTACTCCCACTATTCATGACCAAATGGTGGAAATCAAATTTTAAAAAATTGGTCTTGTATTGGCATTTAATATATTTACGTAAACTCGGTTTTTAAAAATTCAGTATAATACAATAAAAACAAAAAATCCTTTGCATCTATTTCTAGATCCGCATGAAAAATATGATAACGAAAATAATCGTTTTGAAGATCCCTGTATTTTGTATTATTAGTTTTATTTGATTAAAATGAAATTAATTAACAAAACGAATTTATAGGCTGAAATTATTTAGGAGTGCTTTGTGAAAGGATTGATTTTACACACAAACCGCTTGGTACTCCATTGGACTTTAAAACATACAAATTCAGTTCATAACAATGCCATATAATAAAGAAAAGCGAAACACAAGATTACTCCCACTATTCATGACCAAATGGTGGACATCAAATTCTAAAAAATTGGCCTTGTATTGGCATTTAATATATTTACGCAAACTCGGTTTTTAAAAATTCAGTATAATACAATAAAAACAAAAAATCCTTCGCATTTATTTATAGAGCCGCATGAAAAATATAATAACGAATATATTCGTTTTGAAGATTCCTGTATTTTGTAATATTAGTTTTATATGATTAAAATGAAATTTAATAACAAAACGAAGTTATAGGCTGAAATTATTTAGGAGTGCTTTGTGAAAGGATTGATTTTATACACAAACCACTTGGTACCCCATTGGACTTCAAAACATACAAATTCGGTTCATAACAATGCCATATAATAAAAAAGAGCGAAACACAAGATTACTCCCACTATTCATGACCAAATGGTGGAAATAAAATCTTAAAAAATTTTCCTTGCATTGGCATTTAATATATTTACGTAAATTCGGTTTTTAAAAATTCAGTATAATACAATGAAAACAAAAAATCCTTTGCATCTCTTCTAGAGCCGCATGAAAAATATAACAACGAAAATAATCGTTTTGAACATCTCTGTATTTTGTAATATTAGTTTTATTTGATTAAAATTAAATTTAATAGCAAAACGAAGTTGTAGGATGAAACTACTTAGGAGTGCTCTGTGAAAGGATTGATTTTATACACAAACCACTTGGTAGCCCATTGGACTTTAAATCATATAAATTCAGTTCATAACACTGCCATATAATAAAGAAGAGCGAAACACAAGATTACTCCCACTATTCATGACCAAATGGTGGAAATCAAATTTTAAAAAATTGGTCTTGTATTGGCATTTAATATATTTACGTAAATTCGGTTTTTAAAAATTCAGTATAATACAATGAAAACAAAAAATCCTTTGCATCTGTTCTAGAGCCGCATGAAAAATATAACAACGAAAATAATCGTTTTGAACATCTCTGTATTTTGTAATATTAGTTTTATTTGATTAAAATTAAATTTAACAACAAAACGAAGTTATAGGCTGAAATTATTTAGGAGTGCTTTGTGAAAGGATTGGTTTTATACACAAAACACTTGGGACCCCATTGGACTTTAAATCATATAAATTCAGTTCATAACAATGCCATATAATAAAGAAAAGCGAAACACAAGATTACTCCCACTATTCATGACCAAATGGTGGAAATCAAATTTTAAAAAATTGGTCTTGTATTGGCATTTAATATATTTACGTAAACTCGGTTTTTAAAAATTCAGTATAATACAATAAAAACAAAAAATTCTTTGCATCTATTTCTAGAGCCGCATGAAAAATATGATAACGAAAATAATCGTTTTGAAGATCCCTGTATTTTGTATTATTAGTTTTATTTGATTAAAATGGAATTTATTAGCAAAACGAATTTATAGGCTGAAATTATTTAGGAGTGCTTTGTGAAAGGATTGATTTTACACACAAACCGCTTGGTACCCCATTGGACTTTAAAACATACAAATTCAGTTCATAACAATGCCATATAATAAAGAAAAGCGAAACACAAGATTACTCCCACTATTCATGACCAAATGGTGGACATCAAATTCTAAAAAATTGGCCTTGTATTGGCATTTAATATATTTACGCAAACTCGGTTTTTAAAAATTCAGTATAATACAATAAAAACAAAAAATCCTTCGCATTTATTTATAGAGCCGCATGAAAAATATAATAACGAATATATTCGTTTTGAAGATCCCTGTATTTTGTAATATTAGTTTTATATGATTAAAATGAAATTTAATAACAAAACGAAGTTATAGGCTGAAATTATTTAGGAGTGCTTTGTGAAAGGATTGATTTTATACACAAACCACTTGGTACCCCATTGGACTTCAAAACATACAAATTCGGTTCATAACAATGCCATATAATAAAGAAAAGCGAAACACAAGATTACTCCCACTATTCATGACCACATGGTGGAAATCAAATTTTAAAAAATTGGTCTTGTATTGGCATTTAATATATTTACGTAAACTCGGTTTTTAAAAATTCAGTATAATACAATAAAAACAAAAAATCCTTCGCATCTTTTTCTAGAGCTGCATGTAAAATACAATACCGAATATAATCGTTTTGAAGATCCCTGTATTTTGTAATTTTAGTTTTATTTGATTAAAATGAAATTTAATAGCAAAACGAAGTTGTAGGATGAAACTACTTAGAAGTGCTCTGTGAAAGGATTGATTTTATACACAAACCACTTGTTACCCCATTGGACTTTAAATCATATAAATTCAGTTCATAACAATGCCATATAATAAAGAAAAGCGAAACACAAGATTACTCCCACTATTCATGACCAAATGGTGGAAATCAAATTTTAAAAAATTGGTCTTGTATTGGCATTTAATATATTTACGTAAACTCGGTTTTTAAAAATTCAGTATAATACAATAAAAACAAAAAATTCTTTGCATCTATTTCTAGAGCCGCATGAAAAATATGATAACGAAAATAATCGTTTTGAAGATCCCTGTATTTTGTATTATTAGTTTTATTTGATTAAAATGGAATTTATTAGCAAAACGAATTTATAGGCTGAAATTATTTAGGAGTGCTTTGTGAAAGGATTGATTTTACACACAAACCGCTTGGTACCCCATTGGACTTTAAAACATACAAATTCAGTTCATAACAATGCCATATAATAAAGAAAAGCGAAACACAAGATTACTCCCACTATTCATGACCAAATGGTGGACATCAAATTCTAAAAAATTGGCCTTGTATTGGCATTTAATATATTTACGCAAACTCGGTTTTTAAAAATTCAGTATAATACAATAAAAACAAAAAATTCTTTGCATCTATTTCTAGAGCCGCATGAAAAATATGATAACGAAAATAATCGTTTTGAAGATCCCTGTATTTTGTATTATTAGTTTTATTTGATTAAAATGGAATTTATTAGCAAAACGAATTTATAGGCTGAAATTATTTAGGAGTGCTTTGTGAAAGGATTGATTTTACACACAAACCGCTTGGTACCCCATTGGACTTTAAAACATACAAATTCAGTTCATAACAATGCCATATAATAAAGAAAAGCGAAACACAAGATTACTCCCACTATTCATGACCACATGGTGGAAATCAAATTTTAAAAAATTGGTCTTGTATTGGCATTTAATATATTTACGTAAACTCGGTTTTTAAAAATTCAGTATAATACAATAAAAACAAAAAATCCTTCGCATCTTTTTCTAGAGCTGCATGTAAAATACAATACCGAATATAATCGTTTTGAAGATCCCTGTATTTTGTAATTTTAGTTTTATTTGATTAAAATGAAATTTAATAGCAAAACGAAGTTGTAGGATGAAACTACTTAGAAGTGCTCTGTGAAAGGATTGATTTTATACACAAACCACTTGTTACCCCATTGGACTTTAAATCATATAAATTCGGTTCATAACAATGCCATATAATAAAGAAAAGCGAAACACAAGATTACTTCAACTGTTCATGACCAAATGGTGGAAATCAAATTTTAAAAAATTGGTCTTGTATTGGCATTTAATATATTTACGTAAACTCGGTTTTTAAAAATTCAGTATAATACAATAAAAACAAAAAATCCTTCGCATCTTTTTCTAGAGCCGCATGAAAAATATAATAACGAATATATTCGTTTTGAAGATGCCTGTATTATGTAATATTAGTTTTATTTGATTAAAATGAAATTTAATAGCAAAACGAAGTTATAGGCTGAAATTATTTAGGACTGCTTTGTGAAAGGATTGATTTTATACACAAACCACTTGGTACCCCATTGGACTTTAAAACATACAAATTCAGTTCATAACAATGCCATATAATAAAGAAAAGCGAAACACAAGATTACTCCCACTATTCATGACCACATGGTGGAAATCAAATTTTAAAAAATTGGTCTTGTATTGGCATTTAATATATTTACGTAAACTCGGTTTTTAAAAATTCAGTATAATACAATAAAAACAAAAAATCCTTCGCATCTATTTCTAGAGCCACATGAAAAATATTATATCGAATATAATCGTTTTGAACATCCCTGTATTTTGTAATATTAGTTTTATTTGATTAAAATGAAATTTAATAGCAAAACGAAGTTGTAGGATGAAACTACTTAGGAGTGCTCTGTGAAAGGATTGATTTTATACACAAACCGCTTGGTACCCCATTGGACTTTAAAGCTAATAAATTCAGTTCATAACAATGCCATATAATAAAGAAAAGCGAAACACAAGATTACTCCCACTATTCATGACCACATGGTGGAAATCAAATTTTAAAAAATTGGTCTTGTATTGGCATTTAATATATTTACGTAAACTCGGTTTTTAAAAATTCAGTCTAATACAATAAAAACAAAAAATCCTTCGCATCTATTTCTAGAGCTGCATGTAAAATACAATACCGAATATTATCGTTTTGAAGATCCCTGTATTTTGTAATTTTAGTTTTATTTGCTTAAAATGAAATTTAAAAGCAAAACGAAGTTGTATGATGAAACTACTTAGGAGTGCTCTGTGAAAGGATTGCTTTTATAAACCGCTTGGTACCCCATTGGACTTTAAATCATATAAATTCAGTTCATAACAATGCCATATAATAAAGAAAAGCGAAACACAAGATTACTCCCACTATTCATGACCACATGGTGGAAATCAAATTTTAAAAAATTGGTCTTGTATTGGCATTTAATATATTTACGTAAACTCGGTTTTTAAAAATTCAGTATAATACAATAAAAACAAAAAATCCTTTGCATCTATTTCTAGAGCCGCATGAAAAATATGATAACGAAAATAATCGTTTTGAAGATCCCTGTATTTTGTATTATTAGTTTTATTTGATTAAAATGAAATTAATTAACAAAACGAATTTATAGGCTGAAATTATTTAGGAGTGCTTTGTGAAAGGATTGATTTTACACACAAACCGCTTGGTACCCCATTGGACTTTAAAACATACAAATTCAGTTCATAACAATGCCATATAATAAAGAAAAGCGAAACACAAGATTACTCCCACTATTCATGACCAAATGGTGGACATCAAATTCTAAAAAATTGGCCTTGTATTGGCATTTAATATATTTACGCAAACTCGGTTTTTAAAAATTCAGTATAATACAATAAAAACAAAAAATCCTTCGCATTTAGTTATAGAGCCGCATGAAAAATATAATAACGAATATATTCGTTTTGAAGATTCCTGTATTTTGTAATATTAGTTTTATATGATTAAAATGAAATTTAATAACAAAACGAAGTTATAGGCTGAAATTATTTAGGAGTGCTTTGTGAAAGGATTGATTTTATACACAAACCACTTGGTACCCCATTGGACTTCAAAACATACAACTTCGGTTCATAACAATGCCATATAATAAAGAAAAGCGAAACACAAGATTACTCCCACTATTCATGACCACATGGTGGAAATCAAATTTTAAAAAATTGGTCTTGTATTGGCATTTAATATATTTACGTAAACTCGGTTTTTAAAAATTCAGTATAATACAATAAAAAAAAAAAATCCTTCGCATCTATTTCTAGAGCCGCATGAAAAATATGATAACGAAAATAATCGTTTTGAAGATCCCTGTATTTTGTGTTATTAGTTTTATTTGATTAAAATGAAATTTAATAGCAAAACGAAGTTGTAGGATGAAACTACTTAGAAGTGCTCTGTGAAAGGATTGATTTTATACACAAACCACTTGTTACCCCATTGGACTTTAAATCATATAAATTCAGTTCATAACAATGCCATATAATAAAGAAAAGCGAAACACAAGATTACTTAAACTGTTCATGATCAAATGGTGGAAATAAAATCTTAAAAAATTGGCCTTGCATTGGCATTTAATATATTTACGTAAATTCGGTTTTTAAAAATTCAGTATAATACAATGAAAACAAAAAATCCTTTGCATCTCTTCTAGAGCCGCATGAAAAATATAACAACGAAAATAATCGTTTTGAACATCTCTGTATTTTGTAATATTAGTTTTATTTGATTAAAATTAAATTTAATAGCAAAACGAAGTTGTAGGATGAAACTACTTAGAAGTGCTCTGTGAAAGGATTGATTTTATACACAAACCACTTGTTACCCCATTGGACTTTAAATCATATAAATTCAGTTCATAACAATGCCATATAATAAAGAAAAGCGAAACACAAGATTACTTCAACTGTTCATGACCAAATGGTGGAAATCAAATTTTAAAAAATTGGTCTTGTATTGGCATTTAATATATTTACGTAAACTCGGTTTTTAAAAATTCAGTATAATACAATAAAAACAAAAAATCCTTTGCATCTATTTCTAGAGCCGCATGAAAAATATGATAACGAAAATAATCGTTTTGAAGATCCCTGTATTTTGTATTATTAGTTTTATTTGATTAAAATGAAATTAATTAACAAAACGAATTTATAGGCTGAAATTATTTAGGAGTGCTTTGTGAAAGGATTGATTTTACACACAAACCGCTTGGTACCCCATTGGACTTTAAAACATACAAATTCAGTTCATAACAATGCCATATAATAAAGAAAAGCGAAACACAAGATTACTCCCACTATTCATGACCAAATGGTGGAAATAAAATCTTAAAAAATTGGCCTTGTATTGGCATTTAATATATTTACGCAAACTCGGTTTTTAAAAATTCAGTATAATACAATAAAAACAAAAAATCCTTTGCATCTATTTCTAGAGCCGCATGAAAAATATGATAACGAAAATAATCGTTTTGAAGATTCCTGTATTTTGTATTATTAGTTTTATTTGATTAAAATGAAATTAATTAACAAAACGAATTTATAGGCTGAAATTATTTAGGAGTGCTTTGTGAAAGGATTGATTTTACACACAAACCGCTTGGTACCCCATTGGACTTTAAAACATACAAATTCAGTTCATAACAATGCCATATAATAAAGAAAAGCGAAACACAAGATTACTCCCACTATTCATGACCAAATGGTGGACATCAAATTCTAAAAAATTGGCCTTGTATTGGCATTTAATATATTTACGCAAACTCGGTTTTTAAAAATTCAGTATAATACAATAAAAACAAAAAATCCTTCGCATTTATTTATAGAGCCGCATGAAAAATATAACAACGAAAATAAACGTTTTGAACATCTCTGTATTTTGTAATATTAGTTTTATTTGATTAAAATTAAATTTAACAACAAAACGAATTTATAGGCTGAAATTATTTAGGAGTGCTTTGTGAAAGGATTGATTTTACACACAAACCGCTTGGTACCCCATTGGACTTTAAAACATACAAATTCAGTTCATAACAATGCCATATAATAAAGAAAAGCGAAACACAAGATTACTCCCACTATTCATGACCAAATGGTGGACATCAAATTCTAAAAAATTGGCCTTGTATTGGCATTTAATATATTTACGCAAACTCGGTTTTTAAAAATTCAGTATAATACAATAAAAACAAAAAATCCTTCGCATTTATTTATAGAGCCGCATGAAAAATATAATAACGAATATATTCGTTTTGAAGATTCCTGTATTTTGTAATATTAGTTTTATATGATTAAAATGAAATTTAATAACAAAACGAAGTTATAGGCTGAAATTATTTAGGAGTGCTTTGTGAAAGGATTGATTTTATACACAAACCACTTGGTACCCCATTGGACTTCAAAACATACAAATTCGGTTCATAACAATGCCATATAATAAAGAAAAGCGAAACACAAGATTACTCCCACTATTCATGACCACATGGTGGAAATCAAATTTTAAAAAATTGGTCTTGTATTGGCATTTAATATATTTACGTAAACTCGGTTTTTAAAAATTCAGTATAATACAATAAAAACAAAAAATCCTTCGCATTTATTTATAGAGCCGCATGAAAAATATAATAACGAATATATTCGTTTTGAAGATGCCTGTATTATGTAATATTAGTTTTATTTGATTAAAATGAAATTTAATAGCAAAACGAAGTTATAGGCTGAAATTATTTAGGACTGCTTTGTGAAAGGATTGATTTTATACACAAACCACTTGGTACCCCATTGGACTTTAAAACATACAAATTCAGTTCATAACAATGCCATATAATAAAGAAAAGCGAAACACAAGATTACTCCCACTATTCATGACCACATGGTGGAAATCAAATTTTAAAAAATTGGTCTTGTATTGGCATTTAATATATTTACGTAAACTCGGTTTTTAAAAATTCAGTATAATACAATAAAAACAAAAAATCCTTCGCATCTATTTCTAGAGCCACATGAAAAATATTATATCGAATATAATCGTTTTGAACATCCCTGTATTTTGTAATATTAGTTTTATTTGATTAAAATGAAATTTAATAGCAAAACGAAGTTGTAGGATGAAACTACTTAGGAGTGCTCTGTGAAAGGATTGATTTTATACACAAACCGCTTGGTACCCCATTGGACTTTAAAGCTAATAAATTCAGTTCATAACAATGCCATATAATAAAGAAAAGCGAAACACAAGATTACTCCCACTATTCATGACCACATGGTGGAAATCAAATTTTAAAAAATTGGTCTTGTATTGGCATTTAATATATTTACGTAAACTCGGTTTTTAAAAATTCAGTATAATACAATAAAAACAAAAAATCCTTCGCATCTATTTCTAGAGCCACATGAAAAATATTATATCGAATATAATCGTTTTGAACATCCCTGTATTTTGTAATATTAGTTTTATTTGATTAAAATGAAATTTAATAGCAAAACGAAGTTGTAGGATGAAACTACTTAGGAGTGCTCTGTGAAAGGATTGATTTTATACACAAACCGCTTGGTACCCCATTGGACTTTAAAGCTAATAAATTCAGTTCATAACAATGCCATATAATAAAGAAAAGCGAAACACAAGATTACTCCCACTATTCATGACCACATGGTGGAAATCAAATTTTAAAAAATTGGTCTTGTATTGGCATTTAATATATTTACGTAAACTCGGTTTTTAAAAATTCAGTATAATACAATAAAAACAAAAAATCCTTCGCATCTATTTCTAGAGCCACATGAAAAATATTATATCGAATATAATCGTTTTGAACATCCCTGTATTTTGTAATATTAGTTTTATTTGATTAAAATGAAATTTAATAGCAAAACGAAGTTGTAGGATGAAACTACTTAGGAGTGCTCTGTGAAAGGATTGATTTTATACACAAACCGCTTGGTACCCCATTGGACTTTAAAGCTAATAAATTCAGTTCATAACAATGCCATATAATAAAGAAAAGCGAAACACAAGATTACTCCCACTATTCATGACCACATGGTGGAAATCAAATTTTAAAAAATTGGTCTTGTATTGGCATTTAATATATTTACGTAAATTCGGTTTTTAAAAATTCAGTATAATACAATGAAAACAAAAAATCCTTTGCATCTCTTCTAGAGCCGCATGAAAAATATAACAACGAAAATAATTGTTTTGAACATCTCTGTATTTTGCAATATTAGTTTTATTTGATTAAAATTAAATTTAACAACAAAACGAAGTTATAGGCTGAAATTATTTATAAGTGCTTTGTGAAAGGATTGGTTTTATACACAAACCACTTGGGACCCCATTGGACTTTAAATCATATAAATTCAGTTCATAACAATGCCATATAATAAAGAAAAGCGAAACACAAGATTACTCCCACTATTCATGACCAAATGGTGGAAATCAAATTTCAAAAAATTGGTCTTGTATTGGCATTTAATATATTTACGTAAACTCGGTTTTTAAAAATTCAGTATAATACAATAAAAACAAAAAATCCTTTGCTTCTATTTCTAGAGCCGCATGAAAAATATGATAACGAAAATAATCGTTTTGAAGATCCCTGTATTTTGTATTATTAGTTTTATTTGATTAAAATGAAATTAATTAACAAAACGAATTTATAGGCTGAAATTATTTAGGAGTGCTTTGTGAAAGGATTGATTTTACACACAAACCGCTTGGTACCCCATTGGACTTTAAAACATACAAATTCAGTTCATAACAATGCCATATAA
Organism: Anthrax anthrax; assembly: GCA_963971155.1. Taxonomy (NCBI): domain Eukaryota; kingdom Metazoa; phylum Arthropoda; class Insecta; order Diptera; family Bombyliidae; genus Anthrax; species Anthrax anthrax. The sequence goes on along the minus strand of OZ020122.1, from coordinate 10,996,695 downwards.
TAAAGAAAAGCGAAACACAAGATTACTCCCACTATTCATGACCAAATGGTGGACATCAAATTCTAAAAAATTGGCCTTGTATTGGCATTTAATATATTTACGCAAACTCGGTTTTTAAAAATTCAGTATAATACAATAAAAACAAAAAATCCTTCGCATTTATTTATAGAGCCGCATGAAAAATATAATAACGAATATATTCGTTTTGAAGATTCCTGTATTTTGTAATATTAGTTTTATATGATTAAAATGAAATTTAATAACAAAACGAAGTTATAGGCTGAAATTATTTAGGAGTGCTTTGTGAAAGGATTGATTTTATACACAAACCACTTGGTACCCCATTGGACTTCAAAACATACAAATTCGGTTCATAACAATGCCATATAATAAAGAAAAGCGAAACACAAGATTACTCCCACTATTCATGACCACATGGTGGAAATCAAATTTTAAAAAATTGGTCTTGTATTGGCATTTAATATATTTACGTAAACTCGGTTTTTAAAAATTCAGTATAATACAATAAAAAAAAAAAATCCTTCGCATCTATTTCTAGAGCCGCATGAAAAATATGATAACGAAAATAATCGTTTTGAAGATCCCTGTATTTTGTATTATTAGTTTTATTTGATTAAAATGAAATTTAATAGCAAAACGAAGTTGTAGGATGAAACTACTTAGAAGTGCTCTGTGAAAGGATTGATTTTATACACAAACCACTTGTTACCCCATTGGACTTTAAATCATATAAATTCAGTTCATAACAATGCCATATAATAAAGAAAAGCGAAACACAAGATTACTTCAACTGTTCATGACCAAATGGTGGAAATAAAATCTTAAAAAATTGGCCTTGCATTGGCATTTAATATATTTACGTAAATTCGGTTTTTAAAAATTCAGTATAATACAATGAAAACAAAAAATCCTTTGCATCTCTTCTAGAGCCGCATGAAAAATATAACAACGAAAATAATCGTTTTGAACATCTCTGTATTTTGTAATATTAGTTTTATTTGATTAAAATTAAATTTAATAGCAAAACGAAGTTGTAGGATGAAACTACTTAGAAGTGCTCTGTGAAAGGATTGATTTTATACACAAACCACTTGTTACCCCATTGGACTTTAAATCATATAAATTCAGTTCATAACAATGCCATATAATAAAGAAAAGCGAAACACAAGATTACTTCAACTGTTCATGACCAAATGGTGGAAATCAAATTTTAAAAAATTGGTCTTGTATTGGCATTTAATATATTTACGTAAACTCGGTTTTTAAAAATTCAGTATAATACAATAAAAACAAAAAATCCTTTGCATCTATTTCTAGAGCCGCATGAAAAATATGATAACGAAAATAATCGTTTTGAAGATCCCTGTATTTTGTATTATTAGTTTTATTTGATTAAAATGAAATTAATTAACAAAACGAATTTATAGGCTGAAATTATTTAGGAGTGCTTTGTGAAAGGATTGATTTTACACACAAACCGCTTGGTACCCCATTGGACTTTAAAACATACAAATTCAGTTCATAACAATGCCATATAATAAAGAAAAGCGAAACACAAGATTACTCCCACTATTCATGACCAAATGGTGGAAATAAAATCTTAAAAAATTGGCCTTGTATTGGCATTTAATATATTTACGCAAACTCGGTTTTTAAAAATTCAGTATAATACAATGAAAACAAAAAATCCTTTGCATCTATTTCTAGAGCCGCATGAAAAATATGATAACGAAAATAATCGTTTTGAAGATTCCTGTATTTTGTATTATTAGTTTTATTTGATTAAAATGAAATTAATTAACAAAACGAATTTATAGGCTGAAATTATTTAGGAGTGCTTTGTGAAAGGATTGATTTTACACACAAACCGCTTGGTACCCCATTGGACTTTAAAACATACAAATTCAGTTCATAACAATGCCATATAATAAAGAAAAGCGAAACACAAGATTACTCCCACTATTCATGACCAAATGGTGGACATCAAATTCTAAAAAATTGGCCTTGTATTGGCATTTAATATATTTACGCAAACTCGGTTTTTAAAAATTCAGTATAATACAATAAAAACAAAAAATCCTTCGCATTTATTTATAGAGCCGCATGAAAAATATAACAACGAAAATAAACGTTTTGAACATCTCTGTATTTTGTAATATTAGTTTTATTTGATTAAAATTAAATTTAACAACAAAACGAATTTATAGGCTGAAATTATTTAGGAGTGCTTTGTGAAAGGATTGATTTTACACACAAACCGCTTGGTACCCCATTGGACTTTAAAACATACAAATTCAGTTCATAACAATGCCATATAATAAAGAAAAGCGAAACACAAGATTACTCCCACTATTCATGACCAAATGGTGGACATCAAATTCTAAAAAATTGGCCTTGTATTGGCATTTAATATATTTACGCAAACTCGGTTTTTAAAAATTCAGTATAATACAATAAAAACAAAAAATCCTTTGCATCTATTTCTAGAGCCGCATGAAAAATATGATAACGAAAATAATCGTTTTGAAGATTCCTGTATTTTGTATTATTAGTTTTATTTGATTAAAATGAAATTAATTAACAAAACGAATTTATAGGCTGAAATTATTTAGGAGTGCTTTGTGAAAGGATTGATTTTACACACAAACCGCTTGGTACCCCATTGGACTTTAAAACATACAAATTCAGTTCATAACAATGCCATATAATAAAGAAAAGCGAAACACAAGATTACTCCCACTATTCATGACCAAATGGTGGACATCAAATTCTAAAAAATTGGCCTTGTATTGGCATTTAATATATTTACGCAAACTCGGTTTTTAAAAATTCAGTATAATACAATAAAAACAAAAAATCCTTCGCATTTATTTATAGAGCCGCATGAAAAATATAATAACGAATATATTCGTTTTGAAGATTCCTGTATTTTGTAATATTAGTTTTATATGATTAAAATGAAATTTAATAACAAAACGAAGTTATAGGCTGAAATTATTTAGGAGTGCTTTGTGAAAGGATTGATTTTATACACAAACCACTTGGTACCCCATTGGACTTCAAAACATACAAATTCGGTTCATAACAATGCCATATAATAAAGAAAAGCGAAACACAAGATTACTCCCACTATTCATGACCACATGGTGGAAATCAAATTTTAAAAAATTGGTCTTGTATTGGCATTTAATATATTTACGTAAACTCGGTTTTTAAAAATTCAGTATAATACAATGAAAACAAAAAATCCTTTGCATCTCTTCTAGAGCCGCATGAAAAATATAACAACGAAAATAATCGTTTTGAACATCTCTGTATTTTGTAATATTAGTTTTATTTGATTAAAATTAAATTTAATAGCAAAACGAAGTTGTAGGATGAAACTACTTAGGAGTGCTCTGTGAAAGGATTGATTTTATACACAAACCACTTGGTAGCCCATTGGACTTTAAATCATATAAATTCAGTTCATAACACTGCCATATAATAAAGAAGAGCGAAACACAAGTTTACTCCCACTATTCATGACCAAATGGTGGAAATCAAATTTTAAAAAATTGGTCTTGTATTGGCATTTAATATATTTACGTAAATTCGGTTTTTAAAAATTCAGTATAATACAATGAAAACAAAAAATCCTTTGCATCTCTTCTAGAGCCGCATGAAAAATATAACAACGAAAATAAACGTTTTGAACATCTCTGTATTTTGTAATATTAGTTTTATTTGATTAAAATTAAATTTAACAACAAAACGAAGTTATAGGCTGAAATTATTTAGGAGTGCTTTGTGAAAGGATTGGTTTTATACACAAACCACTTGGGACCCCATTGGACTTTAAATCATATAAATTCAGTTCATAACAATGCCATATAATAAAGAAAAGCGAAACACAAGATTACTCCCACTATTCATGACCAAATGGTGGAAATCAAATTTTAAAAAATTGGTCTTGTATTGGCATTTAATATATTTACGTAAACTCAGTATACTTCAGTATAATACAATAAAAACAAAAAATCCTTCGCATCTATTTCTAGAGCCGCATGAAAAATATGATAACGAAAATAATCGTTTTCAAGATCCCTGTATTTTGTATTATTAGTTTTATTTGATTAAAATGAAATTAATTAACAAAACGAATTTATAGGCTGAAATTATTTAGGAGTGCTTTGTGAAAGGATTGATTTTACACACAAACCGCTTGGTACCCCATTGGACTTTAAAACATACAAATTCAGTTCATAACAATGCCATATAATAAAGAAAAGCGAAACACAAGATTACTCCCACTATTCATGACCAAATGGTGGACATCAAATTCTAAAAAATTGGCCTTGTATTGGCATTTAATATATTTACGCAAACTCGGTTTTTAAAAATTCAGTATAATACAATAAAAACAAAAAATCCTTCGCATTTATTTATAGAGCCGCATAAAAAATATAATAACGAATATATTCGTTTTGAAGATCCCTGTATTTTGTAATATTAGTTTTATATGATTAAAATGAAATTTAATAACAAAACGAAGTAATAGGCTGAAATTATTTAGGAGTGCTTTGTGAAAGGATTGATTTTATACACAAACCACTTGGTACCCCATTGGACTTCAAAACATACAAATTCGGTTCATAACAATGCCATATAATAAAGAAAAGCGAAACACAAGATTACTTCAACTGTTCATGACCAAATGGTGGAAATAAAATCTTAAAAAATTGGCCTTGCATTGGCATTTAATATATTTACGTAAACTCGGTTTTTAAAAATTCAGTCTAATACAATAAAAACAAAAAATCCTTCGCATTTATTTATAGAGCCGCATGAAAAATATAATAACGAATATATTCGTTTTGAAGATGCCTGTATTTTGTAATATTAGTTTTATTTGATTAAAATGAAATTTAATAGCAAAACGAAGTTATAGGCTGAAATTATTTAGGAGTGCTTTGTGAAAGGATTGATTTTATACACAAACCACTTGGTACCCCATTGGACTTTAAAACATACAAATTCAGTTCATAACAATGCCATATAATAAAGAAAAGCGAAACACAAGATTACTCCACTATTCATGACCACATGGTGGAAATCAAATTTAAAAAAATTGGTCTTGTATTGGCATTTAATATATTTACGTAAACTCGGTTTTTAAAAATTCAGTATAATACAATGAAAACAAAAAATCCTTTGCATCTCTTCTAGAGCCGCATGAAAAATATTATAACGAATATAATCGTTTTGAAGATCCCTGAATTTTGAAATTTTAGTTTTATTTGATTAAAATGAAATTTAATAGCAAAACGAAGTTGTAGGATGAAACTACTTAGGAGTGCTCTGTGAAAGGATTGATTTTATACACAAACCGCTTGGTACCCCATTGGACTTTAAAGCTAATAAATTCAGTTCATAACAATGCCATATAATAAAGAAAAGCGAAACACAAGATTACTCCCACTATTCATGACCACATGGTGGAAATCAAATTTTAAAAAATTGGTCTTGTATTGGCATTTAATATATTTACGTAAACTCGGTTTTTAAAAATTCAGTATAATACAATAAAAACAGAAAATACTTCGCATCTATTTCTAGAGCTACATAAAAAATATAAGAACGAAAATATACATTTTGTACATCCCTGTCTTTTTTAATATTAGTTTTCTATGAATAAAATGAAATTTAATAGCAAAACGAAGTTGTAGGATGAAACTATTTAGGAGTGCTCGGTGAAAGGATTGATTTTATACACAAACCACTTGGTAGCCCATTGGACTTTAAATCATATAAATTCAGTTCATAACACTGCCATATAATAAAGAAGAGCGAAACACAAGATTACTCTAACTATTCATGACCAAATGGTGGAAATCAAATTTTAAAAAATTGGTCTTGTATTGGCATTTAATATATTTACGTAAATTCGGTTTTTAAAAATTCAGTATAATACAATGAAAACAAAAAATCCTTTGCATCTCTTCTAGAGCCGCATGAAAAATATAACAACGAAAATAATCGTTTTGAACATCTCTGTATTTTGTAATATTAGTTTTATTTGATTAAAATTAAATTTAAGAACAAAACGAAGTTATAGGCTGAAATTATTTAGGAGTGCTTTGTGAAAGGATTGATTTTACACACAAACCGCTTGGTACCCCATTGGACTTTAAAACATACAAATTCAGTTCATAACAATGCCATATAATAAAGAAAAGCGTAACACAAGATTACTCCCACTATTCATGACCACATGGTGGAAATCAAATTTTAAAAAATTGGTCATGTATTGGCATTTAATATATTTACGTAAACTCGGTTTTTAAAAATTCAGTCTAATACAATAAAAACAAAAAATCCTTTGCATCTATTTCTAGAGCTGCATGTAAAATATAATAACGAATATAATCGTTTTGAAGATCCCTGTATTTTGTAATATTAGTTTTATATGATTAAAATGAAATTTAATAACAAATCGAATTTATAGGCTGAAATTATTTAGGAGTGCTTTGTGAAAGGATTGATTTTATACACAAACCACTTGGTACCCCATTGGACTTTAAAACATACAAATTCAGTTCATAACAATGCCATATAATAAAGAAAAGCGAAACACAAGATTACTCCCACTATTCATGACCACATGGTGGAAATCAAATTTTAAAAAATTGGTCTTGTATTGGCATTTAATATATTTACGTAAACTCGGTTTTTAAAAATTCAGTATAATACAATAAAAACAAAAAATCCTTCGCATCTATTTCTAGAGCTGCATGTAAAATACAATACCGAAAATATACATTTTGTACATCCCTGTCTTTTTTAATATTATTTTTCTATGAATAAAATGAAATTTAATAGCAAAACGAAGTTGTAGGATGAAACTACTTAGGAGTGCTCTGTGAAAGGATTGATTTTATACACAAACCACTTGGTACCCCTTTGGACTTTAAAACATACAAATTCAGTTCATAACAATGCCATATAATAAAGAAAAGCGAAACACAAGATTACTCCCACTATTCATGACCACATGATGGAAATCAAATTTTAAAAAATTGGTCTTGTATTGGCATTTAATATATTGACGTAAACTCGGTTTTTAAAAATTCAGTATAATACAATAAAAACAAAAAATCCTTCGCATCTATTTCTAGAGCTGCATGTAAAATACAATACCGAATATATTCGTTTTGAAGATCCCTGTATTTTGTAATATTAGTTTTATTTGATTAAAATGAAATTTAATAACAAAACGAAGTTATAGGATGAAATTATTTAGGAGTGCTTTGTGAAAGGATTGATTTTATACACAAACCACTTGGTACCCCATTGGACTTTAAAACATACAAATTCAGTTCATAACAATGCCATATAATAAAGAAAAGCGAAACACAAGATTACTCCCACTATTCATGACCACATGGTGGAAATCAAATTTTAAAAAATTGGTCTTGTATTGGCATTTAATATATTTACGTAAACTCGGTTTTTAAAAATTCAGTATAATACAATAAAAACAAAAAATCCTTCGCATCTATTTCTAGAGCTGCATGTAAAATACAATACCGAATATATTCGTTTTGAAGATCCCTGTATTTTGTAATATTAGTTTTATTTGATTAAAATGAAATTTAATAACAAAACGAAGTTATAGGCTGAAATTATTTAGGAGTGCTTTGTGAAAGGATTGATTTTATACACAAACCACTTGGTACCCCATTGGACTTTAAAACATACAAATTCAGTTCATAACAATGCCATATAATAAAGAAAAGCGAAACACAAGATTACTCCCACTATTCATGACCACATGGTGGAAATCAAATTTTAAAAAATTGGTCTTGTATTGGCATTTAATATATTTACGTAAACTCGGTTTTTAAAAATTCAGTATAATACAATGAAAACAAAAAATCCTTTGCATCTCTTCTAGAGCCGCATGAAAAATATAACAACGAAAATAATCGTCTTGAACATCTCTGTATTTTGTAATATTAGTTTTATTTGATTAAAATTAAATTTAAGAACAAAACGAAGTTATAGGCTGAAATTATTTAGGAGTGCTTTGTGAAAGGATTGATTTTATACACAAACCACTTGGTACCCCATTGGACTTTAAAGCTAATAAATTCAGTTCATAACAATGCCATATAATAAAGAAAAGCGAAACACAAGATTACTCCCACTATTCATGACCACATGGTGGAAATCAAATTTTAAAAAATTGGTCTTGTATTGGCATTTAATATATTTACGTAAACTCGGTTTTTAAAAATTCAGTATAATACAATAAAAACAGAAAATACTTCGCATCTATTTCTAGAGCTACATAAAAAATATAAGAACGAAAATATACATTTTGTACATCCCTGTCTTTTTTAATATTAGTTTTCTATGAATAAAATGAAATTTAATAGCAAAACGAAGTTGTAGGATGAAACTATTTAGGAGTGCTCGGTGAAAGGATTGATTTTATACACAAACCACTTGGTAGCCCATTGGACTTTAAATCATATAAATTCAGTTCATAACACTGCCATATAATAAAGAAGAGCGAAACACAAGATTACTCTAACTATTCATGACCAAATGGTGGAAATCAAATTTTAAAAAATTGGTCTTGTATTGGCATTTAATATATTTACGTAAATTCGGTTTTTAAAAATTCAGTATAATACAATGAAAACAAAAAATCCTTTGCATCTCTTCTAGAGCCGCATGAAAAATATAACAACGAAAATAATCGTTTTGAACATCTCTGTATTTTGTAATATTAGTTTTATTTGATTAAAATTAAATTTAAGAACAAAACGAAGTTATAGGCTGAAATTATTTAGGAGTGCTTTGTGAAAGGATTGATTTTACACACAAACCGCTTGGTACCCCATTGGACTTTAAAACATACAAATTCAGTTCATAACAATGCCATATAATAAAGAAAAGCGAAACACAAGATTACTCCCACTATTCATGACCACATGGTGGAAATCAAATTTTAAAAAATTGGTCATGTATTGGCATTTAATATATTTACGTAAACTCGGTTTTTAAAAATTCAGTCTAATACAATAAAAACAAAAAATCCTTTGCATCTATTTCTAGAGCTGCATGTAAAATATAATAACGAATATAATCGTTTTGAAGATCCCTGTATTTTGTAATATTAGTTTTATATGATTAAAATGAAATTTAATAACAAATCGAATTTATAGGCTGAAATTATTTAGGAGTGCTTTGTGAAAGGATTGATTTTATACACAAACCACTTGGTACCCCATTGGACTTTAAAACATACAAATTCAGTTCATAACAATGCCATATAATAAAGAAAAGCGAAACACAAGATTACTCCCACTATTCATGACCACATGGTGGAAATCAAATTTTAAAAAATTGGTCTTGTATTGGCATTTAATATATTTACGTAAACTCGGTTTTTAAAAATTCAGTATAATACAATAAAAACAAAAAATCCTTCGCATCTATTTCTAGAGCTGCATGTAAAATACAATACCGAATATATTCGTTTTGAAGATCCCTGTATTTTGTAATATTAGTTTTATTTGATTAAAATGAAATTTAATAGCAAAACGAAGTTGTATGATGAAACTACTTAGGAGTGCTCTGTGAAAGGATTGATTTTATACACAAACCGCTTGGTACCCCATTGGACTTTAAAGCTAATAAATTCAGTTCATAACAATGCCATATAATAAAGAAAAGCGAAACACAAGATTACTCCCACTATTCATGACCACATGGTGGAAATCAAATTTTAAAAAATTGGTCTTGTATTGGCATTTAATATATTTACGTAAACTCGGTTTTTAAAAATTCAGTATAATACAATAAAAACAAAAAATCCTTCGCATCTATTTCTAGAGCCACATGAAAAATATTATAACGAATATAATCGTTTTGAACATCCCTGTATTTTGTAATATTAGTTTTATTTGATTAAAATGAAATTTAATAGCAAAACGAAGTTGTATGATGAAACTACTTAGGAGTGCTCTGTGAAAGGATTGATTTTATACACAAACCGCTTGGTACCCCATTGGACTTTAAAGCTAATAAATTCAGTTCATAACAATGCCATATAATAAAGAAAAGCGAAACACAAGATTACTCCCACTATTCATGACCACATGGTGGAAATCAAATTTTAAAAAATTGGTCTTGTATTGGCATTTAATATATTTACGTAAACTCGGTTTTTAAAAATTCAGTATAATACAATAAAAACAGAAAATACTTCGCATCTATTTCTAGAGCTACATAAAAAATATAAGAACGAAAATATACATTTTGTACATCCCTGTCTTTTTTAATATTAGTTTTCTATGAATAAAATGAAATTTAATAGCAAAACGAAGTTGTAGGATGAAACTATTTAGGAGTGCTCGGTGAAAGGATTGATTTTATACACAAACCACTTGGTAGCCCATTGGACTTTAAATCATATAAATTCAGTTCATAACACTGCCATATAATAAAGAAAAGCGAAACACAAGATTACTCTAACTATTCATGACCAAATGGTGGAAATCAAATTTTAAAAAATTGGTCTTGTATTGGCATTTAATATATTTACGTAAATTCGGTTTTTAAAAATTCAGTATAATACAATGAAAACAAAAAATCCTTTGCATCTCTTCTAGAGCCGCATGAAAAATATAACAACGAAAATAATCGTTTTGAACATCTCTGTATTTTGTAATATTAGTTTTATTTGATTAAAATTAAATTTAAGAACAAAACGAAGTTATAGGCTGAAATTATTTAGGAGTGCTTTGTGAAAGGATTGATTTTACACACAAACCGCTTGGTACCCCATTGGACTTTAAAACATACAAATTCAGTTCATAACAATGCCATATAATAAAGAAAAGCGAAACACAAGATTACTCCCACTATTCATGACCACATGGTGGAAATCAAATTTTAAAAAATTGGTCATGTATTGGCATTTAATATATTTACGTAAACTCGGTTTTTAAAAATTCAGTCTAATACAATAAAAACAAAAAATCCTTTGCATCTATTTCTAGAGCTGCATGTAAAATATAATAACGAATATAATCGTTTTGAAGATCCCTGTATTTTGTAATATTAGTTTTATATGATTAAAATGAAATTTAATAACAAATCGAATTTATAGGCTGAAATTATTTAGGAGTGCTTTGTGAAAGGATTGATTTTATACACAAACCACTTGGTACCCCATTGGACTTTAAAACATACAAATTCAGTTCATAACAATGCCATATAATAAAGAAAAGCGAAACACAAGATTACTCCCACTATTCATGATCACATGGTGGAAATCAAATTTTAAAAAATTGGTCTTGTATTGGCATTTAATATATTTACGTAAACTCGGTTTTTAAAAATTCAGTATAATACAATAAAAACAAAAAATCCTTCGCATCTATTTCTAGAGCTGCATGTAAAATACAATACCGAATATATTCGTTTTGAAGATCCCTGTATTTTGTAATATTAGTTTTATTTGATTAAAATGAAATTTAATAACAAAACGAAGTTATAGGCTGAAATTATTTAGGAGTGATTTGTGAAAGGATTGATTTTATACACAAACCACTTGGTACCCCATTGGACTTTAAAACATACAAATTCAGTTCATAACAATGCCATATAATAAAGAAAAGCGAAACACAAGATTACTCCCACTAGTCATGACCACATGGTGGAAATCAAATTTTAAAAAATTGGTCTTGTATTGGCATTTAATATATTTACGTAAACTCGGTTTTTAAAAATTCAGTCTAATACAATAAAAACAAAAAATACTTCGCATCTATTTCTAGAGCTACATAAAAAATATAAGAACGAAAATATACATTTTGTACATCCCTGTCTTTTTTAATATTATTTTTCTATGAATAAAATGAAATTTAATAGCAAAACGAAGTTGTAGGATGAAACTACTTAGGAGTGCTCTGTGAAAGGATTGATTTTATACACAAACCACTTGGTACCCCTTTGGACTTTAAAACATACAAATTCAGTTCATAACAATGCCATATAATAAAGAAAAGCGAAACACAAGATTACTCCCACTATTCATGACCACATGATGGAAATCAAATTTTAAAAAATTGGTCTTGTATTGGCATTTAATATATTGACGTAAACTCGGTTTTTAAAAATTCAGTATAATACAATAAAAACAAAAAATCCTTCGCATCTATTTCTAGAGCTGCATGTAAAATACAATACCGAATATATTCGTTTTGAAGATCCCTGTATTTTGTAATATTAGTTTTATTTGATTAAAATGAAATTTAATAACAAAACGAAGTTATAGGCTGAAATTATTTAGGAGTGCTTTGTGAAAGGATTGATTTTATACACAAACCACTTGGTACCCCATTGGACTTTAAAACATACAAATTCAGTTCATAACAATGCCATATAATAAAGAAAAGCGAAACACAAGATTACTCCCACTATTCATGACCACATGGTGGAAATCAAATTTTAAAAAATTGGTCTTGTATTGGCATTTAATACTATATATTTACGTAAACTCGGTTTTTAAAAATTCAGTATAATACAATAAAAACAAAAAATCCTTCGCATCTATTTCTAGAGCTGCATGTAAAATACAATACCGAATATATTCGTTTTGAAGATCCCTGTATTTTGTAATATTAGTTTTATTTGATTAAAATGAAATTTAATAACAAAACGAAGTTATAGGCTGAAATTATTTAGGAGTGCTTTGTGAAAGGATTGATTTTATACACAAACCACTTGGTACCCCATTGGACTTTAAAACATACAAATTCAGTTCATAACAATGCCATATAATAAAGAAAAGCGAAACACAAGATTACTCCCACTATTCATGACCACATGGTGGAAATCAAATTTTAAAAAATTGGTCTTGTATTGGCATTTAATATATTTACGTAAACTCGGTTTTTAAAAATTCAGTATAATACAATGAAAACAAAAAATCCTTTGCATCTCTTCTAGAGCCGCATGAAAAATATAACAACGAAAATAATCGTCTTGAACATCTCTGTATTTTGTAATATTAGTTTTATTTGATTAAAATTAAATTTAAGAACAAAACGAAGTTATAGGCTGAAATTATTTAGGAGTGCTTTGTGAAAGGATTGATTTTATACACAAACCACTTGGTACCCCATTGGACTTTAAAACATACAAATTCAGTTCATAACAATGCCATACAATAAAGAAAAGCGAAACACAAGATTACTCCCACTATTCATGACCACATGGTGGAAATCAAATTTTAAAAAATTGGTCTTGTATTGGCATTTAATATATTTACGTAAACTCGGTTTTTAAAAATTCAGTATAATACAATAAAAACAAAAAATCCTTCGCATCTATTTCTAGAGCTGCATGTAAAATACAATACCGAATATATTCGTTTTGAAGATCCCTGTATTTTGTAATATTAGTTTTATATGATTAAAATGAAATTTAATAACAAAACGAAGTTATAGGCTGAAATTATTTAGGAGTGCTTTGTGAAAGGATTGATTTTATACACAAACCACTTGGTACCCCATTGGACTTCAAAACATACAAATTCGGTTCATAACAATGCCATATAATAAAGAAAAGCGAAACACAAGATTACTCCCACTATTCATGACCACATGGTGGAAATCAAATTTTAAAAAATTGGTCTTGTATTGGCATTTAATATATTTACGTAAACTCGGTTTTTAAAAATTCAGTATAATACAATAAAAACAAAAAATCCTTCGTATCTATTTCTAGAGCTGCATGTAAAATACAATACCGAATATAATCGTTTTGAAGATCCCTGTATTTTGTAATTTTAGTTTTATTTGATTAAAATGAAATTTAATAGCAAAACGAAGTTGTAGGATGAAACTACTTAGAAGTGCTCTGTGAAAGGATTGATTTTATACACAAACCACTTGTTACCCCATTGGACTTTAAATCATATAAATTCAGTTCATAACAATGCCATATAATAAAGAAAAGCGAAACACAAGATTACTTCAACTGTTCATGACCAAATGGTGGAAATAAAATCTTAAAAAATTGGCCTTGCATTGGCATTTAATATATTTACGTAAACTCGGTTTTTAAAAATTCAGTCTAATACAATAAAAACAAAAAATCCTTCGCATCTATTTCTAGAGCTGCATGTAAAATACAATACCGAATATAATCGTTTTGAAGATCCCTGTATTTTGTAATATTAGTTTTATTTGATTAAAATGAAATTTAATAACAAAACGAAGTTATAGGCTGAAAGTATTTAGGAGTGCTTTGTGAAAGGATTGATTTTATACACAAACCACTTGGTACCCCATTGGACTTTAAAACATACAAATTCAGTTCATAACAATGCCATATAATAAAGAAAAGCGAAACACAAGATTACTCCCACTATTCATGACCACATGGTGGAAATCAAATTTTAAAAAATTGGTCTTGTATTGGCATTTAATATATTTACGTAAACTCGGTTTTTAAAAATTCAGTATAATACAATGAAAACAAAAAATCCTTTGCATCTCTTCTAGAGCCGCATGAAAAATATAACAACGAAAATAATCGTCTTGAACATCTCTGTATTTTGTAATATTAGTTTTATTTGATTAAAATTAAATTTAAGAACAAAACGAAGTTATAGGCTGAAATTATTTAGGAGTGCTTTGTGAAAGGATTGATTTTATACACAAACCACTTGGTACCCCATTGGACTTTAAAACATACAAATTCAGTTCATAACAATGCCATATAATAAAGAAAAGCGAAACACAAGATTACTCCCACTATTCATGACCACATGGTGGAAATCAAATTTTAAAAAATTGGTCTTGTATTGGCATTTAATATATTTACGTAAATTCGGATTTTAAAAATTCAGTATAATACAATGAAAACAAAAAATCCTTTGCATCTCTTCTAGAGCCGCATGAAAAATATATAAACGAATATAATCGTTTTGAAGATCCCTGTATTTTGTAATTTTAGTTTTATTTGATTAAAATGAAATTTAATAGCAAAACGAAGTTGTAGGATGAAACTACTTAGGAGTGCTCTGTGAAAGGATTGATTTTATATACAAACCACTTGGTACCCCATTGGACTTTAAATCATATAAATTCAGTTCATAACATTGCCATATAATAAAGATAAGCGAAACACAGGATTACTCCCACTATTCATGACCAAATGGTGGACATCAAATTGTAAAAAATTGGTGGTGTAGTGGAATTTTGAATATTTACGTAAACTCGGTTTTTAAAAATTCAGTATAATACAATAAAAACAAAAAATGCTTCGCATCTATTTCTAGAGCCGCATAAAAAATATATAAACGAATATAATCGTTTTGAAGATCCCTGTATTTTGTAATTTTAGTTTTATTTGATTAAAATGAAATTTAATCGCAAAACGAAGTTGTAGGATGAAACTACTTAGGAGTGCTCTGTGAAAGGATTGATTTTATATACAAACCACTTGGTACCCCATTGGACTTTAAATCATATAAATTCAGTTCATAACATTGCCATATAATAAAGAAAAGCGAAACACAGGATTACTCCCACTATTCATGACCAAATGGTGGACATCAAATTCTAAAAAATTGGTTGTGTATTGGAATTTACAATATTTACGTAAACTCGGTTTTTAAAAATTCAGTATAATACAATAAAAACAAAAAATCCTTCGCATCTATTTCTAGAGCCGCATGAAAAATATTATAACGAATATAATCGTTTTGAAGATCCCTGTATTTTGTAATTTTAGTTTTATTTGATTAAAATGAAATTTAATAGCAAAACGAAGTTGTAGGATGAAACTACTTAGGAGTGCTCTGTGAAAGGATTGATTTTATACACAAACCACTTGGTAGCCCATTGGACTTTAAATCATATAAATTCAGTTCATAACAATGCCATATAATAAAGAAAAGCGAAACACAAGATTACTCCCACTATTCATGACCAAATGGTGGAAATCTAATTTTAAAAAATTGGTCTTGTATTGGCATTTAATATATTTACGTAAACTCGGTTTTTAAAAATTCAGTCTAATACAATAAAAACAAAAAATTCTTCGCATCTATTTCTAGAGCTACATAAAAAATATAAGAACGAAAATATACATTTTGTACATCCCTGTCTTTTTTAATATTAGTTTTCTATGAATAAAATGAAATTTAATAGCAAAACGAAGTTGTAGGATGAAACTACTTAGGAGTGCTCTGTGAAAGGATTGATTTTATACACAAACCACTTGTTACCCCATTGGACTTTAAATCATATAAATTCAGTTCATAACAATGCCATATAATAAAGAAAAGCGAAACACAAGATTACTTCAACTGTTCATGACCAAATGGTGGAAATCAAATTTTAAAAAATTGGTCTTGTATTGGCATTTAATATATTTACGTAAACTCGGTTTTTAAAAATTCAGTATAATACAATAAAAACAAAAAATACTTCGCATCTATTTCTAGAGCTACATAAAAAATATAAGAACGAAAATATACATTTTGTACATCCCTGTCTTTTTTAATATTAGTTTTATTTGACTAAAATGAAATTTAATAGCAAAACGAAGTTATAGGATGAAACTATTTAAGAGTGCTCTGTGAAAGGATTGATTTTATACACAAACCACTTGGTACCCCATTGGACTTTAAAACATATAAATTCAGTTCATAACAATGCCATATAATAAAGAAAAGCGAAACACAAAATTACTCCCACTATTCATGACCACATGGTGGACATCAAATTTTAAAAAATTGGTCTTGTATTGGCATTTAATATATTTACGTAAACTCGGTTTTTAAAAATTCAGTATAATACAATAAAAACAAAAAATCCTTCGCATCTATTTCTAGAGCTACATAAAAAATATAAGAACGAAAATATACATTTTGTACATCCCTGTCTTTTTTAATATTAGTTTTATTTGACTAAAATGAAATTTAATAGCAAAACGAAGTTATAGGATGAAACTATTTAAGAGTGCTCTGTGAAAGGATTGATTTTATACACAAACCACTTGGTACCCCATTGGACTTTAAATCATATAAATTCAGTTCATAACACTGCCATATAATAAAGAAAAGCGAAACACAAGATTACTCCCACTATTCATGACCACATGGTAGAAATCAAATTTTAAAAAATTGGTCTTGTATTGGCATTTAATATATTTACGTAAACTCGGTTTTTAAAAATTCAGTATAATACAATAAAAACAAAAAATCCTTCGCATCTATTTCTAGAGCTACATAAAAAATATAAGAACGAAAATATACATTTTGTACATCCCTGTCTTTTTTAATATTAGTTTTATTTGACTAAAATGAAATTTAATAGCAAAACGAAGTTATAGGATGAAACTATTTAAGAGTGCTCTGTGAAAGGATTGATTTTATACACAAACCACTTGTTACCCCATTGGACTTTAAATCATATAAATTCAGTTCATAACAATGCCATATAATAAAGAAAAGCGAAACACAAGATTACTTCAACTGTTCATGACCAAATGGTGGAAATCAAATTTTAAAAAATTGGTCTTGTATTGGCATTTAATATATTTACGTAAACTCGGTTTTTAAAAATTCAGTATAATACAATAAAAACAAAAAATACTTCGCATCTATTTCTAGAGCTACATAAAAAATATAAGAACGAAAATATACATTTTGTACATCCCTGTCTTTTTTAATATTAGTTTTATTTGACTAAAATGAAATTTAATAGCAAAACGAAGTTATAGGATGAAACTATTTAAGAGTGCTCTGTGAAAGGATTGATTTTATACACAAACCACTTGGTACCCCATTGGACTTTAAAACATATAAATTCAGTTCATAACAATGCCATATAATAAAGAAAAGCGAAACACAAAATTACTCCCACTATTCATGACCACATGGTGGAAATCAAATTTTAAAAAATTGGTCTTGTATTGGCATTTAATATATTTACGTAAACTCGGTTTTTAAAAATTCAGTATAATACAATAAAAACAAAAAATCCTTCGCATCTATTTCTAGAGCTGCATGTAAAATACAATACCGAATATAATCGTTTTGAAGATCCCTGTATTTTGTAATTTTAGTTTTATTTGATTAAAATGAAATTTAATATCAAAACGAAGTTATAGGATGAAACTACTTAGGAGTGCTCTGTGAAAGGATTGATTTTATACACAAACCACTTGGTACCCCATTGGACTTTAAATCATATAAATTCAGTTCATAACAATGCCATATAATAAAGAAAAGCGAAACACAAGATTACTCCCACTATTCATGACCACATGGTAGAAATCAAATTTTAAAAAATTGGTCTTGTATTGGCATTTAATATATTTACGTAAACTCGGTTTTTAAAAATTCAGTATAATACAATAAAAACAAAAAATACTTCGCATCTATTTCTAGAGCTACATAAAAAATATAAGAACGAAAATATACATTTTGTACATCCCTGTCTTTTTTAATATTAGTTTTATTTGACTAAAATGAAATTTAATAGCAAAACGAAGTTATAGGATGAAACTATTTAAGAGTGCTCTGTGAAAGGATTGATTTTATACACAAACCACTTGGTACCCCATTGGACTTTAAAACATATAAATTCAGTTCATAACAATGCCATATAATAAAGAAAAGCGAAACACAAAATTACTCCCACTATTCATGACCACATGGTGGACATCAAATTTTAAAAAATTGGTCTTGTATTGGCATTTAATATATTTACGTAAACTCGGTTTTTAAAAATTCAGTATAATACAATAAAAACAAAAAATCCTTCGCATCTATTTCTAGAGCTGCATGTAAAATACAATACCGAATATAATCGTTTTGAAGATCCCTGTATTTTGTAATTTTAGTTTTATTTGATTAAAATGAAATTTAATAGCAAAACGAAGTTGTAGGATGAAACTACTTAGGAGTGCTCTGTGAAAGGATTGATTTTATACACAAACCACTTGGTACCCCATTGGACTTTAAATCATATAAATTCAGTTCATAACAATGCCATATAATAAAGAAAAGCGAAACACAAGATTACTCCCACTATTCATGACCACATGGTAGAAATCAAATTTTAAAAAATTGGTCTTGTATTGGCATTTAATATATTTACGTAAACTCGGTTTTTAAAAATTCAGTATAATACAATAAAAACAAAAAATACTTCGCATCTATTTCTAGAGCTACATAAAAAATATAAGAACGAAAATATACATTTTGTACATCCCTGTCTTTTTTAATATTAGTTTTCTATGAATAAAATGAAATTTAATAGCAAAACGAAGTTGTAGGATGAAACTACTTAGGAGTGCTCTGTGAAAGGATTGATTTTATACACAAACCACTTGGTAGCCCATTGGACTTTAAATCATATAAATTCAGTTCATAACACTGCCATATAATAAAGAAAAGCGAAACACAAGATTACTCCCACTATTCATGACCAAATGGTGGAAATCAAATTTTAAAAAATTGGTCTTGTATTGGCATTTAATATATTTACGTAAATTCGGTTTTTAAAAATTCAGTATAATACAATGAAAACAAAAAATCCTTTGCATCTCTTCTAGAGCCGCATGAATAATATAACAACGAAAAAAATCGTTTTGAACATCTCTGTATTTTGTAATATTAGTTTTATTTGATTAAAATTAAATTTAAGAACAAAACGAAGTTATAGGCTGAAATTATTTAGGAGTGCTTTGTGAAAGGATTGGTTTTATACACAAACCACTTGGGACCCCATTGGACTTTAAATCATATAAATTCAGTTCATAACAATGCCGTATAATAAAGAAAAGCGAAACACAAGATTACTCCCACTATTCATGACCACATGGTGGAAATCAAATTTTAAAAAATTGGTCTTGTATTGGCATTTAATATATTTACGTAAACTCGGTTTTTAAAAATTCAGTCTAATACAATAAAAACAAAAAATCCTTCGCATATATTTCTAGAGCTGCATGTAAAATATAATACCGAAAATAATCGTTTTGAACATCTCTGTATTTTGTAATATTAGTTTTATTTGATTAAAATTAAATTTAAGAACAAAACGAAGTTATAGGCTGAAATTTTTTAGGAGTGCTCTGTGAAAGGATTGATTTTATACACAAACCGCTTGGTACCCCATTGGACTTTAAATCATATAAATTCAGTTCATAACAATGCCGTATAATAAAGAAAAGCGAAACACAAGATTACTCCCACTATTCATGACCGAATGGTGGAAATCAAATTTTAAAAAATTGGTCTTGTATTGGCATTTAATATATTTACGTAAATTCGGTTTTTAAAAATTCAGTATAATACAATGAAAACAAAAAATCCTTTGCATCTCTTCTAGAGCCGCATGAATAATATAACAACGAAAATAATCGTTTTGAACATCTCTGTATTTTGTAATATTAGTTTTATTTGATTAAAATTAAATTTAAGAACAAAACGAAGTTATAGGCTGAAATTATTTAGGAGTGCTTTGTGAAAGGATTGGTTTTATACACAAACCACTTGGGACCCCATTGGACTTTAAATCATATAAATTCAGTTCATAACAATGCCGTATAATAAAGAAAAGCGAAACACAAGATTACTCCCACTATTCATGACCAAATGGTGGAAATCAAATTTTAAAAAATTGGTCTTGTATTGGCATTTAATATATTTACGTAAACTCGGTTTTTAAAAATTCAGTCTAATACAATAAAAACAAAAAATCCTTCGCATATATTTCTAGAGCTGCATGTAAAATATAATACCGAAAATAATCGTTTTGAACATCTCTGTATTTTGTAATATTAGTTTTATTTGATTAAAATTAAATTTAAGAACAAAACGAAGTTATAGGCTGAAATTTTTTAGGAGTGCTTTGTGAAAGGATTGGTTTTATACACAAACCACTTGGGACCCCATTGTACTTTAAATCATATAAATTCAGTTCATAACAATGCCGTATAATAAAGAAAAGCGAAACACAAGATTACTCCCACTATTCATGACCACATGGTGGAAATCAAATTTTAAAAAATTGGTCTTGTATTGGCATTTAATATATTTACGTAAACTCGGTTTTTAAAAATTCAGTCTAATACAATAAAAACAAAAAATCCTTCGCATCTATTTCTAGAGCCGCATGAAAAATATTATAACGAATATAATCGTTTTGAAGATCCCTGTATTTTGTAATTTTAGTTTTATATGATTAAAATGAAATTTAATAGCAAAACGAAGTTGTAGGATGAAACTACTTAGGAGTGCTCTGTGAAAGGATTGATTTTATACACAAACCACTTGGTAGCCCATTGGACTTTAAATCATATAAATTCAGTTCATAACAATGCCATATAATAAAGAAAAGCGAAACACAAGATTACTCCCACTATTCATGACCAAATGGTGGAAATCTAATTTTAAAAAATTGGTCTTGTATTGGCATTTAATATATTTACGTAAACTCGGTTTTTAAAAATTCAGTCTAATACAATAAAAACAAAAAATTCTTCGCATCTATTTCTAGAGCTACATAAAAAATATAAGAACGAAAATATACATTTTGTACATCCCTGTCTTTTTTAATATTAGTTTTCTATGAATAAAATGAAATTTAATAGCAAAACGAAGTTGTAGGATGAAACTACTTAGGAGTGCTCTGTGAAAGGATTGATTTTATACACAAACCACTTGTTACCCCATTGGACTTTAAATCATATAAATTCAGTTCATAACAATGCCATATAATAAAGAAAAGCGAAACACAAGATTACTTCAACTGTTCATAACCAAATGGTGGAAATCAAATTTTAAAAAATTGGTCTTGTATTGGCATTTAATATATTTACGTAAACTCGGTTTTTAAAAATTCAGTATAATACAATAAAAACAAAAAATACTTCGCATCTATTTCTAGAGCTACATAAAAAATATAAGAACGAAAATATACATTTTGTACATCCCTGTCTTTTTTAATATTAGTTTTATTTGACTAAAATGAAATTTAATAGCAAAACGAAGTTATAGGATGAAACTATTTAAGAGTGCTCTGTGAAATATTGATTTTATACACAAACCACTTGGTACCCCATTGGACTTTAAAACATACAAATTCAGTTCATAACAATGCCATATAATAAAGAAAAGCGAAACACAAAATTACTCCCACTATACATGACCACATGGTGGACATCAAATTTTAAAAAATTGGTCTTGTATTGGCATTTAATATATTTACGTAAACTCGGTTTTTAAAAATTCAGTATAATACAATAAAAACAAAAAATCCTTCGCATCTATTTCTAGAGCTGCATGTAAAATACAATACCGAATATAATCGTTTTGAAGATCCCTGTATTTTGTAATTTTAGTTGTATTTGATTAAAATGAAATTTAATAGCAAAACGAAGTTGTAGGATGAAACTACTTAGGAGTGCTCTGTGAAAGGATTGATTTTATACACAAACCGCTTGGTACCCCATTGGACTTTAAATCATATAAATTCAGTTCATAACAATGCCATATAATAAAGAAAAGCGAAACACAAGATTACTCCCACTATTCATGACCACATGGTAGAAATCAAATTTTAAAAAATTGGTCTTGTATTGGCATTTAATATATTTACGTAAACTCGGTTTTTAAAAATTCAGTATAATACAATAAAAACAAAAAATACTTCGCATCTATTTCTAGAGCTACATAAAAAATATAAGAACGAAAATATACATTTTGTACATCCCTGTCTTTTTTAATATTATTTTTCTATGAATAAAATGAAATTTAATAGCAAAACGAAGTTGTAGGATGAAACTACTTAGGAGTGCTCTGTGAAAGGATTGATTTTATACACAAACCACTTGGTAGCCCATTGGACTTTAAATCATATAAATTCAGTTCATAACACTGCCATATAATAAAGAAAAGCGAAACACAAGATTACTCCCACTATTCATGACCAAATGGTGGAAATCAAATTTTAAAAAATTGGTCTTGTATTGGCATTTAATATATTTACGTAAATTCGGTTTTTAAAAATTCAGTATAATACAATGAAAACAAAAAATCCTTTGCATCTCTTCTAGAGCCGCATGAATAATATAACAACGAAAATAATCGTTTTGAACATCTCTGTATTTTGTAATATTAGTTTTATTTGATTAAAATTAAATTTAAGAACAAAACGAAGTTATAGGCTGAAATTATTTAGGAGTGCTTTGTGAAAGGATTGGTTTTATACACAAACCACTTGGGACCCCATTGGACTTTAAATCATATAAATTCAGTTCATAACAATGCCGTATAATAAAGAAAAGCGAAACACAAGATTACTCCCACTATTCATGACCACATGGTGGAAATCAAATTTTAAAAAATTGGTCTTGTATTGGCATTTAATATATTTACGTAAACTCGGTTTTTAAAAATTCAGTCTAATACAATAAAAACAAAAAATCCTTCGCATATATTTCTAGAGCTGCATGTAAAATATAATACCGAAAATAATCGTTTTGAACATCTCTGTATTTTGTAATATTAGTTTTATTTGATTAAAATTAAATTTAAGAACAAAACGAAGTTATAGGCTGAAATTTTTTAGGAGTGCTTTGTGAAAGGATTGGTTTTATACACAAACCACTTGGGACCCCATTGGACTTTAAATCATATAAATTCAGTTCATAACAATGCCGTATAATAAAGAAAAGCGAAACACAAGATTACTCCCACTATTCATGACCACATGGTGGAAATCAAATTTTAAAAAATTGGTCTTGTATTGGCATTTAATATATTTACGTAAACTCGGTTTTTAAAAATTCAGTCTAATACAATAAAAACAAAAAATCCTTTGCATCTCTTCTAGAGCCGCATGAATAATATAACAACGAAAATAATCGTTTTGAACATCTCTGTATTTTGTAATATTAGTTTTATTTGATTAAAATTAAATTTAAGAACAAAACGAAGTTATAGGCTGAAATTATTTAGGAGTGCTTTGTGAAAGGATTGGTTTTATACACAAACCACTTGGGACCCCATTGGACTTTAAATCATATAAATTCAGTTCATAACATTGCCATATAATAAAGATAAGCGAAACACAGGATTACTCCCACTATTCATGACCAAATGGTGGACATCAAATTCTAAAAAATTGCTTGTGTATTGGAATTTACAATATTTACGTAAACTCGGTTTTTAAAAATTCAGTATAATACAATGAAAACAAAAAATCCTTTGCATCTCTTCTAGAGCCGCATGAATAATATAACAACGAAAATAATCGTTTTGAACATCTCTGTATTTTGTAATATTAGTTTTATTTGATTAAAATTAAATTTAAGAACAAAACGAAGTTATAGGATGAAACTACTTAGGAGTGCTCTGTGAAAGGATTGATTTTATACACAAACCGCTTGGTACCCCATTGGACTTTAAATCATATAAATTCAGTTCATAACAATGCCGTATAATAAAGAAAAGCGAAACACAAGATTACTCCCACTATTCATGACCAAATGGTGGAAATCAAATTTTAAAAAATTGGTCTTGTATTGGCATTTAATATATTTACGTAAACTCGGTTTTTAAAAATTCAGTCTAATACAATAAAAACAAAAAATCCTTCGCATATATTTCTAGAGCTGCATGTAAAATATAATACCGAATATAATCGTTTTGAAGATTTCTGTATTTTGTAATTTTAGTTTTATTTGATTAAAATGAAATTTAATAGCAAAACGAAGTTATAGGATGAAACTACTTAGGAGTGCTCTGTGAAAGGATTGATTTTATACACAAACCGCTTGGTACCCCATTGGACTTTAAATCATATAAATTCAGTTCATAACAATGCCGTATAATAAAGAAAAGCGAAACACAAGATTACTCCCACTATTCATGACCAAATGGTGGAAATCAAATTTTAAAAAATTGGTCTTGTATTGGCATTTAATATATTTACGTAAATTCGGTTTTTAAAAATTCAGTATAATACAATGAAAACAAAAAATCCTTTGCATCTCTTCTAGAGCCGCATGAATAATATAACAACGAAAATAATCGTTTTGAACATCTCTGTATTTTGTAATATTAGTTTTATTTGATTAAAATTAAATTTAAGAACAAAACGAAGTTATAGGCTGAAATTATTTAGGAGTGCTTTGTGAAAGGATTGGTTTTATACACAAACCACTTGGGACCCCATTGGACTTTAAATCATATAAATTCAGTTCATAACATTGCCATATAATAAAGATAAGCGAAACACAGGATTACTCCCACTATTCATGACCAAATGGTGGACATCAAATTCTAAAAAATTGCTTGTGTATTGGAATTTACAATATTTACGTAAACTCGGTTTTTAAAAATTCAGTATAATACAATGAAAACAAAAAATCCTTTGCATCTCTTCTAGAGCCGCATGAATAATATAACAACGAAAATAATCGTTTTGAACATCTCTGTATTTTGTAATATTAGTTTTATTTGATTAAAATTAAATTTAAGAACAAAACGAAGTTATAGGCTGAAATTTTTTAGGAGTGCTTTGTGAAAGGATTGGTTTTATACACAAACCACTTGGGACCCCATTGGACTTTAAATCATATAAATTCAGTTCATAACAATGCCGTATAATAAAGAAAAGCGAAACACAAGATTACTCCCACTATTCATGACCACATGGTGGAAATCAAATTTTAAAAAATTGGTCTTGTATTGGCATTTAATATATTTACGTAAACTCGGTTTTTAAAAATTCAGTCTAATACAATAAAAACAAAAAATCCTTCGCATATATTTCTAGAGCTGCATGTAAAATATAATACCGAATATAATCGTTTTGAAGATTTCTGTATTTTGTAATTTTAGTTTTATTTGATTAAAATGAAATTTAATAGCAAAACGAAGTTATAGGATGAAACTACTTAGGAGTGCTCTGTGAAAGGATTGATTTTATACACAAACCGCTTGGTACCCCATTGGACTTTAAATCATATAAATTCAGTTCATAACAATGCCGTATAATAAAGAAAAGCGAAACACAAGATTACTCCCACTATTCATGACCAAATGGTGGAAATCAAATTTTAAAAAATTGGTCTTGTATTGGCATTTAATATATTTACGTAAATTCGGTTTTTAAAAATTCAGTATAATACAATGAAAACAAAAAATCCTTTGCATCTCTTCTAGAGCCGCATGAATAATATAACAACGAAAATAATCGTTTTGAACATCTCTGTATTTTGTAATATTAGTTTTATTTGATTAAAATTAAATTTAAGAACAAAACGAAGTTATAGGCTGAAATTATTTAGGAGTGCTTTGTGAAAGGATTGGTTTTATACACAAACCACTTGGGACCCCATTGGACTTTAAATCATATAAATTCAGTTCATAACATTGCCATATAATAAAGATAAGCGAAACACAGGATTACTCCCACTATTCATGACCAAATGGTGGACATCAAATTCTAAAAAATTGCTTGTGTATTGGAATTTACAATATTTACGTAAACTCGGTTTTTAAAAATTCAGTATAATACAATAAAAACAAAAAATCCTTTGCATCTATTTCTAGAGCCGCATGAAAAATATTATAACGAATATAATCGTTTTGAAGATCCCTGTATTTTGTAATTTTAGTTTTATTTGATTAAAATGAAATTTAATAGCAAAACGAAGTTGTAGGATGAAACTACTTAGGAGTGCTCTGTGAAAGGATTGATTTTATACACAAACCACTTGGTAGCCCATTGGACTTTAAATCATATAAATTCAGTTCATAACAATGCCATATAATAAAGAAAAGCGAAACACAAGATTACTCCCACTATTCATGACCAAATGGTGGAAATCTAATTTTAAAAAATTGGTCTTGTATTGGCATTTAATATATTTACGTAAACTCGGTTTTTAAAAATTCTGTCTAATACAATAAAGACAAAAAATTCTTCGCATCTATTTCTAGAGCTACATGAAAAATATAAGAACGAAAATATACATTTTGTACATCCCTGTCTTTTTTAATATTAGTTTTCTATGAATAAAATGAAATTTAATAGCAAAACGAAGTTGTAGGATGAAACTACTTAGGAGTGCTCTGTGAAAGGATTGATTTTATACACAAACCACTTGTTACCCCATTGGACTTTAAATCATATAAATTCAGTTCATAACAATGCCATATAATAAAGAAAAGCGAAACACAAGATTACTTCAACTGTTCATAAGCAAATGGTGGAAATCAAATTTTAAAAAATTGGTCTTGTATTGGCATTTAATATATTTACGTAAACTCGGTTTTTAAAAATTCAGTATAATACAATAAAAACAAAAAATACTTCGCATCTATTTCTAGAGCTACATAAAAAATATAAGAACGAAAATATACATTTTGTACATCCCTGTCTTTTTTAATATTAGTTTTATTTGACTAAAATGAAATTTAATAGCAAAACGAAGTTATAGGATGAAACTATTTAAGAGTGCTCTGTGAAATATTGATTTTATACACAAACCACTTGGTACCCCATTGGACTTTAAAACATACAAATTCAGTTCATAACAATGCCATATAATAAAGAAAAGCGAAACACAAAATTACTCCCACTATTCATGACCACATGGTGGACATCAAATTTTAAAAAATTGGTCTTGTATTGGCATTTAATATATTTACGTAAACTCGGTTTTTAAAAATTCAGTATAATACAATAAAAACAAAAAATCCTTCGCATCTATTTCTAGAGCTGCATGTAAAATACAATACCCAATATAATCGTTTTGAAGATCCCTGTATTTTGTAATTTTAGTTTTATTTGATTAAAATGAAATTTAATAGCAAAACGAAGTTGTAGGATGAAACTACTTAGGAGTGCTCTGTGAAAGGATTGATTTTATACACAAACCGCTTGGTACCCCATTGGACTTTAAATCATATAAATTCAGTTCATAACAATGCCATATAATAAAGAAAAGCGAAACACAAGATTACTCCCACTATTCATGACCACATGTTAGAAATCAAATTTTAAAAAATTGGTCTTGTATTGGCATTTAATATATTTACGTAAACTCGGTTTTTAAAAATTCAGTATAATACAATAAAAACAAAAAATACTTCGCATCTATTTCTAGAGCTACATAAAAAATATAAGAACGAAAATATACATTTTGTACATCCCTGTCTTTTTTAATATTATTTTTCTATGAATAAAATGAAATTTAATAGCAAAACGAAGTTGTAGGATGAAACTACTTAGGAGTGCTCTGTGAAAGGATTGATTTTATACACAAACCACTTGGTAGCCCATTGGACTTTAAATCATATAAATTCAGTTCATAACACTGCCATATAATAAAGAAAAGCGAAACACAAGATTACTCCCACTATTCATGACCAAATGGTGGAAATCAAATTTTAAAAAATTGGTCTTGTATTGGCATTTAATATATTTACGTAAATTCGGTTTTTAAAAATTCAGTATAATACAATGAAAACAAAAAATCCTTTGCATCTCTTCTAGAGCCGCATGAATAATATAACAACGAAAATAATCGTTTTGAACATCTCTGTATTTTGTAATATTAGTTTTATTTGATTAAAATTAAATTTAAGAACAAAACGAAGTTATAGGCTGAAATTATTTAGGAGTGCTTTGTGAAAGGATTGGTTTTATACACAAACCACTTGGGACCCCATTGGACTTTAAATCATATAAATTCAGTTCATAACAATGCCGTATAATAAAGAAAAGCGAAACACAAGATTACTCCCACTATTCATGACCACATGGTGGAAATCAAATTTTAAAAAATTGGTCTTGTATTGGCATTTAATATATTTACGTAAACTCGGTTTTTAGAAATTCAGTATAATACAATAAAAACAAAAAATGCTTTGCATCTATTTCTAGAGCCGCATGAAAAATATGATAACGAAAATAATCGTTTTGAAGATCCCTGTATTTTGTATTATTCGTTTTATTTGATTAAAATGAAATTAATTAACAAAACGAATTTATAGGCTGAAATTATTTAGGAGTGCTTTGTGAAAGGATTAATTTTACACACAAACCGCTTGGTACCCCATTGGACTTTAAAACATACAAATTCAGTTCATCACAATGCCATATAATAAAGAAAAGCGAAACACAAGATTACTCCCACTGTTCATGACCACATGGTGGAAATCAAATTTTAAAAAATTGGTCTTGTATTGGCATTTAATATATTTACGTAAACTCGGTTTTTAAAAATTCAGTCTAATACAATAAAAACAAAAACTCCTTCGCATATATTTCTAGAGCTGCATGTAAAATATAATACCGAATATAATCGTTTTGAAGATCCCTGTATTTTGTAATTTTAGTTTTATTTGATTAAAATGAAATTTAATAGCAAAACGAAGTTGTAGGATGAAACTACTTAGGAGTGCTCTGTGAAAGGATTGATTTTATACACAAACCGCTTGGTACCCCATTGGACTTTAAATCATATAAATTCAGTTCATAACAATGCCATATAATAAAGAAAAGCGAAACACAAGATTACTCCCACTATTCATGACCACATGGTAGAAATCAAATTTTAAAAAATTGGTCTTGTATTGGCATTTAATATATTTACGTAAACTCGGTTTTTAAAAATTCAGTATAATACAATAAAAACAAAAAATACTTCGCATCTATTTCTAGAGCTACATAAAAAATATAAGAACGAAAATATACATTTTGTACATCCCTGTCTTTTTTAATATTAGTTTTCTATGAATAAAATGAAATTTAATAGCAAAACGAAGTTGTAGGATGAAACTACTTAGGAGTGCTCTGTGAAAGGATTGATTTTATACACAAACCACTTGGTAGCCCATTGGACTTTAAATCATATAAATTCAGTTCATAACACTGCCATATAATAAAGAAAAGCGAAACACAAGATAACTCCCACTATTCATGACCAAATGGTGCAAATCAAATTTTAAAAAATTGGTCTTGTATTGGCATTTAATATATTTACGTAAATTCGGTTTTTAAAAATTCAGTATAATACAATGAAAACAAAAAATCCTTTGCATCTCTTCTAGAGCCGCATGAAAAATATAACAACGAAAATAATCGTTTTGAACATCTCTGTATTTTGTAATATTAGTTTTATTTGATTAAAATTAAATTTAAGAACAAAACGAAGTTATAGGCTGAAATTATTTAGGAGTGCTTTGTGAAAGGATTGGTTTTATACACAAACCACTTGGGACCCCATTGGACTTTAAATCATATAAATTCAGTTCATAACAATGCCATATAATAAAGAAAAGCGAAACACAAGATTACTCCCACTGTTCATGACCACATGGTGGAAATCAAATTTTAAAAAATTGGTCTTGTATTGGCATTTAATATATTTACGTAAACTCGGTTTTTAAAAATTCAGTCTAATACAATAAAAACAAAAAATCCTTCGCATATATTTCTAGAGCTGCATGTAAAATATAATACCGAATATAATCGTTTTGAAGATTTCTGTATTTTGTAATTTTAGTTTTATTTGATTAAAATGAAATTTAATAGCAAAACGAAGTTATAGCATGAAACTACTTAGGAGTGCTCTGTGAAAGGATTGATTTTATACACAAACCGCTTGGTACCCCATTGGACTTTAAATCATATAAATTCAGTTCATAACAATGACATAAAATAAAGAAAAGCGAAACACAAGATTACTCCCACTATTCATGACCAAATGGTGGAAATCAAATTTTCAAAAATTGGTCTTGTATTGGCATTTAATATATTTACGTAAACTCGGTTTTTAGAAATTCAGTATAATACAATGAAAACAAAAAATCCTTTGCATCTATTTCTAGAGCCGCATGAAAAATATGATAACGAAAATAATCGTTTTGAAGATCCCTGTATTTTGTATTATTCGTTTTATTTGATTAAAATGAAATTAATTAACAAAACGAATTTATAGGCTGAAATTATTTAGGAGTGCTTTGTGAAAGGATTGATTTTACACACAAACCGCTTGGTACCCCATTGGACTTTAAAACATACAAATTCAGTTCATAACACTGCCATATAATAAAGAAAAGCGAAACACAAGATTACTCCCACTGTTCATGACCACATGGTGGAAATCAAATTTTAAAAAATTGGTCTTGTATTGGCATATAATATATTTACGTAAACTCGGTTTTTAAAAATTCAGTCTAATACAATAAAAACAAAAAATTCTTCGCATATATTTCTAGAGCTGCATGTAAAATATATTACCGAATATAATCGTTTTGAAGATATCTGTATTTTGTAATTTTAGTTTTATTTGATTAAAATGAAATTTAATAGCAAAACGAAGTTATAGGATGAAACTACTTAGGAGTGCTCTGTGAAAGGATTGATTTTATACACAAACCGCTTGGTACCCCATTGGACTTTAAATCATACTAATTCGGTTCATAACAATGCCATATAATAAAGAAAAGCGAAACACAAGATTACTCCCACTATTCATGACCAAATGGTGGACATCAAATTTTAAAAAATTGGCCTTGTATTGGCATTTAATATATTTACGCAAACTCGGTTTTTAAAAATTCAGTATAATACAATAAAAACAAAAAATCCTTCGCATATATTTCTAGAGCTGCATGTAAAATATATTACCGAATATAATCGTTTTGAAGATATCTGTATTTTGTAATTTTAGTTTTATTTGATTAAAATGAAATTTAATAGCAAAACGAAGTTATAGGATGAAACTACTTAGGAGTGCTCTGTGAAAGGATTGATTTTATACACAAACCGCTTGGTACCCCATTGGACTTTAAATCATATAAATTCAGTTCATAACAATGCCATATAATAAAGAAAAGCGAAACACAAGATTACTCCCACTATTCATGACCACATGGTAGAAATCAAATTTTAAAAAATTGGTCTTGTATTGGCATTTAATATATTTACGTAAATTCGGTTTTTAAAAATTCAGTATAATACAATGAAAACAAAAAATCCTTTGCATCTCTTCTAGAGCCGCATGAATAATATAACAACGAAAATAATCGTTTTGAACATCTCTGTATTTTGTAATATTAGTTTTATTTGATTAAAATTAAATTTAAGAACAAAACGAAGTTATAGGCTGAAATTATTTAGGAGTGCTTTGTGAAAGGATTGGTTTTATACACAAACCACTTGGGACCCCATTGGACTTTAAATCATATAAATTCAGTTCATAACATTGCCATATAATAAAGATAAGCGAAACACAGGATTACTCCCACTATTCATGACCAAATGGTGGACATCAAATTCTAAAAAATTGGTTGTGTATTGGAATTTACAATATTTACGTAAACTCGGTTTTTAAAAATTCAGTATAATACAATAAAAACAAAAAATCCTTTGCATCTATTTCTAGAGCCGCATGAAAAATATTATAACGAATATAATCGTTTTGAAGATCCCTGTATTTTGTAATTTTAGTTTTATTTGATTAAAATGAAATTTAATAGCAAAACGAAGTTGTAGGATGAAACTACTTAGGAGTGCTCTGTGAAAGGATTGATTTTATACACAAACCACTTGGTAGCCCATTGGACTTTAAATCATATAAAATCAGTTCATAACAATGCCATATAATAAAGAAAAGCGAAACACAAGATTACTCCCACTATTCATGACCAAATGGTGGAAATCTAATTTTAAAAAATTGGTCTTGTATTGGCATTTAAGATATTTACGTAAACTCGGTTTTTAAAAATTCAGTCTAATACAATAAAGACAAAAAATTCTTCGCATCTATTTCTAGAGCTACATAAAAAATATAAGAACGAAAATATACATTTTGTACATCCCTGTCTTTTTTAATATTAGTTTTCTATGAATAAAATGAAATTTAATAGCAAAACGAAGTTGTAGGATGAAATTATTTAGGAGTGCTCTGTGAAAGGATTGATTTTATACACAAACAACTTGGTACCCCATTGGACTTTAAATCATATAAATTCGGTTCATAACAATGCCATATAATAAAGAAAAGCGAAACACAAGATTACTCCCACTGTTCATGACCACATGGTGGAAATCAAATTTTAAAAAATTGGTCTTGTATTGGCATATAATATATTTACGTAAACTCGGTTTTTAAAAATTCAGTCTAATACAATAAAAACAAAAAATTCTTCGCATATATTTCTAGAGCTGCATGTAAAATATATTACCGAATATAATCGTTTTGAAGATATCTGTATTTTGTAATTTTAGTTTTATTTGATTAAAATGAAATTTAATAGCAAAACGAAGTTATAGGATGAAACTACTTAGGAGTGCTCTGTGAAAGGATTGATTTTATACACAAACCGCTTGGTACCCCATTGGACTTTAAATCATACTAATTCGGTTCATAACAATGCCATATAATAAAGAAAAGCGAAACACAAGATTACTCCCACTATTCATGACCAAATGGTGGACATCAAATTTTAAAAAATTGGCCTTGTATTGGCATTTAATATATTTACGCAAACTCGGTTTTTAAAAATTCAGTATAATACAATAAAAACAAAAAATCCTTCGCATATATTTCTAGAGCTGCATGTAAAATATATTACCGAATATAATCGTTTTGAAGATATCTGTATTTTGTAATTTTAGTTTTATTTGATTAAAATGAAATTTAATAGCAAAACGAAGTTATAGGATGAAACTACTTAGGAGTGCTCTGTGAAAGGATTGATTTTATACACAAACCGCTTGGTAC
This sequence comes from Anthrax anthrax, assembly GCA_963971155.1. Classification (NCBI taxonomy): domain Eukaryota; kingdom Metazoa; phylum Arthropoda; class Insecta; order Diptera; family Bombyliidae; genus Anthrax; species Anthrax anthrax. The sequence goes on along the minus strand of OZ020122.1, from coordinate 10,962,840 downwards.
CCCATTGGACTTTAAATCATATAAATTCAGTTCATAACAATGCCATATAATAAAGAAAAGCGAAACACAAGATTACTCCCACTATTCATGACCACATGGTAGAAATCAAATTTTAAAAAATTGGTCTTGTATTGGCATTTAATATATTTACGTAAATTCGGTTTTTAAAAATTCAGTATAATACAATGAAAACAAAAAATCCTTTGCATCTCTTCTAGAGCCGCATGAATAATATAACAACGAAAATAATCGTTTTGAACATCTCTGTATTTTGTAATATTAGTTTTATTTGATTAAAATTAAATTTAAGAACAAAACGAAGTTATAGGCTGAAATTATTTAGGAGTGCTTTGTGAAAGGATTGGTTTTATACACAAACCACTTGGGACCCCATTGGACTTTAAATCATATAAATTCAGTTCATAACATTGCCATATAATAAAGATAAGCGAAACACAGGATTACTCCCACTATTCATGACCAAATGGTGGACATCAAATTCTAAAAAATTGGTTGTGTATTGGAATTTACAATATTTACGTAAACTCGGTTTTTAAAAATTCAGTATAATACAATAAAAACAAAAAATCCTTTGCATCTATTTCTAGAGCCGCATGAAAAATATTATAACGAATATAATCGTTTTGAAGATCCCTGTATTTTGTAATTTTAGTTTTATTTGATTAAAATGAAATTTAATAGCAAAACGAAGTTGTAGGATGAAACTACTTAGGAGTGCTCTGTGAAAGGATTGATTTTATACACAAACCACTTGGTAGCCCATTGGACTTTAAATCATATAAAATCAGTTCATAACAATGCCATATAATAAAGAAAAGCGAAACACAAGATTACTCCCACTATTCATGACCAAATGGTGGAAATCTAATTTTAAAAAATTGGTCTTGTATTGGCATTTAATATATTTACGTAAACTCGGTTTTTAAAAATTCAGTCTAATACAATAAAGACAAAAAATTCTTCGCATCTATTTCTAGAGCTACATAAAAAATATAAGAACGAAAATATACATTTTGTACATCCCTGTCTTTTTTAATATTAGTTTTCTATGAATAAAATGAAATTTAATAGCAAAACGAAGTTGTAGGATGAAATTATTTAGGAGTGCTCTGTGAAAGGATTGATTTTATACACAAACCACTTGGTACCCCATTGGACTTTAAATCATATAAATTCGGTTCATAACAATGCCATATAATAAAGAAAAGCGAAACACAAGATTACTCCCACTATTCATGACCAAATGGTGGACATCAAATTTTAAAAAATTGGCCTTGTATTGGCATTTAATATATTTACGCAAACTCGGTTTTTAAAAATTCAGTATAATACAATAAAAACAAAAAATCCTTCGCATATATTTCTAGAGCTGCATGTAAAATATATTACCGAATATAATCGTTTTGAAGATATCTGTATTTTGTAATTTTAGTTTTATTTGATTAAAATGAAATTTAATAGCAAAACGAAGTTATAGGATGAAACTACTTAGGAGTGCTCTGTGAAAGGATTGATTTTATACACAAACCGCTTGGTACCCCATTGGACTTTAAATCATATAAATTCAGTTCATAACAATGCCATATAATAAAGAAAAGCGAAACACAAGATTACTCCCACTATTCATGACCACATGGTAGAAATCAAATTTTAAAAAATTGGTCTTGTATTGGCATTTAATATATTTACGTAAACTCGGTTTTTAAAAATTCAGTATAATACAATAAAGACAAAAAATTCTTCGCATCTATTTCTAGAGCTACATAAAAAATATAAGAACGAAAATATACATTTTGTACATCCCTGTCTTTTTTAATATTAGTTTTATTTGATTAAAATTAAATTTAAGAACAAAACGAAGTTATAGGCTGAAATTATTTAGGAGTGCTTTGTGAAAGGATTGGTTTTATACACAAACCACTTGGGACCCCATTGGACTTTAAATCATATAAATTCAGTTCATAACATTGCCATATAATAAAGATAAGCGAAACACAGGATTACTCCCACTATTCATGACCAAATGGTGGACATCAAATTCTAAAAAATTGGTTGTGTATTGGAATTTACAATATTTACGTAAACTCGGTTTTTAAAAATTCAGTATAATACAATAAAAACAAAAAATCCTTTGCATCTATTTCTAGAGCCGCATGAAAAATATTATAACGAATATAATCGTTTTGAAGATCCCTGTATTTTGTAATTTTAGTTTTATTTGATTAAAATGAAATTTAATAGCAAAACGAAGTTGTAGGATGAAACTACTTAGGAGTGCTCTGTGAAAGGATTGATTTTATACACAAACCACTTGGTAGCCCATTGGACTTTAAATCATATAAATTCAGTTCATAACAATGCCATATAATAAAGAAAAGCGAAACACAAGATTACTCCCACTATTCATGACCAAATGGTGGAAATCTAATTTTAAAAAATTGGTCTTGTATTGGCATTTAATATATTTACGTAAACTCGGTTTTTAAAAATTCAGTCTAATACAATAAAGACAAAAAATTCTTCGCATCTATTTCTAGAGCTACATAAAAAATATAAGAACGAAAATATACATTTTGTACATCCCTGTCTTTTTTAATATTAGTTTTCTATGAATAAAATGAAATTTAATAGCAAAACGAAGTTGTAGGATGAAACTACTTAGGAGTGCTCTGTGAAAGGATTGATTTTATACACAAACCACTTGTTACCCCATTGGACTTTAAAACATACAAATTCAGTTCATAACAATGCCATATAATAAAGAAAAGCGAAACACAAGATTACTCCCACTATTCATGACCACATGGTGGAAATCAAATTTTAAAAAATTGGTCTTGTATTGGCATTTAATATATTTACGTAAACTCGGTTTTTAAAAATTCAGTATAATACAATAAAAACAAAAAATACTTCGCATCTATTTCTAGAGCTACATAAAAAATATAAGAACGAAAATATACATTTTGTACATCCCTGTCTTTTTTAATATTAGTTTTATTTGACTAAAATGAAATTTAATAGCAAAACGAAGTTATAGGATGAAACTATTTAAGAGTGTTCTGTGAAAGGATTGATTTTATACACAAACCACTTGGTACCCCATTGGACTTTAAAACATACAAATTCAGTTCATAACAATGCTATATAATAAAGAAAAGCGAAACACAAAATTACTCCCACTATTCATGACCACATGGTGGACATCAAATTTTAAAAAATTGGTCTTGTATTGGCATTTAATATATTTACGTAAACTCGGTTTTTAAAAATTCAGTATAATACAATAAAAACAAAAAATCCTTCGCATCTATTTCTAGAGCTGCATGTAAAATACAATACCGAATATAATCGTTTTGAAGATCCCTGTATTTTGTAATTTTAGTTTTATTTGATTAAAATGAAATTTAATAGCAAAACGAAGTTGTAGGATGAAACTACTTAGGAGTGCTCTGTGAAAGGATTGATTTTATACACAAACCGCTTGGTACCCCATTGGACTTTAAATCATATAAATTCAGTTCATAACAATGCCATATAATAAAGAAAAGCGAAACACAAGATTACTCCCACTATTCATGACCACATGGTAGAAATCAAATTTTAAAAAATTGGTCTTGTATTGGCATTTAATATATTTACGTAAACTCGGTTTTTAAAAATTCAGTATAATACAATAAAAACAAAAAATACTTCGCATCTATTTCTAAAGCTACATAAAAAATATAAGAACGAAAATATACATTTTGTACATCCCTGTCTTTTTTAATATTAGTTTTCTATGAATAAAATGAAATTTAAAAGCAAAACGAAGTTGTAGGATGAAACTACTTAGGAGTGCTCTGTGAAAGGATTGATTTTATACACAAACCACTTGGTACCCCATTGGACTTTAAATCATATAAATTCAGTTCATAACACTGCCATATAATAAAGAAAAGCGAAACACAAGATTACTCCCACTATTCATGACCAAATGGTGGAAATCAAATTTTAAAAAATTGGTCTTGTATTGGCATTTAATATATTTACGTAAATTCGGTTTTTAAAAATTCAGTATAATACAATGAAAACAAAAAATCCTTTGCATCTCTTCTAGAGCCGCATGAATAATATAACAACGAAAATAATCGTTTTGAACATCTCTGTATTTTGTAATATTAGTTTTATTTGATTAAAATTAAATTTAAGAACAAAACGAAGTTATAGGCTGAAATTATTTAGGAGTGCTTTGTGAAAGGATTGGTTTTATACACAAACCACTTGGGACCCCATTGGACTTTAAATCATATAAATTCAGTTCATAACAATGCCGTATAATAAAGAAAAGCGAAACACAAGATTACTCCCACTATTCATGACCACATGGTGGAAATCAAATTTTAAAAAATTGGTCTTGTATTGGCATTTAATATATTTACGTAAACTCGGTTTTTAGAAATTCAGTATAATACAATAAAAACAAAAAATGCTTTGCATCTATTTCTAGAGCTGCATGTAAAATATATTACCGAATATAATCGTTTTGAAGATATCTGTATTTTGTAATTTTAGTTTTATTTGATTAAAATGAAATTTAATAGCAAAACGAAGTTATAGGATGAAACTACTTAGGAGTGCTCTGTGAAAGGATTGATTTTATACACAAACCACTTGGTAGCCCATTGGACTTTAAATCATATAAATTCAGTTCATAACACTGCCATATAATAAAGAAAAGCGAAACACAAGATTACTCCCACTATTCATGACCAAATGGTGGAAATCAAATTTTAAAAAATTGGTCTTGTATTGGCATTTAATATATTTACGTAAATTCGGTTTTTAAAAATTCAGTATAATACAATGAAAACAAAAAATCCTTTGCATCTCTTCTAGAGCCGCATGAATAATATAACAACGAAAATAATCGTTTTGAACATCTCTGTATTTTGTAATATTAGTTTTATTTGATTAAAATTAAATTTAAGAACAAAACGAAGTTATAGGCTGAAATTATTTAGGAGTGCTCTGTGAAAGGATTGATTTTATACACAAACCGCTTGGGACCCCATTGGACTTTAAATCATATAAATTCAGTTCATAACAATGCCGTATAATAAAGAAAAGCGAAACACAAGATTACTACCACTATTCATGACCACATGGTGGAAATCAAATTTTAAAAAATTGGTCTTGTATTGGCATTTAATATATTTACGTAAACTCGGTTTTTAGAAATTCAGTATAATACAATAAAAACAAAAAATGCTTTGCATCTATTTCTAGAGCTGCATGTAAAATATATTACCGAATATAATCGTTTTGAAGATATCTGTATTTTGTAATTTTAGTTTTATTTGATTAAAATGAAATTTAATAGCAAAACGAAGTTATAGGATGAAACTACTTAGGAGTGCTCTGTGAAAGGATTGATTTTATACACAAACCACTTGGTAGCCCATTGGACTTTAAATCATATAAATTCAGTTCATAACACTGCCATATAATAAAGAAAAGCGAAACACAAGATTACTCCCACTATTCATGACCAAATGGTGGAAATCAAATTTTAAAAAATTGGTCTTGTATTGGCATTTAATATATTTACGTAAATTCGGTTTTTAAAAATTCAGTATAATACAATGAAAACAAAAAATCCTTTGCATCTCTTCTAGAGCCGCATGAATAATATAACAACGAAAATAATCGTTTTGAACATCTCTGTATTTTGTAATATTAGTTTTATTTGATTAAAATTAAATTTAAGAACAAAACGAAGTTATAGGCTGAAATTATTTAGGAGTGCTCTGTGAAAGGATTGATTTTATACACAAACCGCTTGGTACCCCATTGGACTTTAAATCATACTAATTCGGTTCATAACAATGCCATATAATAAAGAAAAGCGAAACACAAGATTACTCCCACTATTCATGACCAAATGGTGGACATCAAATTTTCAAAAATTGGCCTTGTATTGGCATTTAATATATTTACGCAAACTCGGTTTTAAAAATTCAGTATAATACAATAAAAACAAAAAATCCTTCGCATATATTTCTAGAGCTGCATGTAAAATATATTACCGAATATAATCGTTTTGAAGATATCTGTATTTTGTAATTTTAGTTTTATTTGATTAAAATGAAATTTAATAGCAAAACGAAGTTATAGGATGAAACTACTTAGGAGTGCTCTGTGAAAGGATTGATTTTATACACAAACCACTTGGTAGCCCATTGGACTTTAAATCATATAAATTCAGTTCATAACAATGCCATATAATAAAGAAAAGCGAAACACAAGATTACTCCCACTATTCATGACCAAATGGTGGAAATCTAATTTTAAAAAATTGGTCTTGTATTGGCATTTAATATATTTACGTAAACTCGGTTTTTAAAAATTCAGTCTAATACAATAAAGACAAAAAATTCTTCGCATCTATTTCTAGAGCTACATAAAAAATATAAGAACGAAAATATACATTTTGTACATCCCTGTCTTTTTTAATATTAGTTTTCTATGAATAAAATGAAATTTAATAGCAAAACGAAGTTGTAGGATGAAACTACTTAGGAGTGCTCTGTGAAAGGATTGATTTTATACACAAACCACTTGTTACCCCATTGGACTTTAAATCATATAAATTCAGTTCATAACAATGCCATATAATAAAGAAAAGCGAAACACAAGATTACTTCAACTGTTCATAACCAAATGGTGGAAATCAAATTTTAAAAAATTGGTCTTGTATTGGCATTTAATATATTTACGTAAACTCGGGTTTTAAAAATTCAGTATAATACAATAAAAACAAAAAATACTTCGCATCTATTTCTAGAGCTACATAAAAAATATAAGAACGAAAATATACATTTTGTACATCCCTGTTTTTTTTAATATTAGTTTTATTTGACTAAAATGAAATTTAATAGCAAAACGAAGTTATAGGACGAAACTATTTAAGAGTGCTCTGTGAAAGGATTGATTTTATACACAAACCACTTGGTACCCCATTGGACTTTAAAACATACAAATTCAGTTCATAACAATGCCATATAATAAAGAAAAGCGAAACACAAAATTACTCCCACTATTCATGACCACATGGTGGACATCAAATTTTAAAAAATTGGTCTTGTATTGGCATTTAATATATTTACGTAAACTCGGTTTTTAAAAATTCAGTATAATACAATAAAAACAAAAAATCCTTCGCATCTATTTCTAGAGCTGCATGTAAAATACAATACCGAATATAATCGTTTTGAAGATCCCTGTATTTTGTAATTTTAGTTTTATTTGATTAAAATGAAATTTAATAGCAAAACGAAGTTGTAGGATGAAACTACTTAGGAGTGCTCTGTGAAAGGATTGATTTTATACACAAACCGCTTGGTACCCCATTGGACTTTAAATCATATAAATTCAGTTCATAACAATGCCATATAATAAAGAAAAGCGAAACACAAGATTACTCCCACTATTCATGACCACATGGTAGAAATCAAATTTTAAAAAATTGGTCTTGTATTGGCATTTAATATATTTACGTAAACTCGGTTTTTAAAAATTCAGTATAATACAATAAAAACAAAAAATACTTCGCATCTATTTCTAAGGCTACATAAAAAATATAAGAACGAAAATATACATTTTGTACATCCCTGTCTTTTTTAATATTAGTTTTCTATGAATAAAATGAAATTTAATAGCAAAACGAAGTTGTAGGATGAAACTACTTAGGAGTGCTCTGTGAAAGGATTGATTTTATACACAAACCACTTGGTAGCCCATTGGACTTTAAATCATATAAATTCAGTTCATAACACTGCCATATAATAAAGAAAAGCGAAACACAAGATTACTCCCACTATTCATGACCAAATGGTGGAAATCAAATTTTAAAAAATTGGTCTTGTATTGGCATTTAATATATTTACGTAAATTCGGTTTTTAAAAATTCAGTATAATACAATGAAAACAAAAAATCCTTTGCATCTCTTCTAGAGCCGCATGAAAAATATAACAACGAAAATAATCGTTTTGAACATCTCTGTATTTTGTAATATTAGTTTTATTTGATTAAAATTAAATTTAAGAACAAAACGAAGTTATAGGCTGAAATTATTTAGGAGTGCTTTGTGAAAGGATTGGTTTTATACACAAACCACTTGGGACCCCATTGGACTTTAAATCATATAAATTCAGTTCATAACAATGCCATATAATAAAGAAAAGCGAAACACAAGATTACTCCCACTGTTCATGACCACATGGTGGAAATCAAATTTTAAAAAATTGGTCTTGTATTGGCATTTAATATATTTACGTAAACTCGGTTTTTAGAAATTCAGTATAATACAATGAAAACAAAAAATCCTTTGCATCTATTTCTAGAGCCGCATGAAAAATATGATAACGAAAATAATCGTTTTGAAGATCCCTGTATTTTGTATTATTCGTTTTATTTGATTTAAATGAAATTAATTAACAAAACGAATTTATAGGCTGAAATTATTTAGGAGTGCTTTGTGAAAGGATTGATTTTACACACAAACCGCTTGGTACCCCATTGGACTTTAAAACATACAAATTCAGTTCATAACACTGCCATATAATAAAGAAAAGCGAAACACAAGATTACTCCCACTGTTCATGACCACATGGTGGAAATCAAATTTTAAAAAATTGGTCTTGTATTGGCATATAATATATTTACGTAAATAAACTCGGTTTTTAAAAATTCAGTCTAATACAATAAAAACAAAAAATCCTTCGCATATATTTCTAGAGCTGCATGTAAAATATAATACCGAATATAATCGTTTTGAAGATTTCTGTATTTTGTAATTTTAGTTTTATTTGATTAAAATGAAATTTAATAGCAAAACGAAGTTATAGGATGAAACTACTTAGGAGTGCTCTGTGAAAGGATTGATTTTATACACAAACCGCTTGGTACCCCATTGGACTTTAAATCATATAAATTCAGTTCATAACAATGACATATAATAAAGAAAAGCGAAACACAAGATTACTCCCACTATTCATGACCAAATGGTGGAAATCAAATTTTAAAAAATTGGTCTTGCATTGGTATTTAATATATTTACGTAAACTCGGTTTTTAGAAATTCAGTATAATACAATGAAAACAAAAAATCCTTTGCATCTATTTCTAGAGCCGCATGAAAAATATGATAACGAAAATAATCGTTTTGAAGATATCTGTATTTTGTAATTTTAGTTTTATTTGATTAAAATGAAATTTAATAGCAAAACGAAGTTATAGGATGAAACTACTTAGGAGTGCTCTGTGAAAGGATTGATTTTATACACAAACCGCTTGGTACCCCATTGGACTTTAAATCATATAAATTCAGTTCATAACAATGCCGTATAATAAAGAAAAGCGAAACACAAGATTACTCCCACTATTCATGACCACATGGTAGAAATCAAATTTTAAAAAATTGGCCTTGTATTGGCATTTAATATATTTACGCAAACTCGGTTTTTAAAAATTCAGTATAATACAATAAAAACAAAAAATCCTTCGCATATATTTCTAGAGCTGCATGTAAAATATATTACCGAATATAATCGTTTTGAAGATATCTGTATTTTGTAATTTTAGTTTTATTTGATTAAAATGAAATTTAATAGCAAAACGAAGTTATAGGATGAAACTACTTAGGAGTGCTCTGTGAAAGGATTGATTTTATACACAAACCGCTTGGTACCCCATTGGACTTTAAATCATATAAATTCAGTTCATAACAATGCCGTATAATAAAGAAAAGCGAAACACAAGATTACTCCCACTATTCATGACCAAATGGTGGACATCAAATTTTAAAAAATTGGCCTTGTATTGGCATTTAATATATTTACGCAAACTCGGTTTTTAAAAATTCAGTATAATACAATAAAAACAAAAAATCCTTCGCATATATTTCTAGAGCTGCATGTAAAATATATTACCGAATATAATCGTTTTGAAGATATCTGTATTTTGTAATTTTAGTTTTATTTGATTAAAATGAAATTTAATAGCAAAACGAAGTTATAGGATGAAACTACTTAGGAGTGCTCTGTGAAAGGATTGATTTTATACACAAACCGCTTGGTACCCCATTGGACTTTAAATCATATAAATTCAGTTCATAACAATGCCGTATAATAAAGAAAAGCGAAACACAAGATTACTCCCACTATTCATGACCAAATGGTGGAAATCAAATTTTAAAAAATTGGTCTTGTATTGGCATTTAATATATTTACGTAAATTCGGTTTTTAAAAATTCAGTATAATACAATGAAAACAAAAAATCCTTTGCATCTCTTCTAGAGCCGCATGAATAATATAACAACGAAAATAATCGTTTTGAACATCTCTGTATTTTGTAATATTAGTTTTATTTGATTAAAATTAAATTTAAGAACAAAACGAAGTTATAGGCTGAAATTATTTAGGAGTGCTTTGTGAAAGGATTGGTTTTATACACAAACCACTTGGGACCCCATTGGACTTTAAATCATATAAATTCAGTTCATAACATTGCCAAATAATAAAGATAAGCGAAACACAGGATTACTCCCACTATTCATGACCAAATGGTGGACATCAAATTCTAAAAAATTGGTTGTATATTGGAATTTACAATATTTACGTAAACTCGGTTTTTAAAAATTCAGTATAATACAATAAAAACAAAAAATCCTTTGCATCTATTTCTAGAGCCGCATGAAAAATATTATAACGAATATAATCGTTTTGAAGATCCCTGTATTTTGTAATTTTAGTTTTATTTGATTAAAATGAAATTTAATAGCAAAACGAAGTTGTAGGATGAAACTACTTAGGAGTGCTCTGTGAAAGGATTGATTTTATACACAAACCACTTGGTAGCCCATTGGACTTTAAATCATATAAATTCAGTTCATAACAATGCCATATAATAAAGAAAAGCGAAACACAAGATTACTCCCACTATTCATGACCAAATGGTGGAAATCTAATTTTAAAAAATTGGTCTTGTATTGGCATTTAATATATTTACGTAAACTCGGTTTTTAAAAATTCAGTCTAATACAATAAAGACAAAAAATTCTTCGCATCTATTTCTAGAGCTACATAAAAAATATAAGAACGAAAATATACATTTTGTACATCCCTGTCTTTTTTAATATTAGTTTTCTATGAATAAAATGAAATTTAATAGCAAAACGAAGTTGTAGGATGAAACTACTTAGGAGTGCTCTGTGAAAGGATTGATTTTATACACAAACCACTTGTTACCCCATTGGACTTTAAATCATATAAATTCAGTTCATAACAATGCCATATAATAAAGAAAAGCGAAACACAAGATTACTTCAACTGTTCATAACCAAATGGTGGAAATCAAATTTTAAAAAATTGGTCTTGTATTGGCATTTAATATATTTACGTAAACTCGGTTTTTAAAAATTCAGTATAATACAATAAAAACAAAAAATACTTCGCATCTATTTCTAGAGCTACATAAAAAATATAAGAACGAAAATATACATTTTGTACATCCCTGTCTTTTTTAATATTAGTTTTATTTGACTAAAATGAAATTTAATAGCAAAACGAAGTTATAGGATGAAACTATTTAAGAGTGCTCTGTGAAAGGATTGATTTTATACACAAACCACTTGGTACCCCATTGGACTTTAAAACATACAAATTCAGTTCATAACAATGCCATATAATAAAGAAAAGCGAAACACAAAATTACTCCCACTATTCATGACCACATGGTGGACATCAAATTTTAAAAAATTGGTCTTGTATTGGCATTTAATATATTTACGTAAACTCGGTTTTTAAAAATTCAGTATAATACAATAAAAACAAAAAATCCTTCGCATCTATTTCTAGAGCTGCATGTAAAATACAATACCGAATATAATCGTTTTGAAGATCCCTGTATTTTGTAATTTTAGTTTTATTTGATTAAAATGAAATTTAATAACAAAACGAAGTTATAGGCTGAAATTATTTAGGAGTGCTTTGTGAAAGGATTGATTTTATACACAAACCACTTGGTACCCCATTGGACTTCAAAACATACAAATTCGGTTCATAACAATGCCATATAATAAAGAAAAGCGAAACACAAGATTACTTCAACTGTTCATAACCAAATGGTGGAAATCAAATTTTAAAAAATTGGTCTTGTATTGGCATTTAATATATTTACGTAAACTCGGTTTTTAAAAATTCAGTATAATACAATAAAAACAAAAAATACTTCGCATCTATTTCTAAGGCTACATAAAAAATATAAGAACGAAAATATACATTTTGTACATCCCTGTCTTTTTTAATATTAGTTTTCTATGAATAAAATGAAATTTAATAGCAAAACGAAGTTGTAGGGTGAAACTACTTAGGAGTGCTCTGTGAAAGGATTGATTTTATACACAAACCACTTGGTAGCCCATTGGACTTTAAATCATATAAATTCAGTTCATAACACTGTCATATAATAAAGAAAAGCGAAACACAAGATTACTCCCACTATTCATGACCAAATGGTGGAAATCAAATTTTAAAAAATTGGTCTTGTATTGGCATTTAATATATTTACGTAAATTCGGTTTTTAAAAATTCAGTATAATACAATGAAAACAAAAAATCCTTTGCATCTCTTCTAGAGCCGCATGAATAATATAACAACGAAAATAATCGTTTTGAACATCTCTGTATTTTGTAATATTAGTTTTATTTGATTAAAATTAAATTTAAGAACAAAACGAAGTTATAGGCTGAAATTATTTAGGAGTGCTTTGTGAAAGGATTGGTTTTATACACAAACCACTTGGGACCCCATTGGACTTTAAATCATATAAATTCAGTTCATAACAATGCCATATAATAAAGAAAAGCGAAACACAAGATTACTCCCACTATTCATGACCACATGGTGGAAATCAAATTTTAAAAAATTGGTCTTGTATTGGCATTTAATATATTTACGTAAACTCGGTTTTTAGAAATTCAGTATAATACAATAAAAACAAAAAATGCTTTGCATCTATTTCTAGAGCCGCATGAAAAATATGATAACGAAAATAATCGTTTTGAAGATCCCTGTATTTTGTATTATTCGTTTTATTTGATTAAAATGAAATTAATTAACAAAACGAATTTATAGGCTGAAATTATTTATTAGTGCTTTGTGAAAGGATTGATTTTACACACAAACCGCTTGGTACCCCATTGGACTTTAAAACATACAAATTCAGTTCATAACAATGCCATATAATAAAGAAAAGCGAAACACAAGATTACTCCCACTGTTCATGACCACATGGTGGAAATCAAATTTTAAAAAATTGGTCTTGTATTGGCATTTAATATATTTACGTAAACTCGGTTTTTAAAAATTCAGTCTAATACAATAAAAACAAAAAATCCTTCGCATATATTTCTAGAGCTGCATGTAAAATATAATACCGAATATAATCGTTTTGAAGATCCCTGTATTTTGTAATTTTAGTTTTATTTGATTAAAATGAAATTTAATAGCAAAACGAAGTTGTAGGATGAAACTACTTAGGAGTGCTCTGTGAAAGGATTGATTTTATACACAAACCGCTTGGTACCCCATTGGACTTTAAATCATATAAATTCAGTTCATAACAATGCCATATAATAAAGAAAAGCGAAACACAAGATTACTCCCACTATTCATGACCACATGGTAGAAATCAAATTTTAAAAAATTGGTCTTGTATTGGCATTTAATATATTTACGTAAACTCGGTTTTTAAAAATTCAGTATAATACAATAAAAACAAAAAATACTTCGCATCTATTTCTAGAGCTACATAAAAAATATAAGAACGAAAATATACATTTTGTACATCCCTGTCTTTTTTAATATTAGTTTTCTATGAATAAAATGAAATTTAATAGCAAAACGAAGTTGTAGGATGAAACTACTTAGGAGTGCTCTGTGAAAGGATTGATTTTATACACAAACCACTTGGTAGCCCATTGGACTTTAAATCATATAAATTCAGTTCATAACAATGCCATATAATAAAGAAAAGCGAAACACAAGATAACTCCCACTATTCATGACCAAATGGTGCAAATCAAATTTTAAAAAATTGGTCTTGTATTGGCATTTAATATATTTACGTAAATTCGGTTTTTAAAAATTCAGTATAATACAATGAAAACAAAAAATCCTTTGCCTCTCTTCTAGAGCCGCATGAAAAATATAACAACGAAAATAATCGTTTTGAACATCTCTGTATTTTGTAATATTAGTTTTATTTGATTAAAATTAAATTTAAGAACAAAACGAAGTTATAGGCTGAAATTATTTAGGAGTGCTTTGTGAAAGGATTGGTTTTATACACAAACCACTTGGGACCCCATTGGACTTTAAATCATATAAATTCAGTTCATAACAATGCCATATAATAAAGAAAAGCGAAACACAAGATTACTCCCACTGTTCATGACCACATGGTGGAAATCAAATTTTAAAAAATTGGTCTTGTATTGGCATTTAATATATTTACGTAAACTCGGTTTTTAAAAATTCAGTCTAATACAATAAAAACAAAAAATCCATCGCATATATTTCTAGAGCTGCATGTAAAATATAATACCGAATATAATCGTTTTGAAGATTTCTGTATTTTGTAATTTTAGTTTTATTTGATTAAAATGAAATTTAATAGCAAAACGAAGTTATAGGATGAAACTACTTAGGAGTGCTCTGTGAAAGGATTGATTTTATACACAAACCGCTTGGTACCCCATTGGACTTTAAATCATATAAATTCAGTTCATAACAATGCCGTATAATAAAGAAAAGCGAAACACAAGATTACTCCCACTATTCATGACCACATGGTGGAAATCAAATTTTAAAAAATTGGTCTTGTATTGGCATTTAATATATTTACGTAAACTCGGTTTTTAGAAATTCAGTATAATACAATAAAAACAAAAAATGCTTTGCATCTATTTCTAGAGCCGCATGAAAAATATGATAACGAAAATAATCGTTTTGAAGATCCCTGTATTTTGTATTATTCGTTTTATTTGATTAAAATGAAATTAATTAACAAAACGAATTTATAGGCTGAAATTATTTAGGAGTGCTTTGTGAAAGGATTGATTTTACACACAAACCGCTTGGTACCCCATTGGACTTTAAAACATACAAATTCAGTTCATAACAATGCCATATAATAAAGAAAAGCGAAACACAAGATTACTCCCACTGTTCATGACCACATGGTGGAAATCAAATTTTAAAAAATTGGTCTTGTATTGGCATTTAATATATTTACGTAAACTCGGTTTTTAAAAATTCAGTCTAATACAATAAAAACAAAAAATCCTTCGCATATATTTCAAGAGCTGCATGTAAAATATAATACCGAATATAATCGTTTTGAAGATCCCTGTATTTTGTAATTTTAGTTTTATTTGATTAAAATGAAATTTAATAGCAAAACGAAGTTGTAGGATGAAACTACTTAGGAGTGCTCTGTGAAAGGATTGATTTTATACACAAACCGCTTGGTACCCCATTGGACTTTAAATCATATAAATTCAGTTCATAACAATGCCATATAATAAAGAAAAGCGAAACACAAGATTACTCCCACTATTCATGACCACATGGTAGAAATCAAATTTTAAAAAATTGGTCTTGTATTGGCATTTAATATATTTACGTAAACTCGGTTTTTAAAAATTCAGTATAATACAATAAAAACAAAAAATACTTCGCATCTATTTCTAGAGCTACATAAAAAATATAAGAACGAAAATATACATTTTGTACATCCCTGTCTTTTTTAATATTAGTTTTCTATGAATAAAATGAAATTTAATAGCAAAACGAAGTTGTAGGATGAAACTACTTAGGAGTGCTCTGTGAAAGGATTGATTTTACACACAAACCGCTTGGTACCCCATTGGACTTTAAAACATACAAATTCAGTTCATAACAATGCCATATAATAAAGAAAAGCGAAACACAAGATTACTCCCACTGTTCATGACCACATGGTGGAAATCAAATTTTAAAAAATTGGTCTTGTATTGGCATTTAATATATTTACGTAAACTCGGTTTTTAAAAATTCAGTCTAATACAATAAAAACAAAAAATCCTTCGCATATATTTCAAGAGCTGCATGTAAAATATAATACCGAATATAATCGTTTTGAAGATCCCTGTATTTTGTAATTTTAGTTTTATTTGATTAAAATGAAATTTAATAGCAAAACGAAGTTGTAGGATGAAACTACTTAGGAGTGCTTTGTGAAAGGATTGATTTTACACACAAACCGCTTGGTACCCCATTGGACTTTAAAACATACAAATTCAGTTCATAACAATGCCATATAATAAAGAAAAGCGAAACACAAGATTACTCCCACTGTTCATGACCACATGGTGGAAATCAAATTTTAAAAAATTGGTCTTGTATTGGCATTTAATATATTTACGTAAACTCGGTTTTTAAAAATTCAGTCTAATACAATAAAAACAAAAAATCCTTCGCATATATTTCAAGAGCTGCATGTAAAATATAATACCGAATATAATCGTTTTGAAGATCCCTGTATTTTGTAATTTTAGTTTTATTTGATTAAAATGAAATTTAATAGCAAAACGAAGTTGTAGGATGAAACTACTTAGGAGTGCTCTGTGAAAGGATTGATTTTATACACAAACCGCTTGGTACCCCATTGGACTTTAAATCATATAAATTCAGTTCATAACAATGCCGTATAATAAAGAAAAGCGAAACACAAGATTACTCCCACTATTCATGACCACATGGTGGAAATCAAATTTTAAAAAATTGGTCTTGTATTGGCATTTAATATATTTACGTAAACTCGGTTTTTAGAAATTCAGTATAATACAATAAAAACAAAAAATGCTTTGCATCTATTTCTAGAGCCGCATGAAAAATATGATAACGAAAATAATCGTTTTGAAGATCCCTGTATTTTGTATTATTCGTTTTATTTGATTAAAATGAAATTAATTAACAAAACGAATTTATAGGCTGAAATTATTTAGGAGTGCTTTGTGAAAGGATTGATTTTACACACAAACCGCTTGGTACCCCATTGGACTTTAAAACATACAAATTCAGTTCATAACAATGCCATATAATAAAGAAAAGCGAAACACAAGATTACTCCCACTGTTCATGACCAAATGGTGCAAATCAAATTTTAAAAAATTGGTCTTGTATTGGCATTTAATATATTTACGTAAATTCGGTTTTTAAAAATTCAGTATAATACAATGAAAACAAAAAATCCTTTGCCTCTCTTCTAGAGCCGCATGAAAAATATAACAACGAAAATAATCGTTTTGAACATCTCTGTATTTTGTAACATTAGTTTTATTTGATTAAAATTAAATTTAAGAACAAAACGAAGTTATAGGCTGAAATTATTTAGGAGTGCTTTGTGAAAGGATTGGTTTTATACACAAACCACTTGGGACCCCATTGGACTTTAAATCATATAAATTCAGTTCATAACAATGCCATATAATAAAGAAAAGCGAAACACAAGATTACTCCCACTGTTCATGACCACATGGTGGAAATCAAATTTTAAAAAATTGGTCTTGTATTAGCATATAATATATTTACGTAAACTCGGTTTTTAAAAATTCAGTCTAATACAATAAAAACAAAAAATCCTTCGCATATATTTCTAGAGCTGCATGTAAAATATATTACCGAATATAATCGTTTTGAAGATATCTGTATTTTGTAATTTTAGTTTTATTTGATTAAAATGAAATTTAATAGCAAAACGAAGTTATAGGATGAAACTACTTAGGAGTGCTCTGTGAAAGGATTGATTTTATACACAAACCGCTTGGTACCCCATTGGACTTTAAATCATATAAATTCAGTTCATAACAATGACATATAATAAAGAAAAGCGAAACACAAGATTACTCCCACTATTCATGACCACATGGTGGAAATCAAATTTTAAAAAATTGGTCTTGTATTGGCATTTAATATATTTACGTAAACTCGGTTTTTAGAAATTCAGTATAATACAATGAAAACAAAAAATCCTTTGCATCTATTTCTAGAGCCGCATGAAAAATATGATAACGAAAATAATCGTTTTGAAGATCCCTGTATTTTGTATTATTCGTTTTATTTGATTAAAATGAAATTAATTACGAAAACGAATTTATAGGCTGAAATTATTTAGGAGTGCTTTGTGAAAGAATTGATTTTACACACAAACCGCTTGGTACCCCATTGGACTTTAAAACATACAAATTCAGTTCATAACACTGCCATATAATAAAGAAAAGCGAAACACAAGATTACTCCCACTGTTCATGACCACATGGTGGAAATCAAATTTTAAAAAATTGGTCTTGTATTAGCATATAATATATTTACGTAAACTCGGTTTTTAAAAATTCAGTCTAATACAATAAAAACAAAAAATCCTTCGCATATATTTCTAGAGCTGCATGTAAAATATATTACCGAATATAATCGTTTTGAAGATATCTGTATTTTGTAATTTTAGTTTTATTTGATTAAAATGAAATTTAATAGCAAAACGAAGTTATAGGATGAAACTACTTAGGAGTGCTCTGTGAAAGGATTGATTTTATACACAAACCGCTTGGTACCCCATTGGACTTTAAATCATACTAATTCGGTTCATAACAATGCCATATAATAAAGAAAAGCGAAACACAAGATTACTCCCACTATTCATGACCAAATGGTGGACATCAAATTTTAAAAAATTGGCCTTGTATTGGCATTTAATATATTTACGCAAACTCGGTTTTTAAAAATTCAGTATAATACAATAAAAACAAAAAATCCTTCGCATTTATTTATAGAGCCGCATGAAAAATATAATAACGAATATATTCGTTTTGAAGATCCCTGTATTTTGTAATATTAGTTTTATATGATTAAAATGAAATTTAATAACAAAACGAAGTTATAGGCTGAAATTATTTAGGAGTGCTTTGTGAAAGGATTGATTTTATACACAAACCACTTGGTACCCCATTGGACTTTAAAACATACAAATTCGGTTCATAACAATGCCATATAATAAAGAAAAGTGAAACACAAGATTACTCCCACTATTCATGACCACATGGTGGAAATCAAATTTTAAAAAATTGGTCTTGTATTGGCATTAATTATATTTATGTAAACTCGGTTTTTAAACATTCAGTATAATACAATAAAAACAAAAAATCCTTCGCATCTATTTCTAGAGCTGCATGAAAAATATTATAACGAATATAATCGTTTTGAAGATCCCTGTATTTTGTAATTTTAGTTTTATTTGATTAAAATGAAATTTAATAGCAAAACGAAGTTGTAGGATGAAACTACTTAGGAGTGCTCTGTGAAAGGATTGATTTTATACACAAACCACTTGGTAGCCCATTGGACTTTAAATCATATAAATTCAGTTCATAACAATGCCATATAATAAAGAAAAGCGAAACACAAGATTACTCCCACTATTCATGACCAAATGGTGGAAATCAAATTTTAAAAAATTGGTCTTGTATTGGCATTTAATATATTTACGTAAACTCGGTTTTTAAAAATTCAGTATAATACAATAAAAACAAAAAATCCTTTGCATCTATTTCTAGAGCCGCATGAAAAATATGATAACGAAAATAATCGTTTTGAAGATCCCTGTATTTTGTATTATTAGTTTTATTTGATTAAAATGAAATTAATTAACAAAACGAATTTATAGGCTGAAATTATTTAGGAGTGCTTTGTGAAAGGATTGATTTTACACACAAACCGCTTGGTACCCCATTGGACTTTAAATCATATAAATTCAGTTCATAACACTGCCATATAATAAAGAAAAGCGAAACACAAGATTACTCCCACTATTCATGACCACATGGTGGAAATCAAATTTTAAAAAATTGGTCTTGTATTGGCATTTAATATATTTACGTAAATTCGGTTTTTAAAAATTCAGTATAATACAATGAAAACAAAAAATCCTTTGCATCTCTTCTAGAGCCGCATGAAAAATATATAAACGAATATAATCGTTTTGAAGATCCCTGTATTTTGTAATTTTAGTTTTATTTGATTAAAATGAAATTTAATAGCAAAACGAAGTTGTAGGATGAAACTACTTAGGAGTGCTCTGTGAAAGGATTGATTTTATATACAAACCACTTGGTACCCCATTGGACTTTAAATCATATAAATTCAGTTCATAACATTGCCATATAATAAAGATAAGCGAAACACAAGATTACTCCCACTATTCATGACCAAATGGTGGACATCAAATTCTAAAAAATTGGTGGTGTAGTGGAATTTACAATACTTACGTAAACTCGGTTTTTGAAAATTCAGTATAATACAATAAAAACAAAAAATCCTTCGCATCTATTTCTAGAGCCGCATAAAAAATACATAAAAGAATATAATCGTTTTGAAGATCCCTGTATTTTGTAATTTTAGTTTTATTTGATTAAAATGAAATTTAATAGCAAAACGAAGTTGTAGGATGAAACTACTTAGGAGTGCTCTGTGAAAGGATTGATTTTATATACAAACCACTTGGTACCCCATTGGACTTTAAATCATATAAATTCAGTTCATAACATTGCCATATAATAAAGATAAGCGAAACACAGGATTACTCCCACTATTCATGACCAAATGGTGGACATCAAATTCTAAAAAATTGGTCTTGTATTGGCATTTAATATATTTACGTAAACTCGGTTTTTAAAAATTCAGTATAATACAATAAAAACAAAAAATCCTTTGCATCTATTTCTAGAGCCGCAGAAAAAATATATAAACGAATATATTCGTTTTGAAGATCCCTGTATTTTGTAATATTAGTTTTACTTGATTAAAATTATATTTAATAACAAATCGAAGTTATAGGCTGAAATTATTTAGGAGTGCTTTGTGAAAGGATTGGTTTTATACACAAATCGCTTGGTACCCCATTGGACTTTAAAACATATAAATTCAGTTTATTACAATGCCATATAATAAAGATCAACGAAACACAAGATTACTCCCACTATTCATGACCAAATGTTGGAAATCAAATTTTAAAAAATTGGTCTTGTATTGGCATTTAATATATTTACGTAAACTCGGTTTTTAAAAATTCAGTATAATACAATGAAAACAAAAAATTCTTTGCATCTCTTCTAGAGCCGCATGAAAAATATAACAACGAAAATAATCGTTTTGAACATCTCTGTATTTTGTAATATTAGTTTTATTTGATTAAAATTAAATTTAATAACAAAACGAAGTTATAGGCTGAAATTATTTAGGAGTGCTTTGTGAAAGGATTGATTTTATACACAAATCGCTTGGTACCCCATTGGACTTTAAAACATATAAATTCAGTTTATTACAATGCCATATAATAAAGATCAGCGAAACACAAGATTACTCCCACTATTCATGACCAAATGTTGGAAATCAAATTTTAAAAAAATGGTCTTGTATTGGCATTTAATATATTTACGTAAACTCGGTTTTTAAAAATTCAGTATAATACAATAAAAACAAAAAATACTTCGCATCTATTTCTAGAGCTACATAAAAAATATAAGAACGAAAATATACATTTTGTACATCCCTGTCTTTTTTAATATTAGTTTTATTTGATTAAAATGAAATTTAATAGCAAAACGAAGTTATAGGATGACACTATTTAAGAGTGCTCTGTGAAAGGATTGATTTTATACACAAACCACTTGGTACCCCATTGGACTTTAAAACATACAAATTCAGTTCATAACAATGCCATATAATAAAGAAAAGCGAAACACAAGATTACTCCCACTATTCATGACCACATGGTGGAAATCAAATTTTAAAAAATTGGTCTTGTATTGGCATTTAATATATTTACGTAAACTCGGTTTTTAAAAATTCAGTATAATACAATAAAAACAAAAAATACTTCGCATCTATAGTATTTCTAGAGCTACATAAAAAATATAAGAACGAAAATATACATTTTGTACATCCCTGTCTTTTTTAATATTAGTTTTCTATGAATAAAATGAAATTTAATAGCAAAACGAAGTTGTAGGATGAAACTACTTAGGAGTGCTCTGTGAAAGGATTGATTTTATACACAAACCACTTGGTAGCCCATTGGACTTTAAATCATATAAATTCAGTTCATAACACTGCCATATAATAAAGAAAAGCGAAACACAAGATTACTCCCACTATTCATGACCAAATGGTGGAAATCAAATTTTAAAAAATTGGTCTTGTATTGGCATTTAATATATTTACGTAAACTCGGTTTTTAAAAATTCAGTATATTACAATAAAAACAAAAAATCCTTCGCATCTATTTCTAGAGCTACATAAAAAATATAAGAACGAAAATATACATTTTGTACATCCCTGTCTTTTTTAATATTAGTTTTCTATGAATAAAATGAAATTTAATAGCAAAACGAAGTTGTAGGATGAAACTACTTAGGAGTGCTCTGTGAAAGGATTGATTTTATACACAAACCACTTGGTAGCCCATTGGACTTTAAATCATATAAATTCAGTTCATAACAATGCCATATAATAAAGAAAAGCGAAACACAAGATTACTCCCACTATTCATGACCAAATGTTGGACATCAAATTTTAAAAAATTGGTCTTGTATTGGCATTTAATATATTTACGTAAACTCGGTTTTTAAAAATTCAGTATAATACAATAAAAACAAAAAATCCTTCGCATCTATTTCTAGAGCTACATAAAAAATATAAGAACGAAAATATACATTTTGTACATCCCTGTCTTTTTTAATATTAGTTTTCTATGAATTAAATGAAATTTAATAGCAAAACGAAGTTGTAGGATGAAACTACTTAGGAGTGCTCTGTGAAAGGATTGATTTTATACACAAACCGCTTGGTAGCCCATTGGACTTTAAATCATATAAATTCAGTTCATAACACTGCCATATAATAACGAAAAGCGAAACACAAGATTACTCCCACTATTCATGACCAAATGGTGGAAATCAAATTTTTAAAAATTGGTCTTGTATTGGCATTTAATATATTTACGTAAATTCCGTTTTTAAAAATTCAGTATAATACAATGAAAACGAAAAATCCTTTGCATCTCTTCTAGAGCCGCATGAAAAATATAACAACGAAAATAATCGTTTTGAACACCCTCGTATTTTTTCATATTAGTTTTATTTGATTAAAATTAAATTTAAGAACAAAACGAAGTTATAGGCTGAAATTATTTAGGAGTGCTTTGTGAAAGGATTGGTTTTATACACAAACGACTTGGGACCCCATTGGACTTTGAATCATATAAATTCAGTTCATAACAATGCCATATAATAAAGAAAAGCGAAACACAAGATTACTCCCACTATTCATGACCAAATGGTGGAAATTAAATTTTAAAAAATTGGTCTTGTATTGGCATTTAATATATTAACGTAAACTCGGTTTTTAAAAATTCAGTATAATACAATAAAAACAAAAAATCCTTTGCATCTATTTCTAGAGCCGCATGAAAAATATGATAACGAAAATATTCGTTTTGAAGATCCCTGTATTTTGTATTATTAGTTTTATTTGATTAAAATGAAATTAATTAACAAAACGAATTTATAGGCTGAAATTATTTAGGAGTGCTTTGTGAAAGGATTGATTTTACACATAAACCGCTTGGTACCCCATTGGACTTTAAAACATACAAATTCAGTTCATAACAATGCCATATAATAAAGAAAAGCGAAACACAAGATTACTCCCACTATTCATGACCACATGGTGGACATCAAATTTTAAAAAATTGGTCTTGTATTGGCATTTAATATATTTACGTAAACTCGGTTTTTAAAAATTCAGTATAATACAATAAAAACAAAAAATACTTCGCATCTATTTCTAGAGCTACATAAAAAATATAAGAACGAAAATATACATTTTGTACATCCCTGTCTTTTTTAATATTAGTTTTCTATGAATAAAATGAAATTTAATAGCAAAACGAAGTTGTAGGATGAAACTACTTAGGAGTGCTCTGTGAAAGGATTGATTTTATACACAAACCACTTGGTAGCCCATTGGACTTTAAATCATATAAATTCAGTTCATAACACTGCCATATAATAAAGAAAAGCGAAACACAAGATTACTCCCACTATTCATGACCAAATGGTGGAAATCAAATTTTAAAAAATTGGTCTTGTATTGGCATTTAATATATTTACGTAAATTCGGTTTTTAAAAATTCAGTATAATACAATGAAAACAAAAAATCCTTTGCATCTCTTCTAGAGCCGCATGAAAAATATAACAACGAAAATAATCGTTTTGAACATCTCTGTATTTTGTAATATTAGTTTTATTTGATTAAAATTAAATTTAAGAACAAAACGAAGTTATAGGCTGAAATTATTTAGGAGTGCTTTGTGAAAGGATTGGTTTTATACACAAACCACTTGGGACCCCATTGGACTTTGAATCATATAAATTCAGTTCATAACAATGCCATATAATAAAGAAAAGCGAAACACAAGATTACTCCCACTATTCATGACCAAATGGTGGAAATCAAATTTTAAAAAATTGGTCTTGTATTGGCATTTAATATATTTACGTAAACTCGATTTTTAAAAATTCAGTATAATACAATAAATACAAAAAATCCTTTGCATCTATTTCTAGAGCCGCATGAAAAATATGATAACGAAAATAATCGTTTTGAAGATCCCTGTATTTTGTATTATTAGTTTTATTTGATTAAAATGAAATTAATTAACAAAACGAATTTATAGGCTGAAATTATTTAGGAGTGCTTTGTGAAAGGATTGATTTTACACACAAACCGCTTGGTACCCTATTGGACTTTAAAACATACAAATTCAGTTCATAACAATGCCATATAATAAAGAAAAGCGAAACACAAGATTACTCCCACTATTCATGACCACATGGTGGAAATCAAATTTTAAAAAATTGGTCTTGTATTGGCATTTAATATATTTACGTAAACTCGGTTTTTAAAAATTCAGTCTAATACAATAAAAACAAAAAATCCTTCGCATCTATTTCTAGAGCTGCATGTAAAATATAATACCGAATATAATCGTTTTGAAGATCCCTGTATTTTGTAATTTTAGTTTTATTTGATTAAAATGAAATTTAATAGCAAAACGAAGTTATAGGTTGAAACTACTTAGGAGTGCTCTGTGAAAGGATTGATTTTATACACAAACCGCTTGGTACCCCATTGGACTTTAAAACATACAAATTCGGTTCATAACAATGCCATATAATAAAGAAAAGCGAAACACAAGATTACTCCCACTATTCATGACCACATGGTGGAAATCAAATTTTAAAAAATTGGTCTTGTATTGGCATTTAATATATTTACGAAAACTCGGTTTTTAAAAATTCAGTATAATACAATAAAAACAAAAAATTCTTCGCATCTATTTCTAGAGCTGCATGTAAAATACAATACCGAATATAATCGTTTTGAAGATCCCTGTATTTTGTAATATTAGTTTTTTTTCATTAAAATGAAATTTAATAGCAAAACGAAGTTGTAGGATGAAACTACTTAGGAGTGCTCTGTGAAAGGATTGATTTTATACACAAACCACTTGGTACCCCATTGGACTTTAAAACATACAAATTCAGTTCATAACAATGCCATATAATAAAGAAAAGCGAAACACAAGATTACTCCCACTATTCATGACCAAATGGTGGACATCAAATTCTAAAAAATTGGTGGTGTAGTGGAATTTACAATACTTACGTAAACTCGGTTTTTAAAAATTCAGTATAATACAATAAAAACAAAAAATCCTTCGCATCTATTTCTAGAGCCGCATAAAAAATACATAAAAGAATATAATCGTTTTGAAGATCCCTGTATTTTGTAATTTTAGTTTTATTTGATTAAAATGAAATTTAATAGCAAAACGAAGTTGTAGGATGAAACTACTTAGGAGTGCTCTGTGAAAGGATTGATTTTATACACAAACCACTTGGTAGCCCATTGGACTTTAAATCATATAAATTCAGTTCATATCAATGCCATATAATAAAGAAAAGCGAAACACAAGATTACTCCCACTATTCATGACCAAATGGTGGAAATCAAATTTTAAAAAATTGGTCTTGTATTGGCATTTAATATATTTACGTAAACTCGGTTTTTAAAAATTCAGTCTAATACAATAAAAACAAAAAATCCTTCGCATCTATTTCTAGAGCTGCATGTAAAATATAATACCGAATATAATCGTTTTGAAGATCCCTGTATTTTGTAATTTTAGTTTTATTTGATTAAAATGAAATTTAATAGCAAAACGAAGTTATAGGATGAAACTACTTAGGAGTGCTCTGTGAAAGGATTGATTTTATACACAAACCGCTTGGTACCCCATTGGACTTTAAAACATACAAATTCGGTTCATAACAATGCCATATAATAAAGAAAAGCGAAACACAAGATTACTCCCACTATTCATGACCACATGGTGGAAATCAAATTTTAAAAAATTGGTCTTGTATTGGCATTTAATATATTTACGTAAACTCGGTTTTTAAAAATTCAGTATAATACAATAAAAACAAAAAATCCTTTGCATCTATTTCTAGAGCCGCATGAAAAATATGATAACGAAAATAATCGTTTTGAAGATCCCTGTATTTTGTATTAATAGTTTTATTTGATTAAAATGAAATTAATTAACAAAACGAATTTATAGGCTGAAATTATTTAGGAGTGCTTTGTGAAAGGATTGATTTTACACACAAACCGCTTGGTACCCCATTGGACTTTAAATCATATAAATTCAGTTCATAACACTGCCATATAATAAAGAAAAGTGAAACACAAGATTACTCCCACTATTCATGACCACATGGTGGACATCAAATTTTAAAAAATTGGTCTTGTATTGGCATTTAATATATTTACGTAAATTCGGTTTTTAAAAATTCAGTATAATACAATGAAAACAAAAAATCCTTTGCATCTCTTCTAGAGCCGCATGAAAAATATAATAACGAATATATTCGTTTTGAAGATGCCTGTATTTTGTAATATTAGTTTTATTTGATTAAAATGAAATTTAATAGCAAAACGAAGTTATAGGCTGAAATTATTTAGGAGTGCTTTGTGAAACGATTGATTTTATACACAAACCACTTGGTACCCCATTGGACTTTAAAACATACAAATTCAGTTCATAACAATGCCATATAATAAAGAAAAGCGAAACACAAGATTACTCCCACTATTCATGACCAAATGGTGGACATCAAATTCTAAAAAATTGGTGGTGTAGTGGAATTTACAATACTTACGTAAACTCGGTTTTTAAAAATTCAGTATAATACAATAAAAACAAAAAATCCTTCGCATCTATTTCTAGAGCCGCATAAAAAATACATAAAAGAATATAATCGTTTTGAAGATCCCTGTATTTTGTATTAATAGTTTTATTTGATTAAAATGAAATTAATTAACAAAACGAATTTATAGGCTGAAATTATTTAGGAGTGCTTTGTGAAAGGATTGATTTTACACACAAACCGCTTGGTACCCCATTGGACTTTAAATCATATAAATTCAGTTCATAACAATGCCATATAATAAAGAAAAGCGAAACACAAGATTACTCCCACTATTCATGACCACATGGTGGAAATCAAATTTTAAAAAATTGGTCTTGTATTGGCATTTAATATATTTACGAAAACTCGGTTTTTAAAAATTCAGTATAATACAATAAAAACAAAAAATTCTTCGCATCTATTTCTAGAGCTGCATGTAAAATACAATACCGAATATAATCGTTTTGAAGATCCCTGTATTTTGTAATATTAGTTTTTTTTCATTAAAATGAAATTTAATAGCAAAACGAAGTTGTAGGATGAAACTACTTAGGAGTGCTCTGTGAAAGGATTGATTTTATACACAAACCACTTGGTACCCCATTGGACTTTAAAACATACAAATTCAGTTCATAACAATGCCATATAATAAAGAAAAGCGAAACACAAGATTACTCCCACTATTCATGACCAAATGGTGGACATCAAATTCTAAAAAATTGGTGGTGTAGTGGAATTTACAATACTTACGTAAACTCGGTTTTTAAAAATTCAGTATAATACAATAAAAACAAAAAATCCTTCGCATCTATTTCTAGAGCCGCATAAAAAATACATAAAAGAATATAATCGTTTTGAAGATCCCTGTATTTTGTAATTTTAGTTTTATTTGATTAAAATGAAATTTAATAGCAAAACGAAGTTGTAGGATGAAACTACTTAGGAGTGCTCTGTGAAAGGATTGATTTTATACACAAACCACTTGGTAGCCCATTGGACTTTAAATCATATAAATTCAGTTCATATCAATGCCATATAATAAAGAAAAGCGAAACACAAGATTACTCCCACTATTCATGACCAAATGGTGGAAATCAAATTTTAAAAAATTGGTCTTGTATTGGCATTTAATATATTTACGTAAACTCGGTTTTTAAAAATTCAGTCTAATACAATAAAAACAAAAAATCCTTCGCATCTATTTCTAGAGCTGCATGTAAAATATAATACCGAATATAATCGTTTTGAAGATCCCTGTATTTTGTAATTTTAGTTTTATTTGATTAAAATGAAATTTAATAGCAAAACGAAGTTATAGGATGAAACTACTTAGGAGTGCTCTGTGAAAGGATTGATTTTATACACAAACCGCTTGGTACCCCATTGGACTTTAAAACATACAAATTCGGTTCATAACAATGCCATATAATAAAGAAAAGCGAAACACAAGATTACTCCCACTATTCATGACCACATGGTGGAAATCAAATTTTAAAAAATTGGTCTTGTATTGGCATTTAATATATTTACGTAAACTCGGTTTTTAAAAATTCAGTATAATACAATAAAAACAAAAAATCCTTTGCATCTATTTCTAGAGCCGCATGAAAAATATGATAACGAAAATAATCGTTTTGAAGATCCCTGTATTTTGTATTAATAGTTTTATTTGATTAAAATGAAATTAATTAACAAAACGAATTTATAGGCTGAAATTATTTAGGAGTGCTTTGTGAAAGGATTGATTTTACACACAAACCGCTTGGTACCCCATTGGACTTTAAATCATATAAATTCAGTTCATAACAATGCCATATAATAAAGAAAAGCGAAACACAAGATTACTCCCACTATTCATGACCACATGGTGGACATCAAATTTTAAAAAATTGGTCTTGTATTGGCATTTAATATATTTACGTAAATTCGGTTTTTAAAAATTCAGTATAATACAATGAAAACAAAAAATCCTTTGCATCTCTTCTAGAGCCGCATGAAAAATATAATAACGAATATATTCGTTTTGAAGATGCCTGTATTTTGTAATATTAGTTTTATTTGATTAAAATGAAATTTAATAGCAAAACGAAGTTATAGGCTGAAATTATTTAGGAGTGCTTTGTGAAACGATTGATTTTATACACAAACCACTTGGTACCCCATTGGACTTTAAAACATACAAATTCAGTTCATAACAATGCCATATAATAAAGAAAAGCGAAACACAAGATTACTCCCACTATTCATGACCACATGGTGGAAATCAAATTTTAAAAAATTGGTCTTGCATTGGTATTTAATATATTTACGTAAACTCGGTTTTTAAAAATTCAGTATAATACAATAAAAACAAAAAATCCTTCGCATTTATTTATAGAGCCGCATGAAAAATATAATAACGAATATATTCGTTTTGAAGATGCCTGTATTTTGTAATATTAGTTTTATTTGATTAAAATGAAATTTAATAGCAAAACGAAGTTATAGGCTGAAATTATTTAGGAGTGCTTTGTGAAACGATTGATTTTATACACAAACCACTTGGTACCCCATTGGACTTTAAAACATACAAATTCAGTTCATAACAATGCCATATAATAAAGAAAAGCGAAACACAAGATTACTCCCACTATTCATGACCA
The DNA here is from genome assembly GCA_963971155.1 of Anthrax anthrax. NCBI lineage: Eukaryota > Metazoa > Arthropoda > Insecta > Diptera > Bombyliidae > Anthrax > Anthrax anthrax. Next base: position 10,932,723 of record OZ020122.1, on the reverse strand, counting down.
CATGGTGGAAATCAAATTTTAAAAAATTGGTCTTGCATTGGTATTTAATATATTTACGTAAACTCGGTTTTTAAAAATTCAGTATAATACAATAAAAACAAAAAATCCTTTGCATCTATTTCTAGAGCCGCATGAAAAATATGATAACGAAAATAATCGTTTTGAAGATCCCTGTATTTTGTATTAATAGTTTTATTTGATTAAAATGAAATTAATTAACAAAACGAATTTATAGGCTGAAATTATTTAGGAGTGCTTTGTGAAAGGATTGATTTTACACACAAACCGCTTGGTACCCCATTGGACTTTAAATCATATAAATTCAGTTCATAACACTGCCATATAATAAAGAAAAGTGAAACACAAGATTACTCCCACTATTCATGACCACATGGTGGACATCAAATTTTAAAAAATTGGTCTTGTATTGGCATTTAATATATTTACGTAAATTCGGTTTTTAAAAATTCAGTATAATACAATGAAAACAAAAAATCCTTTGCATCTCTTCTAGAGCCGCATGAAAAATATAATAACGAATATATTCGTTTTGAAGATGCCTGTATTTTGTAATATTAGTTTTATTTGATTAAAATGAAATTTAATAGCAAAACGAAGTTATAGGCTGAAATTATTTAGGAGTGCTTTGTGAAACGATTGATTTTATACACAAACCACTTGGTACCCCATTGGACTTTAAAACATACAAATTCAGTTCATAACAATGCCATATAATAAAGAAAAGCGAAACACAAGATTACTCCCACTATTCATGACCAAATGGTGGACATCAAATTCTAAAAAATTGGTGGTGTAGTGGAATTTACAATACTTACGTAAACTCGGTTTTTAAAAATTCAGTATAATACAATAAAAACAAAAAATCCTTCGCATCTATTTCTAGAGCCGCATAAAAAATACATAAAAGAATATAATCGTTTTGAAGATCCCTGTATTTTGTATTAATAGTTTTATTTGATTAAAATGAAATTAATTAACAAAACGAATTTATAGGCTGAAATTATTTAGGAGTGCTTTGTGAAAGGATTGATTTTACACACAAACCGCTTGGTACCCCATTGGACTTTAAATCATATAAATTCAGTTCATAACAATGCCATATAATAAAGAAAAGCGAAACACAAGATTACTCCCACTATTCATGACCACATGGTGGAAATCAAATTTTAAAAAATTGGTCTTGTATTGGCATTTAATATATTTACGAAAACTCGGTTTTTAAAAATTCAGTATAATACAATAAAAACAAAAAATTCTTCGCATCTATTTCTAGAGCTGCATGTAAAATACAATACCGAATATAATCGTTTTGAAGATCCCTGTATTTTGTAATATTAGTTTTTTTTCATTAAAATGAAATTTAATAGCAAAACGAAGTTGTAGGATGAAACTACTTAGGAGTGCTCTGTGAAAGGATTGATTTTATACACAAACCACTTGGTACCCCATTGGACTTTAAAACATACAAATTCAGTTCATAACAATGCCATATAATAAAGAAAAGCGAAACACAAGATTACTCCCACTATTCATGACCAAATGGTGGACATCAAATTCTAAAAAATTGGTGGTGTAGTGGAATTTACAATACTTACGTAAACTCGGTTTTTAAAAATTCAGTATAATACAATAAAAACAAAAAATCCTTCGCATCTATTTCTAGAGCCGCATAAAAAATACATAAAAGAATATAATCGTTTTGAAGATCCCTGTATTTTGTAATTTTAGTTTTATTTGATTAAAATGAAATTTAATAGCAAAACGAAGTTGTAGGATGAAACTACTTAGGAGTGCTCTGTGAAAGGATTGATTTTATACACAAACCACTTGGTAGCCCATTGGACTTTAAATCATATAAATTCAGTTCATATCAATGCCATATAATAAAGAAAAGCGAAACACAAGATTACTCCCACTATTCATGACCAAATGGTGGAAATCAAATTTTAAAAAATTGGTCTTGTATTGGCATTTAATATATTTACGTAAACTCGGTTTTTAAAAATTCAGTCTAATACAATAAAAACAAAAAATCCTTCGCATCTATTTCTAGAGCTGCATGTAAAATATAATACCGAATATAATCGTTTTGAAGATCCCTGTATTTTGTAATTTTAGTTTTATTTGATTAAAATGAAATTTAATAGCAAAACGAAGTTATAGGATGAAACTACTTAGGAGTGCTCTGTGAAAGGATTGATTTTATACACAAACCGCTTGGTACCCCATTGGACTTTAAAACATACAAATTCGGTTCATAACAATGCCATATAATAAAGAAAAGCGAAACACAAGATTACTCCCACTATTCATGACCACATGGTGGACATCAAATTTTAAAAAATTGGTCTTGTATTGGCATTTAATATATTTACGTAAATTCGGTTTTTAAAAATTCAGTATAATACAATGAAAACAAAAAATCCTTTGCATCTCTTCTAGAGCCGCATGAAAAATATAATAACGAATATATTCGTTTTGAAGATGCCTGTATTTTGTAATATTAGTTTTATTTGATTAAAATGAAATTTAATAGCAAAACGAAGTTATAGGCTGAAATTATTTAGGAGTGCTTTGTGAAACGATTGATTTTATACACAAACCACTTGGTACCCCATTGGACTTTAAAACATACAAATTCAGTTCATAACAATGCCATATAATAAAGAAAAGCGAAACACAAGATTACTCCCACTATTCATGACCACATGGTGGAAATCAAATTTTAAAAAATTGGTCTTGCATTGGTATTTAATATATTTACGTAAACTCGGTTTTTAAAAATTCAGTATAATACAATAAAAACAAAAAATCCTTCGCATTTATTTATAGAGCCGCATGAAAAATATAATAACGAATATATTCGTTTTGAAGATGCCTGTATTTTGTAATATTAGTTTTATTTGATTAAAATGAAATTTAATAGCAAAACGAAGTTATAGGCTGAAATTATTTAGGAGTGCTTTGTGAAAGGATTGATTTTATACACAAACCGCTTGGTACCCCATTGGACTTTAAAACATACAAATTCAGTTCATAACAATGCCATATAATAAAGAAAAGCGAAACACAAGATTACTCCCACTATTCATGACCAAATGGTGGACATCAAGTTCTAAAAAATTGGTTGTGTATTGGAATTTACAATATTTACGTAAACTCGGTTTTTAAAAATTCAGTATAATACAATAAAAACAAAAAATCCTTTGCATCTATTTCTAGAGCCGCATGAAAAATATTATAACGAATATAATCGTTTTGAAGATCCCTGTATTTTGTAATTTTAGTTTTATTTGATTAAAATGAAATTTAATAGCAAAACGAAGTTGTAGGATGAAACTACTTAGGAGTGCTCTGTGAAAGGATTGATTTTATACACAAACCACTTGGTAGCCCATTGGACTTTAAATCATATAAATTCAGTTCATATCAATGCCATATAATAAAGAAAAGTGAAACACAAGATTACTCCCACTATTCATGACCACATGGTGGAAATCAAATTTTAAAAAATTGGTCTTGTATTGGCATTTAATATATTTACGTAAATTCGGTTTTTAAAAATTCAGTATAATACAATGAAAACAAAAAATCCTTTGCATCTCTTCTAGAGCCGCATGAAAAATATAATAACGAATATATTCGTTTTGAAGATGCCTGTATTTTGTAATATTAGTTTTATTTGATTAAAATGAAATTTAATAGCAAAACGAAGTTATAGGCTGAAATTATTTAGGAGTGCTTTGTGAAAGGATTGATTTTATACACAAACCACTTGGTACCCCATTGGACTTTAAAACATACAAATTCAGTTCATAACAATGCCATATAATAAAGAAAAGTGAAACACAAGATTACTCCCACTATTCATGACCACATGGTGGAAATCAAATTTTAAAAAATTGGTCTTGTATTGGCATTTAATACTATATATTTACGTAAATTCGGTTTTTAAAAATTCAGTATAATACAATGAAAACAAAAAATCCTTTGCATCTCTTCTAGAGCCGCATGAAAAATATAATAACGAATATATTCGTTTTGAAGATGCCTGTATTTTGTAATATTAGTTTTATTTGATTAAAATGAAATTTAATAGCAAAACGAAGTTATAGGCTGAAATTATTTAGGAGTGCTTTGTGAAAGGATTGATTTTATACACAAACCACTTGGTACCCCATTGGACTTTAAAACATACAAATTCAGTTCATAACAATGCCATATAATAAAGAAAAGCGAAACACAAGATTACTCCCACTATTCATGACCACATGGTGGAAATCAAATTTTAAAAAATTGGTCTTGCATTGGTATTTAATATATTTACGTAAACTCGGTTTTTAAAAATTCAGTATAATACAATAAAAACAAAAAATCCTTCGCATTTATTTATAGAGCCGCATGAAAAATATAATAACGAATATATTCGTTTTGAAGATGCCTGTATTTTGTAATATTAGTTTTATTTGATTAAAATGAAATTTAATAGCAAAACGAAGTTATAGGCTGAAATTATTTAGGAGTGCTTTGTGAAAGGATTGATTTTATACACAAACCACTTGGTACCCCATTGGACTTTAAAACATACAAATTCAGTTCATAACAATGACATATAATAAAGAAAAGCGAAACACAAGATTACTCCCACTATTCATGACCAAATGGTGGACATCAAATTTTAAAAAATTGGCCTTGTATTGGCATTTAATATATTTACGCAAACTCGGTTTTTAAAAATTCAGTATAATACAATAAAAACAAAAAATCCTTTGCATCTATTTCTAGAGCCGCATGAAAAATATTATAACGAATATAATCGTTTTGAAGATCCCTGTATTTTGTAATTTTAGTTTTATTTGATTAAAATGAAATTTAATAGCAAAACGAAGTTGTAGGATGAAACTACTTAGGAGTGCTCTGTGAAAGGATTGATTTTATACACAAACCACTTGGTAGCCCATTGGACTTTAAATCATATAAATTCAGTTCATATCAATGCCATATAATAAAGAAAAGCGAAACACAAGATTACTCCCACTATTCATGACCAAATGGTGGAAATCAAATTTTAAAAAATTGGTCTTGTATTGGCATTTAATATATTTACGTAAACTCGGTTTTTAAAAATTCAGTATAATACAATAAAAACAAAAAATCCTTTGCATCTATTTCTAGAGCCGCATGAAAAATATAGTATGATAACGAAAATAATCGTTTTGAAGATCCCTGTATTTTGTATTATTAGTTTTATTTGATTAAAATGAAATTAATTAACAAAACGAATTTATAGGCTGAAATTATTTAGGAGTGCTTTGTGAAAGGTTTGATTTTACACACAAACCGCTTGGTACCCCATTGGACTTTAAATCATATAAATTCAGTTCATAACACTGCCATATAATAAAGAAAAGTGAAACACAAGATTACTCCCACTATTCATGACCACATGGTGGAAATCAAATTTTAAAAAATTGGTCTTGTATTGGCATTTAATATATTTACGTAAATTCGGTTTTTAAAAATTCAGTATAATACAATGAAAACAAAAAATCCTTTGCATCTCTTCTAGAGCCGCATGAAAAATATAATAACGAATATATTCGTTTTGAAGATGCCTGTATTTTGTAATATTAGTTTTATTTGATTAAAATGAAATTTAATAGCAAAACGAAGTTATAGGCTGAAATTATTTAGGAGTGCTTTGTGAAAGGATTGATTTTATACACAAACCACTTGGTACCCCATTGGACTTTAAAACATACAAATTCAGTTCATAACAATGCCATATAATAAAGAAAAGCGAAACACAAGATTACTCCCACTATTCATGACCACATGGTGGAAATCAAATTTTAAAAAATTGGTCTTGTATTGGCATTTAATACTATATATTTACGTTAATTCGGTTTTTAAAAATTCAGTATAATACAATGAAAACAAAAAATCCTTTGCATCTCTTCTAGAGCCGCATGAAAAATATAATAACGAGTATATTCGTTTTGAAGATGCCTGTATTTTGTAATATTAGTTTTATTTGATTAAAATGAAATTTAATAGCAAAACGAAGTTATAGGCTGAAATTATTTAGGAGTGCTTTGTGAAAGGATTGATTTTATACACAAACCACTTGGTACCCCATTGGACTTTAAAACATACAAATTCAGTTCATAACAATGCCATATAATAAAGAAAAGCGAAACACAAGATTACTCCCACTATTCATGACCACATGGTGGAAATCAAATTTTAAAAAATTGGTCTTGTATTGGCATTTAATATATTTACGAAAACTCGGTTTTTAAAAATTCAGTATAATACAATAAAAACAAAAAATCCTTCGCATCTATTTCTAGAGCTGCATGTAAAATACAATACCGAATATAATCGTTTTGAAGATCCCTGTATTTTGTAATATTAGTTTTATTTGATTAAAATGAAATTTAATAGCAAAACGAAGTTATAGGCTGAAATTATTTAGGAGTGCTTTGTGAAAGGATTGATTTTATACACAAACCACTTGGTACCCCATTGGACTTTAAAACATAAAAATTCAGTTCATAACAATGCCATATAATAAAGAAAAGTGAAACACAAGATTACTCCCACTATTCATGACCACATGGTGGAATCAAATTTTAAAAAATTGGTCTTGTATTGGCATTTAATACTATATATTTACGTAAATTCGGTTTTTAAAAATTCAGTATAATACAATGAAAACAAAAAATCCTTTGCATCTCTTCTAGAGCCGCATGAAAAATATAATAACGAATATATTCGTTTTGAAGATGCCTGTATTTTGTAATATTAGTTTTATTTGATTAAAATGAAATTTAATAGCAAAACGAAGTTATAGGCTGAAATTATTTAGGAGTGCTTTGTGAAAGGATTGATTTTATACACAAACCACTTGGTACCCCATTGGACTTTAAAACATACAAATTCAGTTCATAACAATGCCATATAATAAAGAAAAGCGAAACACAAGATTACTCCCACTATTCGTGACCACATGGTGGAAATCAAATTTTAAAAAATTGGTCTTGCATTGGTATTTAATATATTTACGTAAACTCGGTTTTTAAAAATTCAGTATAATACAATAAAAACAAAAAATCCTTCGCATTTATTTATAGAGCCGCATGAAAAATATAATAACGAATATATTCGTTTTGAAGATGCCTGTATTTTGTAATATTAGTTTTATTTGATTAAAATGAAATTTAATAGCAAAACGAAGTTATAGGCTGAAATTATTTAGGAGTGCTTTGTGAAAGGATTGATTTTATACACAAACCACTTGGTACCCCATTGGACTTTAAAACATACAAATTCAGTTCATAACAATGCCATATAATAAAGAAAAGCGAAACACAAGATTACTCCCACTATTCATGACCAAATGGTGGACATCAAATTCTAAAAAATTGGTTGTGTATTGGAATTTACAATATTTACGTAAACTCGGTTTTTAAAAATTCAGTATAATACAATGAAAACAAAAAATCCTTTGCATCTCTTCTAGAGCCGCATGAAAAATATTATAACGAATATAATCGTTTTGAAGATCCCTGAATTTTGTAATTTTAGTTTTATTTGATTAAAATGAAATTTAATAGCAAAACGAAGTTGTAGGATGAAACTACTTAGGAGTGCTCTGTGAAAGGATTGATTTTATACACAAACCACTTGGTAGCCCATTGGACTTTAAATCATATAAATTCAGTTCATATCAATGCCATATAATAAAGAAAAGCGAAACACAAGATTACTCCCACTATTCATGACCAAATGGTGGAAATCAAATTTTAAAAAATTGGTCTTGTATTGGCATTTTATATATTTACGTAAACTCGGTTTTTAAAAATTCAGTATAATACAATAAAAACAAAAAATCCTTTGCATCTATTTCTAGAGCCGCATGAAAAATATGATAACGAAAATAATCGTTTTGAAGATCCCTGTATTTTGTATTAATAGTTTTATTTGATTAAAATGAAATTAATTAACAAAACGAATTTATAGGCTGAAATTATTTAGGAGTGCTTTGTGAAAGGATTGATTTTACACACAAACCGCTTGGTACCCCATTGGACTTTAAATCATATAAATTCAGTTCATAACACTGCCATATAATAAAGAAAAGTGAAACACAAGATTACTCCCACTATTCATGACCACATGGTGGAAATCAAATTTTAAAAAATTGGTCTTGTATTGGCATTTAATATATTTACGTAAATTCGGTTTTTAAAAATTCAGTATAATACAATGAAAACAAAAAATCCTTTGCATCTCTTCTAGAGCCGCATGAAAAATATAATAACGAATATATTCGTTTTGAAGATGCCTGTATTTTGTAATATTAGTTTTATTTGATTAAAATGAAATTTAATAGCAAAACGAAGTTATAGGCTGAAATTATTTAGGAGTGCTTTGTGAAACGATTGATTTTATACACAAACCACTTGGTACCCCATTGGACTTTAAAACATACAAATTCAGTTCATAACAATGCCATATAATAAAGAAAAGCGAAACACCAGATTACTCCCACTATTCATGACCACATGGTGGAAATCAAATTTTAAAAAATTGGTCTTGCATTGGTATTTAATATATTTACGTAAACTCGGTTTTTAAAAATTCAGTATAATACAATAAAAACAAAAAATCCTTCGCATTTATTTATAGAGCCGCATGAAAAATATAATAACGAATATATTCGTTTTGAAGATGCCTGTATTTTGTAATATTAGTTTTATTTGATTAAAATGAAATTTAATAGCAAAACGAAGTTATAGGCTGAAATTATTTAGGAGTGCTTTGTGAAAGGATTGATTTTATACACAAACCGCTTGGTACCCCATTGGACTTTAAAACATACAAATTCAGTTCATAACAATGCCATATAATAAAGAAAAGCGAAACACAAGATTACTCCCACTATTCATGACCAAATGGTGGACATCAAGTTCTAAAAAATTGGTTGTGTATTGGAATTTACAATATTTACGTAAACTCGGTTTTTAAAAATTCAGTATAATACAATAAAAACAAAAAATCCTTTGCATCTATTTCTAGAGCCGCATGAAAAATATTATAACGAATATAATCGTTTTGAAGATCCCTGTATTTTGTAATTTTAGTTTTATTTGATTAAAATGAAATTTAATAGCAAAACGAAGTTGTAGGATGAAACTACTTAGGAGTGCTCTGTGAAAGGATTGATTTTATACACAAACCACTTGGTAGCCCATTGGACTTTAAATCATATAAATTCAGTTCATATCAATGCCATATAATAAAGAAAAGTGAAACACAAGATTACTCCCACTATTCATGACCACATGGTGGAAATCAAATTTTAAAAAATTGGTCTTGTATTGGCATTTAATATATTTACGTAAATTCGGTTTTTAAAAATTCAGTATAATACAATGAAAACAAAAAATCCTTTGCATCTCTTCTAGAGCCGCATGAAAAATATAATAACGAATATATTCGTTTTGAAGATGCCTGTATTTTGTAATATTAGTTTTATTTGATTAAAATGAAATTTAATAGCAAAACGAAGTTATAGGCTGAAATTATTTAGGAGTGCTTTGTGAAAGGATTGATTTTATACACAAACCACTTGGTACCCCATTGGACTTTAAAACATACAAATTCAGTTCATAACAATGCCATATAATAAAGAAAAGTGAAACACAAGATTACTCCCACTATTCATGACCACATGGTGGAAATCAAATTTTAAAAAATTGGTCTTGTATTGGCATTTAATACTATATATTTACGTAAATTCGGTTTTTAAAAATTCAGTATAATACAATGAAAACAAAAAATCCTTTGCATCTCTTCTAGAGCCGCATGAAAAATATAATAACGAATATATTCGTTTTGAAGATGCCTGTATTTTGTAATATTAGTTTTATTTGATTAAAATGAAATTTAATAGCAAAACGAAGTTATAGGCTGAAATTATTTAGGAGTGCTTTGTGAAAGGATTGATTTTATACACAAACCACTTGGTACCCCATTGGACTTTAAAACATACAAATTCAGTTCATAACAATGCCATATAATAAAGAAAAGCGAAACACAAGATTACTCCCACTATTCATGACCACATGGTGGAAATCAAATTTTAAAAAATTGGTCTTGCATTGGTATTTAATATATTTACGTAAACTCGGTTTTTAAAAATTCAGTATAATACAATAAAAACAAAAAATCCTTCGCATTTATTTATAGAGCCGCATGAAAAATATAATAACGAATATATTCGTTTTGAAGATGCCTGTATTTTGTAATATTAGTTTTATTTGATTAAAATGAAATTTAATAGCAAAACGAAGTTATAGGCTGAAATTATTTAGGAGTGCTTTGTGAAAGGATTGATTTTATACACAAACCACTTGGTACCCCATTGGACTTTAAAACATACAAATTCAGTTCATAACAATGCCATATAATAAAGAAAAGCGAAACACAAGATTACTCCCACTATTCATGACCACATGGTGGAAATCAAATTTTGAAAAATTGGTCTTGCATTGGTATTTAATATATTTACGTAAACTCGGTTTTTAAAAATTCAGTATAATACAATAAAAACAAAAAATCCTTTGCATCTATTTCTAGAGCCGCATGAAAAATATTATAACGAATATAATCGTTTTGAAGATCCCTGTATTTTGTAATTTTAGTTTTATTTGATTAATATGAAATTTAATAGCAAAACGAAGTTGTAGGATGAAACTACTTAGGAGTGCTCTGTGAAAGGATTGATTTTATACACAAACCGCTTGGTACCCCATTGGACTTTAAAACATACAAATTCAGTTCATAACAATGCCATATAATAAAGAAAAGCGAAACACAAGATTACTCCCACTATTCATGACCAAATGGTGGAAATCAAATTTTAAAAAATTGGTCTTGTATTGGCATTTAATATATTTACGTAAACTCGGTTTTTAAAAATTCAGTATAATACAATAAAAACAAAAAATCCTTTGCATCTATTTCTAGAGCCGCATGAAAAATATAGTATGATAACGAAAATAATCGTTTTGAAGATCCCTGTATTTTGTATTATTAGTTTTATTTGATTAAAATGAAATTAATTAACAAAACGAATTTATAGGCTAAAATTATTTAGGAATGCTTTGTGAAAGGATTGATTTTACACACAAACCGCTTGGTACCCCATTGGACTTTAAATCATATAAATTCAGTTCATAACACTGCCATATAATAAAGAAAAGTGAAACACAAGATTACTCCCACTATTCATGACCACATGGTGGAAATCAAATTTTAAAAAATTGGTCTTGCATTGGTATTTAATATATTTACGTAAACTCGGTTTTTAAAAATTCAGTATAATACAATAAAAACAAAAAATCCTTTGCATCTATTTCTAGAGCCGCATGAAAAATATTATAACGAATATAATCGTTTTGAAGATCCCTGTATTTTGTAATTTTAGTTTTATTTGATTAAAATGAAATTTAATAGCAAAACGAAGTTGTAGGATGAAACTACTTAGGAGTGCTCTGTGAAAGGATTGATTTTATACACAAACCACTTGGTAGCCCATTGGACTTTAAATCATATAAATTCAGTTCATATCAATGCCATATAATAAAGAAAAGCGAAACACAAGATTACTCCCACTATTCATGACCAAATGGTGGAAATCAAATTTTAAAAAATTGGTCTTGTATTGGCATTTAATATATTTACGTAAACTCGGTTTTTAAAAATTCAGTATAATACAATAAAAACAAAAAATCCTTTGCATCTATTTCTAGAGCCGCATGAAAAATATAGTATGATAACGAAAATAATCGTTTTGAAGATCCCTGTATTTTGTATTATTAGTTTTATTTGATTAAAATGAAATTAATTAACAAAACGAATTTATAGGCTAAAATTATTTAGGAGTGCTTTGTGAAAGGATTGATTTTACACACAAACCGCTTGGTACCCCATTGGACTTTAAATCATATAAATTCAGTTCATAACACTGCCATATAATAAAGAAAAGTGAAACACAAGATTACTCCCACTATTCATGACCACATGGTGGAAATCAAATTTTAAAAAATTGGTCTTGTATTGGCATTTAATATATTTACGTAAACTCGGTTTTTAAAAATTCAGTATAATACAATAAAAACAAAAAATCCTTCGCATTTATTTATAGAGCCGCATGAAAAATATAATAACGAATATATTCGTTTTGAAGATGCCTGTATTTTGTAATATTAGTTTTATTTGATTAAAATGAAATTTAATAGCAAAACGAAGTTATAGGCTGAAATTATTTAGGAGTGCTTTGTGAAAGGATTGATTTTATACACAAACCACTTGGTACCCCATTGGACTTTAAAACATACAAATTCAGTTCATAACAATGCCATATAATAAAGAAAAGTGAAACACAAGATTACTCCCACTATTCATGACCAAATGGTGGACATCAAATTCTAAAAAATTGGTTGTGTATTGGAATTTACAATATTTACGTAAACTCGGTTTTTAAAAATTCAGTATAATACAATAAAAACAAAAAATCCTTCGCATCTATTTCTAGAGCTGCATGAAAAATATTATAACGAATATAATCGTTTTGAAGATCCCTGTATTTTGTAATTTTAGTTTTATTTGATTAAAATGAAATTTAATAGCAAAACGAAGTTGTAGGATGAAACTACTTAGGAGTGCTCTGTGAAAGGATTGATTTTATACACAAACCACTTGGTAGCCCATTGGACTTTAAATCATATAAATTCAGTTCATAACAATGCCATATAATAAAGAAAAGCGAAACACAAGATTACTCCCACTATTCATGACCAAATGGTGGAAATCAAATTTTAAAAAATTGGTCTTGTATTGGCATTTAATATATTTACGTAAACTCGGTTTTTAAAAATTCAGTATAATACAATAAAAACAAAAAATCCTTTGCATCTATTTCTAGAGCCGCATGAAAAATATGATAACGAAAATAATCGTTTTGAAGATCCCTGTATTTTGTATTATTAGTTTTATTTGATTAAAATGAAATTAATTAACAAAACGAATTTATAGGCTGAAATTATTTAGGAGTGCTTTGTGAAAGGTTTGATTTATACACAAACCACTTGGTACCCCATTGGACTTTAAAACATACAAATTCAGTTCATAACAATGCCATATAATAAAGAAAAGTGAAACACAAGATTACTCCCACTATTCATGACCAAATGGTGGACATCAAATTTTAAAAAATTGGTCTTGCATTGGTATTTAATATATTTACGTAAACTCGGTTTTTAAAAATTCAGTATAATACAATAAAAACAAAAAATCCTTTGCATCTATTTCTAGAGCCGCATGAAAAATATTATAACGAATATAATCGTTTTGAAGATCCCTGTATTTTGTAATTTTAGTTTTATTTGATTAAAATGAAATTTAATAGCAAAACGAAGTTGTAGGATGAAACTACTTAGGAGTGCTCTGTGAAAGGATTGATTTTATACACAAACCACTTGGTAGCCCATTGGACTTTAAATCATATAAATTCAGTTCATATCAATGCCATATAATAAAGAAAAGTGAAACACAAGATTACTCCCACTATTCATGACCACATGGTGGAAATCAAATTTTAAAAAATTGGTCTTGTATTGGCATTTAATACTATATATTTACGTAAATTCGGTTTTTAAAAATTCAGTATAATACAATGAAAACAAAAAATCCTTTGCATCTCTTCTAGAGCCGCATGAAAAATATAATAACGAATATATTCGTTTTGAAGATGCCTGTATTTTGTAATATTAGTTTTATTTGATTAAAATGAAATTTAATAGCAAAACGAAGTTATAGGCTGAAATTATTTAGGAGTGCTTTGTGAAAGGATTGATTTTATACACAAACCACTTGGTACCCCATTGGACTTTAAAACATACAAATTCAGTTCATAACAATGCCATATAATAAAGAAAAGTGAAACACAAGATTACTCCCACTATTCATGACCACATGGTGGAAATCAAATTTTAAAAAATTGGTCTTGTATTGGCATTTAATACTATATATTTACGTAAATTCGGTTTTTAAAAATTCAGTATAATACAATGAAAACAAAAAATCCTTTGCATCTCTTCTAGAGCCGCATGAAAAATATAATAACGAATATATTCGTTTTGAAGATGCCTGTATTTTGTAATATTAGTTTTATTTGATTAAAATGAAATTTAATAGCAAAACGAAGTTATAGGCTGAAATTATTTAGGAGTGCTTTGTGAAAGGATTGATTTTATACACAAACCACTTGGTACCCCATTGGACTTTAAAACATACAAATTCAGTTCATAACAATGCCATATAATAAAGAAAAGCGAAACACAAGATTACTCCCACTATTCATGACCACATGGTGGAAATCAAATTTTAAAAAATTGGTCTTGCATTGGTATTTAATATATTTACGTAAACTCGGTTTTTAAAAATTCAGTATAATACAATAAAAACAAAAAATCCTTCGCATTTATTTATAGAGCCGCATGAAAAATATAATAACGAATATATTCGTTTTGAAGATGCCTGTATTTTGTAATATTAGTTTTATTTGATTAAAATGAAATTTAATAGCAAAACGAAGTTATAGGCTGAAATTATTTAGGAGTGCTTTGTGAAAGGATTGATTTTATACACAAACCACTTGGTACCCCATTGGACTTTAAAACATACAAATTCAGTTCATAACAATGCCATATAATAAAGAAAAGCGAAACACAAGATTACTCCCACTATTCATGACCACATGGTGGAAATCAAATTTTAAAAAATTGGTCTTGCATTGGTATTTAATATATTTACGTAAACTCGGTTTTTAAAAATTCAGTATAATATAATAAAAACAAAAAATCCTTTGCATCTATTTCTAGAGCCGCATGAAAAATATAATAACGAATATATTCGTTTTGAAGATGCCTGTATTTTGTAATATTAGTTTTATTTGATTAAAATGAAATTTAATAGCAAAACGAAGTTATAGGCTGAAATTATTTAGGAGTGCTCTGTGAAAGGATTGATTTTATACACAAACCACTTGGTAGCCCATTGGACTTTAAATCATATAAATTCAGTTCATATCAATGCCATATAATAAAGAAAAGCGAAACACAAGATTACTCCCACTATTCATGACCAAATGGTGGAAATCAAATTTTAAAAAATTGGTCTTGTATTGGCATTTAATATATTTACGTAAACTCGGTTTTTAAAAATTCAGTATAATACAATAAAAACAAAAAATCCTTTGCATCTATTTCTAGAGCCGCATGAAAAATATAGTATGATAACGAAAATAATCATTTTGAAGATCCCTGTATTTTGTATTATTAGTTTTATTTGATTAAAATGAAATTAATTAACAAAACGAATTTATAGGCTGAAATTATTTAGGAGTGCTTTGTGAAAGGATTGATTTTACACACAAACCGCTTGGTACCCCATTGGACTTTAAATCATATAAATTCAGTTCATAACACTGCCATATAATAAAGAAAAGTGAAACACAAGATTACTCCCACTATTCATGACCACATGGTGGAAATCAAATTTTAAAAAATTGGTCTTGTATTGGCATTTAATATATTTACGTAAATTCGGTTTTTAAAAATTCAGTATAATACAATGAAAACAAAAAATCCTTTGCATCTCTTCTAGAGCCGCATGAAAAATATAGTATGATAACGAAAATAATCATTTTGAAGATCCCTGTATTTTGTATTATTAGTTTTATTTGATTAAAATGAAATTAATTAACAAAACGAATTTATAGGCTGAAATTATTTAGGAGTGCTTTGTGAAAGGATTGATTTTACACACAAACCGCTTGGTACCCCATTGGACTTTAAATCATATAAATTCAGTTCATAACACTGCCATATAATAAAGAAAAGTGAAACACAAGATTACTCCCACTATTCATGACCACATGGTGGAAATCAAATTTTAAAAAATTGGTCTTGCATTGGTATTTAATATATTTACGTAAACTCGGTTTTTAAAAATTCAGTATAATACAATAAAAACAAAAAATCCTTTGCATCTATTTCTAGAGCCGCATGAAAAATATTATAACGAATATAAACGTTTTGAAGATCCCTGTATTTTGTAATTTTAGTTTTATTTGATTAAAATGAAATTTAATAGCAAAACGAAGTTGTAGGATGAAACTACTTAGGAGTGCTCTGTGAAAGGATTGATTTTATACACAAACCACTTGGTAGCCCATTGGACTTTAAATCATATAAATTCAGTTCATATCAATGCCATATAATAAAGAAAAGCGAAACACAAGATTACTCCCACTATTCATGACCAAATGGTGGAAATCAAATTTTAAAAAATTGGTCTTGTATTGGCATTTAATATATTTACGTAAACTCGGTTTTTAAAAATTCAGTATAATACAATAAAAACAAAAAATCCTTTGCATCTATTTCTAGAGCCGCATGAAAAATATAGTATGATAACGAAAATAATCGTTTTGAAGATCCCTGTATTTTGTATTATTAGTTTTATTTGATTAAAATGAAATTAATTAACAAAACGAATTTATAGGCTAAAATTATTTAGGAGTGCTTTGTGAAAGGATTGATTTTACACACAAACCGCTTGGTACCCCATTGGACTTTAAATCATATAAATTCAGTTCATAACACTGCCATATAATAAAGAAAAGTGAAACACAAGATTACTCCCACTATTCATGACCACATGGTGGAAATCAAATTTTAAAAAATTGGTCTTGTATTGGCATTTAATATATTTACGTAAACTCGGTTTTTAAAAATTCAGTATAATACAATAAAAACAAAAAATCCTTCGCATTTATTTATAGAGCCGCATGAAAAATATAATAACGAATATATTCGTTTTGAAGATGCCTGTATTTTGTAATATTAGTTTTATTTGATTAAAATGAAATTTAATAGCAAAACGAAGTTATAGGCTGAAATTATTTAGGAGTGCTTTGTGAAAGGATTGATTTTATACACAAACCACTTGGTACCCCATTGGACTTTAAAACATACAAATTCAGTTCATAACAATGCCATATAATAAAGAAAAGTGAAACACAAGATTACTCCCACTATTCATGACCACATGGTGGAAATCAAATTTTAAAAAATTGGTCTTGTATTGGCATTTAATATATTTACGTAAACTCGGTTTTTAAAAATTCAGTATAATACAATAAAAACAAAAAATCCTTTGCATCTATTTCTAGAGCCGCATGAAAAATATGATAACGAAAATAATCGTTTTGAAGATCCCTGTATTTTGTATTATTAGTTTTATTTGATTAAAATGAAATTAATTAACAAAACGAATTTATAGGCTGAAATTATTTAGGAGTGCTTTGTGAAAGGTTTGATTTATACACAAACCACTTGGTACCCCATTGGACTTTAAAACATACAAATTCAGTTCATAACAATGCCATATAATAAAGAAAAGTGAAACACAAGATTACTCCCACTATTCATGACCAAATGGTGGACATCAAATTTTAAAAAATTGGTCTTGCATTGGTATTTAATATATTTACGTAAACTCGGTTTTTAAAAATTCAGTATAATACAATAAAAACAAAAAATCCTTTGCATCTATTTCTAGAGCCGCATGAAAAATATTATAACGAATATAATCGTTTTGAAGATCCCTGTATTTTGTAATTTTAGTTTTATTTGATTAAAATGAAATTTAATAGCAAAACGAAGTTGTAGGATGAAACTACTTAGGAGTGCTCTGTGAAAGGATTGATTTTATACACAAACCACTTGGTAGCCCATTGGACTTTAAATCATATAAATTCAGTTCATATCAATGCCATATAATAAAGAAAAGTGAAACACAAGACTACTCCCACTATTCATGACCACATGGTGGAAATCAAATTTTAAAAAATTGGTCTTGTATTGGCATTTAATACTATATATTTACGTAAATTCGGTTTTTAAAAATTCAGTATAATACAATGAAAACAAAAAATCCTTTGCATCTCTTCTAGAGCCGCATGAAAAATATAATAACGAATATATTCGTTTTGAAGATGCCTGTATTTTGTAATATTAGTTTTATTTGATTAAAATGAAATTTAATAGCAAAACGAAGTTATAGGCTGAAATTATTTAGGAGTGCTTTGTGAAAGGATTGATTTTATACACAAACCACTTGGTACCCCATTGGACTTTAAAACATACAAATTCAGTTCATAACAATGCCATATAATAAAGAAAAGTGAAACACAAGATTACTCCCACTATTCATGACCACATGGTGGAAATCAAATTTTAAAAAATTGGTCTTGTATTGGCATTTAATACTATATATTTACGTAAATTCGGTTTTTAAAAATTCAGTATAATACAATGAAAACAAAAAATCCTTTGCATCTCTTCTAGAGCCGCATGAAAAATATAATAACGAATATATTCGTTTTGAAGATGCCTGTATTTTGTAATATTAGTTTTATTTGATTAAAATGAAATTTAATAGCAAAACGAAGTTATAGGCTGAAATTATTTAGGAGTGCTTTGTGAAAGGATTGATTTTATACACAAACCACTTGGTACCCCATTGGACTTTAAAACATACAAATTCAGTTCATAACAATGCCATATAATAAAGAAAAGCGAAACACAAGATTACTCCCACTATTCATGACCACATGGTGGAAATCAAATTTTAAAAAATTGGTCTTGCATTGGTATTTAATATATTTACGTAAACTCGGTTTTTAAAAATTCAGTATAATACAATAAAAACAAAAAATCCTTCGCATTTATTTATAGAGCCGCATGAAAAATATAATAACGAATATATTCGTTTTGAAGATGCCTGTATTTTGTAATATTAGTTTTATTTGATTAAAATGAAATTTAATAGCAAAACGAAGTTATAGGCTGAAATTATTTAGGAGTGCTTTGTGAAAGGATTGATTTTATACACAAACCACTTGGTACCCCATTGGACTTTAAAACATACAAATTCAGTTCATAACAATGCCATATAATAAAGAAAAGCGAAACACAAGATTACTCCCACTATTCATGACCACATGGTGGAAATCAAATTTTAAAAAATTGGTCTTGCATTGGTATTTAATATATTTACGTAAACTCGGTTTTTAAAAATTCAGTATAATACAATAAAAACAAAAAATCCTTTGCATCTATTTCTAGAGCCGCATGAAAAATATAATAACGAATATATTCGTTTTGAAGATGCCTGTATTTTGTAATATTAGTTTTATTTGATTAAAATGAAATTTAATAGCAAAACGAAGTTATAGGCTGAAATTATTTAGGAGTGCTCTGTGAAAGGATTGATTTTATACACAAACCACTTGGTAGCCCATTGGACTTTAAATCATATAAATTCAGTTCATATCAATGCCATATAATAAAGAAAAGCGAAACACAAGATTACTCCCACTATTCATGACCAAATGGTGGAAATCAAATTTTAAAAAATTGGTCTTGTATTGGCATTTAATATATTTACGTAAACTCGGTTTTTAAAAATTCAGTATAATACAATAAAAACAAAAAATCCTTTGCATCTATTTCTAGAGCCGCATGAAAAATATAGTATGATAACGAAAATAATCATTTTGAAGATCCCTGTATTTTGTATTATTAGTTTTATTTGATTAAAATGAAATTAATTAACAAAACGAATTTATAGGCTGAAATTATTTAGGAGTGCTTTGTGAAAGGATTGATTTTACACACAAACCGCTTGGTACCCCATTGGACTTTAAATCATATAAATTCAGTTCATAACACTGCCATATAATAAAGAAAAGTGAAACACAAGATTACTCCCACTATTCATGACCACATGGTGGAAATCAAATTTTAAAAAATTGGTCTTGTATTGGCATTTAATATATTTACGTAAATTCGGTTTTTAAAAATTCAGTATAATACAATGAAAACAAAAAATCCTTTGCATCTCTTCTAGAGCCGCATGAAAAATATAGTATGATAACGAAAATAATCATTTTGAAGATCCCTGTATTTTGTATTATTAGTTTTATTTGATTAAAATGAAATTAATTAACAAAACGAATTTATAGGCTGAAATTATTTAGGAGTGCTTTGTGAAAGGATTGATTTTACACACAAACCGCTTGGTACCCCATTGGACTTTAAATCATATAAATTCAGTTCATAACACTGCCATATAATAAAGAAAAGTGAAACACAAGATTACTCCCACTATTCATGACCACATGGTGGAAATCAAATTTTAAAAAATTGGTCTTGCATTGGTATTTAATATATTTACGTAAACTCGGTTTTTAAAAATTCAGTATAATACAATAAAAACAAAAAATCCTTTGCATCTATTTCTAGAGCCGCATGAAAAATATTATAACGAATATAAACGTTTTGAAGATCCCTGTATTTTGTAATTTTAGTTTTATTTGATTAAAATGAAATTTAATAGCAAAACGAAGTTGTAGGATGAAACTACTTAGGAGTGCTCTGTGAAAGGATTGATTTTATACACAAACCACTTGGTAGCCCATTGGACTTTAAATCATATAAATTCAGTTCATATCAATGCCATATAATAAAGAAAAGCGAAACACAAGATTACTCCCACTATTCATGACCAAATGGTGGAAATCAAATTTTAAAAAATTGGTCTTGTATTGGCATTTAATATATTTACGTAAACTCGGTTTTTAAAAATTCAGTATAATACAATAAAAACAAAAAATCCTTTGCATCTATTTCTAGAGCCGCATGAAAAATATAGTATGATAACGAAAATAATCGTTTTGAAGATCCCTGTATTTTGTATTATTAGTTTTATTTGATTAAAATGAAATTAATTAACAAAACGAATTTATAGGCTAAAATTATTTAGGAGTGCTTTGTGAAAGGATTGATTTTACACACAAACCGCTTGGTACCCCATTGGACTTTAAATCATATAAATTCAGTTCATAACACTGCCATATAATAAAGAAAAGTGAAACACAAGATTACTCCCACTATTCATGACCACATGGTGGAAATCAAATTTTAAAAAATTGGTCTTGTATTGGCATTTAATATATTTACGTAAACTCGGTTTTTAAAAATTCAGTATAATACAATAAAAACAAAAAATCCTTCGCATTTATTTATAGAGCCGCATGAAAAATATAATAACGAATATATTCGTTTTGAAGATGCCTGTATTTTGTAATATTAGTTTTATTTGATTAAAATGAAATTTAATAGCAAAACGAAGTTATAGGCTGAAATTATTTAGGAGTGCTTTGTGAAAGGATTGATTTTATACACAAACCACTTGGTACCCCATTGGACTTTAAAACATACAAATTCAGTTCATAACAATGCCATATAATAAAGAAAAGTGAAACACAAGATTACTCCCACTATTCATGACCACATGGTGGAAATCAAATTTTAAAAAATTGGTCTTGTATTGGCATTTAATATATTTACGTAAACTCGGTTTTTAAAAATTCAGTATAATACAATAAAAACAAAAAATCCTTTGCATCTATTTCTAGAGCCGCATGAAAAATATGATAACGAAAATAATCGTTTTGAAGATCCCTGTATTTTGTATTATTAGTTTTATTTGATTAAAATGAAATTAATTAACAAAACGAATTTATAGGCTGAAATTATTTAGGAGTGCTTTGTGAAAGGTTTGATTTATACACAAACCACTTGGTACCCCATTGGACTTTAAAACATACAAATTCAGTTCATAACAATGCCATATAATAAAGAAAAGTGAAACACAAGATTACTCCCACTATTCATGACCAAATGGTGGACATCAAATTTTAAAAAATTGGTCTTGCATTGGTATTTAATATATTTACGTAAACTCGGTTTTTAAAAATTCAGTATAATACAATAAAAACAAAAAATCCTTTGCATCTATTTCTAGAGCCGCATGAAAAATATTATAACGAATATAATCGTTTTGAAGATCCCTGTATTTTGTAATTTTAGTTTTATTTGATTAAAATGAAATTTAATAGCAAAACGAAGTTGTAGGATGAAACTACTTAGGAGTGCTCTGTGAAAGGATTGATTTTATACACAAACCACTTGGTAGCCCATTGGACTTTAAATCATATAAATTCAGTTCATATCAATGCCATATAATAAAGAAAAGTGAAACACAAGACTACTCCCACTATTCATGACCACATGGTGGAAATCAAATTTTAAAAAATTGGTCTTGTATTGGCATTTAATACTATATATTTACGTAAATTCGGTTTTTAAAAATTCAGTATAATACAATGAAAACAAAAAATCCTTTGCATCTCTTCTAGAGCCGCATGAAAAATATAATAACGAATATATTCGTTTTGAAGATGCCTGTATTTTGTAATATTAGTTTTATTTGATTAAAATGAAATTTAATAGCAAAACGAAGTTATAGGCTGAAATTATTTAGGAGTGCTTTGTGAAAGGATTGATTTTATACACAAACCACTTGGTACCCCATTGGACTTTAAAACATACAAATTCAGTTCATAACAATGCCATATAATAAAGAAAAGTGAAACACAAGATTACTCCCACTATTCATGACCACATGGTGGAAATCAAATTTTAAAAAATTGGTCTTGTATTGGCATTTAATACTATATATTTACGTAAATTCGGTTTTTAAAAATTCAGTATAATACAATGAAAACAAAAAATCCTTTGCATCTCTTCTAGAGCCGCATGAAAAATATAATAACGAATATATTCGTTTTGAAGATGCCTGTATTTTGTAATATTAGTTTTATTTGATTAAAATGAAATTTAATAGCAAAACGAAGTTATAGGCTGAAATTATTTAGGAGTGCTTTGTGAAAGGATTGATTTTATACACAAACCACTTGGTACCCCATTGGACTTTAAAACATACAAATTCAGTTCATAACAATGCCATATAATAAAGAAAAGCGAAACACAAGATTACTCCCACTATTCATGACCACATGGTGGAAATCAAATTTTAAAAAATTGGTCTTGCATTGGTATTTAATATATTTACGTAAACTCGGTTTTTAAAAATTCAGTATAATACAATAAAAACAAAAAATCCTTCGCATTTATTTATAGAGCCGCATGAAAAATATAATAACGAATATATTCGTTTTGAAGATGCCTGTATTTTGTAATATTAGTTTTATTTGATTAAAATGAAATTTAATAGCAAAACGAAGTTATAGGCTGAAATTATTTAGGAGTGCTTTGTGAAAGGATTGATTTTATACACAAACCACTTGGTACCCCATTGGACTTTAAAACATACAAATTCAGTTCATAACAATGCCATATAATAAAGAAAAGCGAAACACAAGATTACTCCCACTATTCATGACCACATGGTGGAAATCAAATTTTAAAAAATTGGTCTTGCATTGGTATTTAATATATTTACGTAAACTCGGTTTTTAAAAATTCAGTATAATACAATAAAAACAAAAAATCCTTTGCATCTATTTCTAGAGCCGCATGAAAAATATTATAACGAATATAATCGTTTTGAAGATCCCTGTATTTTGTAATTTTAGTTTTATTTGATTAAAATGAAATTTAATAACAAAACGAATTTATAGGCTGAAATTATTTAGGAGTGCTCTGTGAAAGGATTGATTTTATACACAAACCACTTGGTAGCCCATTGGACTTTAAATCATATAAATTCAGTTCATATCAATGCCATATAATAAAGAAAAGCGAAACACAAGATTACTCCCACTATTCATGACCAAATGGTGGAAATCAAATTTTAAAAAATTGGTCTTGTATTGGCATTTAATATATTTACGTAAACTCGGTTTTTAAAAATTCAGTATAATACAATAAAAACAAAAAATCCTTTGCATCTATTTCTAGAGCCGCATGAAAAATATAGTATGATAACGAAAATAATCATTTTGAAGATCCCTGTATTTTGTATTATTAGTTTTATTTGATTAAAATGAAATTAATTAACAAAACGAATTTATAGGCTGAAATTATTTAGGAGTGCTTTGTGAAAGGATTGATTTTACACACAAACCGCTTGGTACCCCATTGGACTTTAAATCATATAAATTCAGTTCATAACACTGCCATATAATAAAGAAAAGTGAAACACAAGATTACTCCCACTATTCATGACCACATGGTGGAAATCAAATTTTAAAAAATTGGTCTTGTATTGGTATTTAATATATTTACGTAAACTCGGTTTTTAAAAATTCAGTATAATACAATGAAAACAAAAAATCCTTTGCATCTCTTCTAGAGCCGCATGAAAAATATAATAACGAATATATTCGTTTTGAAGATGCCTGTATTTTGTAATATTAGTTTTATTTGATTAAAATGAAATTTAATAGCAAAACGAAGTTATAGGCTGAAATTATTTAGGAGTGCTTTGTGAAAGGATTGATTTTATACACAAACCACTTGGTACCCCATTGGACTTTAAAACATACAAATTCAGTTCATAACAATGCCATATAATAAAGAAAAGTGAAACACAAGATTACTCCCACTATTCATGACCACATGGTGGAAATAAAATTTTAAAAAATTGGTCTTGTATTGGCATTTAATACTATATATTTACGTAAATTCGGTTTTTAAAAATTCAGTATAATACAATGAAAACAAAAAATCCTTTGCATCTCTTCTAGAGCCGCATGAAAAATATAATAACGAATATATTCGTTTTGAAGATGCCTGTATTTTGTAATATTAGTTTTATTTGATTAAAATGAAATTTAATAGCAAAACGAAGTTATAGGCTGAAATTATTTAGGAGTGCTTTGTGAAAGGATTGATTTTATACACAAACCACTTGGTACCCCATTGGACTTTAAAACATACAAATTCAGTTCATAACAATGCCATATAATAAAGAAAAGCGAAACACAAGATTACTCCCACTATTCATGACCACATGGTGGAAATCAAATTTTAAAAAATTGGTCTTGCATTGGTATTTAATATATTTACGTAAACTCGGTTTTTAAAAATTCAGTATAATACAATAAAAACAAAAAATCCTTTGCATCTATTTCTAGAGCCGCATGAAAAATATTATAACGAATATAATCGTTTTGAAGATCCCTGTATTTTGTAATTTTAGTTTTATTTGATTAAAATGAAATTTAAAAGCAAAACGAAGTTGTAGGAAGAAACTACTTAGGAGTGCTCTGTGAAAGGATTGATTTTATACACAAACCACTTGGTAGCCCATTGGACTTTAAATCATATAAATTCAGTTCATATCAATGCCATATAATAAAGAAAAGCGAAACACAAGATTACTCCCACTATTCATAACCAAATGGTGGAAATCAAATTTTAAAAAATTGGTCTTGTATTGGCATTTAATATATTTACGTAAACTCGGTTTTTAAAAATTCAGTATAATACAATAAAAACAAAAAATCCTTTGCATCTATTTCTAGAGCCGCATGAAAAATATAGTATGATAACGAAAATAATCATTTTCAAGATCCCTGTATTTTGTATTATTAGTTTTATTTGATTAAAATGAAATTAATTAACAAAACGAATTTATAGGCTGAAATTATTTAGGAGTGCTTTGTGAAAGGATTGATTTTACACACAAACCGCTTGGTACCCCATTGGACTTTAAATCATATAAATTCAGTTCATAACACTGCGATATAATAAAGAAAAGTGAAACACAAGATTACTCCCACTATTCATGACCACATGGTGGAAATCAAATTTTAAAAAATTGGTCTTGCATTGGTATTTAATATATTTACGTAAACTCGGTTTTTAAAAATTCAGTATAATACAATAAAAACAAAAAATCCTTTGCATCTATTTCTAGAGCCGCATGAAAAATATTATAACGAATATAATCGTTTTGAAGATCCCTGTATTTTGTAATTTTAGTTTTATTTGATTAAAATGAAATTTAATAGCAAAACGAAGTTATAGGCTGAAATTATTTAGGAGTGCTTTGTGACAGGATTGATTTTATACACAAACCACTTGGTACCCCATTGGACTTTAAAACATACAAATTCAGTTCATAACAATGCCATATAATAAAGAAAAGCGAAACACAAGATTACTCCCACTATTCATGACCACATGGTGGAAATCAAATTTTAAAAAATTGGTCTTGTATTGGTATTTAATATATTTACGTAAACTCGGTTTTTAAAAATTCAGTATAATACAATAAAAACAAAAAATCCTTCGCATTTATTTATAGAGCCGCATGAAAAATATAATAACGAATATATTCGTTTTGAAGATGCCTGTATTTTGTAATATTAGTTTTATTTGATTAAAATGAAATTTAATAGCAAAACGAAGTTATAGGCTGAAATTATTTAGGAGTGCTTTGTGAAAGGATTGATTTTATACACAAACCACTTGGTACCCCATTGGACTTTAAAACATACAAATTCAGTTCATAACAATGCCATATAATAAAGAAAAGTGAAACACAAGATTACTCCCACTATTCATGACCAAATGGTGGACATCAAATTCTAAAAAATTGGTTGTGTATTGGAATTTACAATATTTACGTAAACTCGGTTTTTAAAAATTCAGTATAATACAATAAAAACAAAAAATCCTTCGCATCTATTTCTAGAGCTGCATGAAAAATATTATAACGAATATAATCGTTTTGAAGATCCCTGTATTTTGTAATTTTAGTTTTATTTGATTAAAATGAAATTTAATAGCAAAATGAAGTTGTAGGATGAAACTACTTAGGAGTGCTCTGTGAAAGGATTGATTTTATACACAAACCACTTGGTAGCCCATTGGACTTTAAATCATATAAATTCAGTTCATAACAATGCCATATAATAAAGAAAAGCGAAACACAAGATTACTCCCACTATTCATGACCAAATGGTGGAAATCAAATTTTAAAAAATTGGTCTTGTATTGGCATTTAATATATTTACGTAAACTCGGTTTTTAAAAATTCAGTATAATACAATAAAAACAAAAAATCCTTTGCATCTATTTCTAGAGCCGCATGAAAAATATGATAACGAAAATAATCGTTTTGAAGATCCCTGTATTTTGTATTATTAGTTTTATTTGATTAAAATGAAATTAATTAACAAAACGAATTTATAGGCTGAAATTATTTAGGAGTGCTTTGTGAAAGGTTTGATTTATACACAAACCGCTTGGTACCCCATTGGACTTTAAATCATATAAATTCAGTTCATAACAATGCCATATAATAAAGAAAAGCGAAACACAAGATTACTCCCACTATTCATGACCACATGGTGGAAATCAAATTTTAAAAAATTGGTCTTGTATTGGCATTTAATATATTTACGTAAACTCGGTTTTTAAAAATTCAGTATAATACAATAAAAACAAAAAATCCTTTGCATCTATTTCTAGAGCCGCATGAAAAATATGATAACGAAAATAATCGTTTTGAAGATCCCTGTATTTTGTATTATTAGTTTTATTTGATTAAAATGAAATTAATTAACAAAACGAATTTATAGGCTGAAATTATTTAGGAGTGCTTTGTGAAAGGTTTGATTTATACACAAACCACTTGGTACCCCATTGGACTTTAAAACATACAAATTCAGTTCATAACAATGCCATATAATAAAGAAAAGTGAAACACAAGATTACTCCCACTATTCATGACCAAATGGTGGACATCAAATTTTAAAAAATTGGTCTTGCATTGGTATTTAATATATTTACGTAAACTCGGTTTTTAAAAATTCAGTATAATACAATAAAAACAAAAAATCCTTTGCATCTATTTCTAGAGCCGCATGAAAAATATTATAACGAATATAATCGTTTTGAAGATCCCTGTATTTTGTAATTTTAGTTTTATTTGATTAAAATGAAATTTAATAGCAAAACGAAGTTGTAGGATGAAACTACTTAGGAGTGCTCTGTGAAAGGATTGATTTTATACACAAACCACTTGGTAGCCCATTGGACTTTAAATCATATAAATTCAGTTCATATCAATGCCATATAATAAAGAAAAGTGAAACACAAGATTACTCCCACTATTCATGACCACATGGTGGAAATCAAATTTTAAAAAATTGGTCTTGTATTGGCATTTAATATATTTACGTAAATTCGGTTTTTAAAAATTCAGTATAATACAATGAAAACAAAAAATCCTTTGCATCTCTTCTAGAGCCGCATGAAAAATATAATAACGAATATATTCGTTTTGAAGATGCCTGTATTTTGTAATATTAGTTTTATTTGATTAAAATGAAATTTAATAGCAAAACGAAGTTATAGGCTGAAATTATTTAGGAGTGCTTTGTGAAAGGATTGATTTTATACACAAACCACTTGGTACCCCATTGGACTTTAAAACATACAAATTCAGTTCATAACAATGCCATATAATAAAGAAAAGTGAAACACAAGATTACTCCCACTATTCATGACCACATGGTGGAAATCAAATTTTAAAAAATTGGTCTTGTATTGGCATTTAATACTATATATTTACGTAAATTCGGTTTTTAAAAATTCAGTATAATACAATGAAAACAAAAAATCCTTTGCATCTCTTCTAGAGCCGCATGAAAAATATAATAACGAATATATTCGTTTTGAAGATGCCTGTATTTTGTAATATTAGTTTTATTTGATTAAAATGAAATTTAATAGCAAAACGAAGTTATAGGCTGAAATTATTTAGGAGTGCTTTGTGAAAGGATTGATTTTATACACAAACCACTTGGTACCCCATTGGACTTTAAAACATACAAATTCAGTTCATAACAATGCCATATAATAAAGAAAAGCGAAACACAAGATTACTCCCACTATTCATGACCACATGGTGGAAATCAAATTTTAAAAAATTGGTCTTGCATTGGTATTTAATATATTTACGTAAACTCGGTTTTTAAAAATTCAGTATAATACAATAAAAACAAAAAATCCTTCGCATTTATTTATAGAGCCGCATGAAAAATATAATAACGAATATATTCGTTTTGAAGATGCCTGTATTTTGTAATATTAGTTTTATTTGATTAAAATGAAATTTAATAGCAAAACGAAGTTATAGGCTGAAATTATTTAGGAGTGCTTTGTGAAAGGATTGATTTTATACACAAACCACTTGGTACCCCATTGGACTTTAAAACATACAAATTCAGTTCATAACAATGCCATATAATAAAGAAAAGCGAAACACAAGATTACTCCCACTATTCATGACCAAATGGTGGAAATCAAATTTTAAAAAATTGGTCTTGTATTGGCATTTAATATATTTACGTAAACTCGGTTTTTAAAAATTCAGTATAATACAATAAAAACAAAAAATCCTTTGCATCTATTTCTAGAGCCGCATGAAAAATATAGTATGATAACGAAAATAATCATTTTGAAGATCCCTGTATTTTGTATTATTAGTTTTATTTGATTAAAATGAAATTAATTAACAAAACGAATTTATAGGCTGAAATTATTTAGGAGTGCTTTGTGAAAGGATTGATTTTACACACAAACCGCTTGGTACCCCATTGGACTTTAAATCATATAAATTCAGTTCATAACACTGCCATATAATAAAGAAAAGTGAAACACAAGATTACTCCCACTATTCATGACCACATGGTGGAAATCAAATTTTAAAAAATTGGTCTTGTATTGGCATTTAATATATTTACGTAAACTCGGTTTTTAAAAATTCAGTATAATACAATGAAAACAAAAAATCCTTCGCATTTATTTATAGAGCCGCATGAAAAATATAATAACGAATATATTCGTTTTGAAGATGCCTGTATTTTGTAATATTAGTTTTATTTGATTAAAATGAAATTTAATAGCAAAACGAAGTTATAGGCTGAAATTATTTAGGAGTGCTTTGTGACAGGATTGATTTTATACACAAACCACTTGGTACCCCATTGGACTTTAAAACATACAAATTCAGTTCATAACAATGCCATATAATAAAGAAAAGCGAAACACAAGATTACTCCCACTATTCATGACCACATGGTGGAAATCAAATTTTAAAAAATTGGTCTTGTATTGGTATTTAATATATTTACGTAAACTCGGTTTTTAAAAATTCAGTATAATACAATAAAAACAAAAAATCCTTCGCATTTGTTTATAGAGCCGCATGAAAAATATAATAACGAATATATTCGTTTTGAAGATGCCTGTATTTTGTAATATTAGTTTTATTTGATTAAAATGAAATTTAATAGCAAAACGAAGTTATAGGCTGAAATTATTTAGGAGTGCTTTGTGAAAGGATTGATTTTATACACAAACCACTTGGTACCCCATTGGACTTTAAAACATACAAATTCAGTTCATAACAATGCCATATAATAAAGAAAAGTGAAACACAAGATTACTCCCACTATTCATGACCAAATGGTGGACATCAAATTCTAAAAAATTGGTTGTGTATTGGAATTTACAATATTTACGTAAACTCGGTTTTTAAAAATTCAGTATAATACAATAAAAACAAAAAATCCTTCGCATCTATTTCTAGAGCTGCATGAAAAATATTATAACGAATATAATCGTTTTGAAGATCCCTGTATTTTGTAATTTTAGTTTTATTTGATTAAAATGAAATTTAATAGCAAAACGAAGTTGTAGGATGAAACTACTTAGGAGTGCTCTGTGAAAGGATTGATTTTATACACAAACCACTTGGTAGCTCATTGGACTTTAAATCATATAAATTCAGTTCATAACAATGCCATATAATAAAGAAAAGCGAAACACAAGATTACTCCCACTGTTCATGACCAAATGGTGGAAATCAAATTTTAAAAAATTGGTCTTGTATTGGCATTTAATATATTTACGTAAACTCGGTTTTTAAAAATTCAGTATAATACAATAAAAACAAAAAATCCTTTGCATCTATTTCTAGAGCCGCATGAAAAATATGATAACGAAAATAATCGTTTTGAAGATCCCTGTATTTTGTATTATTAGTTTTATTTGATTAAAATGAAATTAATTAACAAAACGAATTTATAGGCTGAAATTATTTAGGAGTGCTTTGTGAAAGGTTTGATTTATACACAAACCGCTTGGTACCCCATTGGACTTTAAA
The DNA here is from genome assembly GCA_963971155.1 of Anthrax anthrax. Classification (NCBI taxonomy): domain Eukaryota; kingdom Metazoa; phylum Arthropoda; class Insecta; order Diptera; family Bombyliidae; genus Anthrax; species Anthrax anthrax. Next base: position 10,901,511 of record OZ020122.1, on the reverse strand, counting down.
TCATATAAATTCAGTTCATAACAATGCCATATAATAAAGAAAAGCGAAACACAAGATTACTCCCACTATTCATGACCACATGGTGGAAATCAAATTTTAAAAAATTGGTCTTGTATTGGCATTTAATATATTTACGTAAATTCGGTTTTTAAAAATTCAGTATAATACAATGAAAACAAAAAATCCTTTGCATCTCTTCTAGAGCCGCATGAAAAATATAACAACGAAAATAATCGTTTTGAACATCTCTGTATTTTGTAATATTAGTTTTATTTGATTAAAATTAAATTTAAGAACAAAACGAAGTTATAGGCTGAAATTATTTAGGAGTGCTTTGTGAAAGGATTGATTTTATACACAAACCACTTGGTACCCCATTGGACTTTAAAACATACAAATTCAGTTCATAACAATGCCATATAATAAAGAAAAGCGAAACACAAGATTACTCCCACTATTCATGACCACATGGTGGAAATCAAATTTTAAAAAATTGGTCTTGCATTGGTATTTAATATATTTACGTAAACTCGGTTTTTAAAAATTCAGTATAATACAATAAAAACAAAAAATCCTTTGCATCTATTTCTAGAGCCGCATGAAAAATATAATAACGAAAATAATCGTTTTGAACACCCTCGTATTTTGTAATATTAGTTTTATTTGATTAAAATGAAATTTAATAGCAAAACGAAGTTGTAGGATGAAACTACTTAGGAGTGCTCTGTGAAAGGATTGATTTTATACACAAACCACTTGGTAGCCCATTGGACTTTAAATCATATAAATTCAGTTCATATCAATGCCATATAATAAAGAAAAGCGAAACACAAGATTACTCCCACTATTCATGACCACATGGTGGAAATCAAATTTTAAAAAATTGGTCTTGTATTGGCATTTAATATATTTACGTAAACTCGGTTTTTAAAAATTCAGTATAATACAATAAAAACAAAAAATCCTTTGCATCTATTTCTAGAGCCGCATGAAAAATATGATAACGAAAATAATCGTTTTGAAGATCCCTGTATTTTGTATTATTAGTTTTATTTGATTAAAATGAAATTAATTAACAAAACGAATTTATAGGCTGAAATTATTTAGGAGTGCTTTGTGAAAGGTTTGATTTATACACAAACCACTTGGTACCCCATTGGACTTTAAAACATACAAATTCAGTTCATAACAATGCCATATAATAAAGAAAAGTGAAACACAAGATTACTCCCACTATTCATGACCAAATGGTGGACATCAAATTTTAAAAAATTGGTCTTGCATTGGTATTTAATATATTTACGTAAACTCGGTTTTTAAAAATTCAGTATAATACAATAAAAACAAAAAATCCTTTGCATCTATTTCTAGAGCCGCATGAAAAATATTATAACGAATATAATCGTTTTGAAGATCCCTGTATTTTGTAATTTTAGTTTTATTTGATTAAAATGAAATTTAATAGCAAAACGAAGTTGTAGGATGAAACTACTTAGGAGTGCTCTGTGAAAGGATTGATTTTATACACAAACCACTTGGTAGCCCATTGGACTTTAAATCATATAAATTCAGTTCATATCAATGCCATATAATAAAGAAAAGTGAAACACAAGATTACTCCCACTATTCATGACCACATGGTGGAAATCAAATTTTAAAAAATTGGTCTTGTATTGGCATTTAATATATTTACGTAAATTCGGTTTTTAAAAATTCAGTATAATACAATGAAAACAAAAAATCCTTTGCATCTCTTCTAGAGCCGCATGAAAAATATAATAACGAATATATTCGTTTTGAAGATGCCTGTATTTTGTAATATTAGTTTTATTTGATTAAAATGAAATTTAATAGCAAAACGAAGTTATAGGCTGAAATTATTTAGGAGTGCTTTGTGAAAGGATTGATTTTATACACAAACCACTTGGTACCCCATTGGACTTTAAAACATACAAATTCAGTTCATAACAATGCCATATAATAAAGAAAAGTGAAACACAAGATTACTCCCACTATTCATGACCACATGGTGGAAATCAAATTTTAAAAAATTGGTCTTGTATTGGCATTTAATACTATATATTTACGTAAATTCGGTTTTTAAAAATTCAGTATAATACAATGAAAACAAAAAATCCTTTGCATCTCTTCTAGAGCCGCATGAAAAATATAATAACGAATATATTCGTTTTGAAGATGCCTGTATTTTGTAATATTAGTTTTATTTGATTAAAATGAAATTTAATAGCAAAACGAAGTTATAGGCTGAAATTATTTAGGAGTGCTTTGTGAAAGGATTGATTTTATACACAAACCACTTGGTACCCCATTGGACTTTAAAACATACAAATTCAGTTCATAACAATGCCATATAATAAAGAAAAGCGAAACACAAGATTACTCCCACTATTCATGACCACATGGTGGAAATCAAATTTTAAAAAATTGGTCTTGCATTGGTATTTAATATATTTACGTAAACTCGGTTTTTAAAAATTCAGTATAATACAATAAAAACAAAAAATCCTTCGCATTTATTTATAGAGCCGCATGAAAAATATAATAACGAATATATTCGTTTTGAAGATCCCTGTATTTTGTAATATTAGTTTTATATGATTAAAATGAAATTTAATAGCAAAACGAAGTTATAGGCTGAAATTATTTAGGAGTGCTTTGTGAAAGGATTGATTTTATACACAAACCACTTGGTACCCCATTGGACTTTAAAACATACAAATTCAGTTCATAACAATGCCATATAATGAAGAAAAGCGAAACACAAGATTACTCCCACTATTCATGACCACATGGTGGAAATCAAATTTTAAAAAATTGGTCTTGCATTGGTATTTAATATATTTACGTAAACTCGGTTTTTAAAAATTCAGTATAATACAATAAAAACAAAAAATCCTTTGCATCTATTTCTAGAGCCGCATGAAAAATATTATAACGAATATAATCGTTTTGAAGATCCCTGTATTTTGTAATTTTAGTTTTATTTGATTAAAATGAAATTTAATAGCAAAACGAAGTTGTAGGATGAAACTACTTAGGAGTGCTCTGTGAAAGGATTGATTTTATACACAAACCACTTGGTAGCCCATTGGACTTTAAATCATATAAATTCAGTTCATATCAATGCCATATAATAAAGAAAAGCGAAACACAAGATTACTCCCACTATTCATGACCAAATGGTGGAAATCAAATTTTAAAAAATTGGTCTTGTATTGGCATTTAATATATTTACGTAAACTCGGTTTTTAAAAATTCAGTATAATACAATAAAAACAAAAAATCCTTTGCATCTATTTCTAGAGCCGCATGAAAAATATAGTATGATAACGAAAATAATCATTTTGAAGATCCCTGTATTTTGTATTATTAGTTTTATTTGATTAAAATGAAATTAATTAACAAAACGAATTTATAGGCTGAAATTATTTAGGAGTGCTTTGTGAAAGGATTGATTTTACACACAAACCGCTTGGTACCCCATTGGACTTTAAATCATATAAATTCAGTTCATAACACTGCCATATAATAAAGAAAAGTGAAACACAAGTTTACTCCCACTATTCATGACCACATGGTGGAAATCAAATTTTAAAAAATTGGTCTTGTATTGGCATTTAATATATTTACGTAAACTCGGTTTTTAAAAATTCAGTATAATACAATAAAAACAAAAAATCCTTCGCATTTATTTATAGAGCCGCATGAAAAATATAATAACGAATATATTCGTTTTGAAGATGCCTGTATTTTGTAATATTAGTTTTATTTGATTAAAATGAAATTTAATAGCAAAACGAAGTTATAGGCTGAAATTATTTAGGAGTGCTTTGTGACAGGATTGATTTTATACACAAACCACTTGGTACCCCATTGGACTTTAAAACATACAAATTCAGTTCATAACAATGCCATATAATAAAGAAAAGCGAAACACAAGATTACTCCCACTATTCATGACCACATGGTGGAAATCAAATTTTAAAAAATTGGTCTTGTATTGGTATTTAATATATTTACGTAAACTCGGTTTTTAAAAATTCAGTATAATACAATAAAAACAAAAAATCCTTCGCATTTATTTATAGAGCCGCATGAAAAATATAATAACGAATATATTCGTTTTGAAGATGCCTGTATTTTGTAATATTAGTTTTATTTGATTAAAATGAAATTTAATAGCAAAACGAAGTTATAGGCTGAAATTATTTAGGAGTGCTTTGTGAAAGGATTGATTTTATACACAAACCACTTGGTACCCCATTGGACATTAAAACATACAAATTCAGTTCATAACAATGCCATATAATAAAGAAAAGTGAAACACAAGATTACTCCCACTATTCATGACCAAATGGTGGACATCAAATTCTAAAAAATTGGTTGTGTATTGGAATTTACAATATTTACGTAAACTCGGTTTTTAAAAATTCAGTATAATACAATAAAAACAAAAAATCCTTCGCATCTATTTCTAGAGCTGCATGAAAAATATTATAACGAATATAATCGTTTTGAAGATCCCTGTATTTTGTAATTTTAGTTTTATTTGATTAAAATGAAATTTAATAGCAAAACGAAGTTGTAGGATGAAACTACTTAGGAGTGCTCTGTGAAAGGATTGATTTTATACACAAACCACTTGGTAGCCCATTGGACTTTAAATCATATAAATTCAGTTCATAACAATGCCATATAATAAAGAAAAGCGAAACACAAGATTACTCCCACTATTCATGACCAAATGGTGGAAATCAAATTTTAAAAAATTGGTCTTGTATTGGCATTTAATATATTTACGTAAACTCGGTTTTTAAAAATTCAGTATAATACAATAAAAACAAAAAATCCTTTGCATCTATTTCTAGAGCTGCATGTAAAATACAATACCGAATATAATCGTTTTGAAGATCCCTGTATTTTGTATTATTAGTTTTATTTGATTAAAATGAAATTAATTAACAAAACGAATTTATAGGCTGAAATTATTTAGGAGTGCTTTGTGAAAGGTTTGATTTACACACAAACCGCTTGGTACCCCATTGGACTTTAAATCATATAAATTCAGTTCATAACAATGCCATATAATAAAGAAAAGCGAAACACAAGATTACTCCCACTATTCATGACCACATGGTGGAAATCAAATTTTAAAAAATTGGTCTTGTATTGGCATTTAATATATTTACGTAAATTCGGTTTTTAAAAATTCAGTATAATACAATGAAAACAAAAAATCCTTCGCATTTATTTATAGAGCCGCATGAAAAATATAATAACGAATATATTCGTTTTGAAGATGCCTGTATTTTGTAATATTAGTTTTATTTGATTAAAATGAAATTTAATAGCAAAACGAAGTTATAGGCTGAAATTATTTAGGAGTGCTTTGTGAAAGGATTGATTTTATACACAAACCACTTGGTACCCCATTGGACTTTAAAACATACAAATTCAGTTCATAACAATGCCATATAATAAAGAAAAGTGAAACACAAGATTACTCCCACTATTCATGACCACATGGTGGAAATCAAATTTTAAAAAATTGGTCTTGTATTGGCATTTAATACTATATATTTACGTAAATTCGGTTTTTAAAAATTCAGTATAATACAATGAAAACAAAAAATCCTTTGCATCTCTTCTAGAGCCGCATGAAAAATATAATAACGAATATATTCGTTTTGAAGATGCCTGTATTTTGTAATATTAGTTTTATTTGATTAAAATGAAATTTAATAGCAAAACGAAGTTATAGGCTGAAATTATTTAGGAGTGCTTTGTGAAAGGATTGATTTTATACACAAACCACTTGGTACCCCATTGGACTTTAAAACATACAAATTCAGTTCATAACAATGCCATATAATAAAGAAAAGCGAAACACAAGATTACTCCCACTATTCATGACCACATGGTGGAAATCAAATTTTAAAAAATTGGTCTTGCATTGGTATTTAATATATTTACGTAAACTCGGTTTTTAAAAATTCAGTATAATACAATAAAAACAAAAAATCCTTCGCATTTATTTATAGAGCCGCATGAAAAATATAATAACGAATATATTCGTTTTGAAGATGCCTGTATTTTGTAATATTAGTTTTATTTGATTAAAATGAAATTTAATAGCAAAACGAAGTTATAGGCTGAAATTATTTAGGAGTGCTTTGTGAAAGGATTGATTTTATACACAAACCACTTGGTACCCCATTGGACTTTAAAACATACAAATTCAGTTCATAACAATGCCATATAATAAAGAAAAGTGAAACACAAGATTACTCCCACTATTCATGACCACATGGTGGAAATCAAATTTTAAAAAATTGGTCTTGTATTGGCATTTAATACTATATATTTACGTAAATTCGGTTTTTAAAAATTCAGTATAATACAATGAAAACAAAAAATCCTTTGCATCTCTTCTAGAGCCGCATGAAAAATATAATAACGAATATATTCGTTTTGAAGATGCCTGTATTTTGTAATATTAGTTTTATTTGATTAAAATGAAATTTAATAGCAAAACGAAGTTATAGGCTGAAATTATTTAGGAGTGCTTTGTGAAAGGATTGATTTTATACACAAACCACTTGGTACCCCATTGGACTTTAAAACATACAAATTCAGTTCATAACAATGCCATATAATAAAGAAAAGCGAAACACAAGATTACTCCCACTATTCATGACCACATGGTGGAAATCAAATTTTAAAAAATTGGTCTTGCATTGGTATTTAATATATTTACGTAAACTCGGTTTTTAAAAATTCAGTATAATACAATAAAAACAAAAAATCCTTTGCATCTATTTCTAGAGCCGCATGAAAAATATTATAACGAATATAATCGTTTTGAAGATCCCTGTATTTTGTAATTTTAGTTTTATTTGATTAAAATGAAATTTAATAGCAAAACGAAGTTGTAGGATGAAACTACTTAGGAGTGCTCTGTGAAAGGATTGATTTTATACACAAACCACTTGGTAGCCCATTGGACTTTAAATCATATAAATTCAGTTCATATCAATGCCATATAATAAAGAAAAGCGAAACACAAGATTACTCCCACTATTCATGACCAAATGGTGGAAATCAAATTTTAAAAAATTGGTCTTGTATTGGCATTTAATATATTTACGTAAACTCGGTTTTTAAAAATTCAGTATAATACAATAAAAACAAAAAATCCTTTGCATCTATTTCTAGAGCCGCATGAAAAATATAGTATGATAACGAAAATAATCATTTTGAAGATCCCTGTATTTTGTATTATTAGTTTTATTTGATTAAAATGAAATTAATTAACAAAACGAATTTATAGGCTGAAATTATTTAGGAGTGCTTTGTGAAAGGATTGATTTTACACACAAACCGCTTGGTACCCCATTGGACTTTAAATCATATAAATTCAGTTCATAACACTGCCATATAATAAAGAAAAGTGAAACACAAGATTACTCCCACTATTCATGACCACATGGTGGAAATCAAATTTTAAAAAATTGGTCTTGTATTGGCATTTAATACTATATATTTACGTAAATTCGGTTTTTAAAAATTCAGTATAATACAATGAAAACAAAAAATCCTTTGCATCTCTTCTAGAGCCGCATGAAAAATATAATAACGAATATATTCGTTTTGAAGATGCCTGTATTTTGTAATATTAGTTTTATTTGATTAAAATGAAATTTAATAGCAAAACGAAGTTATAGGCTGAAATTATTTAGGAGTGCTTTGTGAAAGGATTGATTTTATACACAAACCACTTGGTACCCCATTGGACTTTAAAACATACAAATTCAGTTCATAACAATGCCATATAATAAAGAAAAGCGAAACACAAGATTACTCCCACTATTCATGACCACATGGTGGAAATCAAATTTTAAAAAATTGGTCTTGCATTGGTATTTAATATATTTACGTAAACTCGGTTTTTAAAAATTCAGTATAATACAATAAAAACAAAAAATCCTTCGCATTTATTTATAGAGCCGCATGAAAAATATAATAACGAATATATTCGTTTTGAAGATGCCTGTATTTTGTAATATTAGTTTTATTTGATTAAAATGAAATTTAATAGCAAAACGAAGTTATAGGCTGAAATTATTTAGGAGTGCTTTGTGAAAGGATTGATTTTATACACAAACCACTTGGTACCCCATTGGACTTTAAAACATACAAATTCAGTTCATAACAATGCCATATAATAAAGAAAAGTGAAACACAAGATTACTCCCACTATTCATGACCACATGGTGGAAATCAAATTTTAAAAAATTGGTCTTGTATTGGCATTTAATACTATATATTTACGTAAATTCGGTTTTTAAAAATTCAGTATAATACAATGAAAACAAAAAATCCTTTGCATCTCTTCTAGAGCCGCATGAAAAATATAATAACGAATATATTCGTTTTGAAGATGCCTGTATTTTGTAATATTAGTTTTATTTGATTAAAATGAAATTTAATAGCAAAACGAAGTTATAGGCTGAAATTATTTAGGAGTGCTTTGTGAAAGGATTGATTTTATACACAAACCACTTGGTACCCCATTGGACTTTAAAACATACAAATTCAGTTCATAACAATGCCATATAATAAAGAAAAGCGAAACACAAGATTACTCCCACTATTCATGACCACATGGTGGAAATCAAATTTTAAAAAATTGGTCTTGCATTGGTATTTAATATATTTACGTAAACTCGGTTTTTAAAAATTCAGTATAATACAATAAAAACAAAAAATCCTTTGCATCTATTTCTAGAGCCGCATGAAAAATATTATAACGAATATAATCGTTTTGAAGATCCCTGTATTTTGTAATTTTAGTTTTATTTGATTAAAATGAAATTTAATAGCAAAACGAAGTTGTAGGATGAAACTACTTAGGAGTGCTCTGTGAAAGGATTGATTTTATACACAAACCACTTGGTAGCCCATTGGACTTTAAATCATATAAATTCAGTTCATATCAATGCCATATAATAAAGAAAAGCGAAACACAAGATTACTCCCACTATTCATGACCAAATGGTGGAAATCAAATTTTAAAAAATTGGTCTTGTATTGGCATTTAATATATTTACGTAAACTCGGTTTTTAAAAATTCAGTATAATACAATAAAAACAAAAAATCCTTTGCATCTATTTCTAGAGCCGCATGAAAAATATAGTATGATAACGAAAATAATCATTTTGAAGATCCCTGTATTTTGTATTATTAGTTTTATTTGATTAAAATGAAATTAATTAACAAAACGAATTTATAGGCTGAAATTATTTAGGAGTGCTTTGTGAAAGGATTGATTTTACACACAAACCGCTTGGTACCCCATTGGACTTTAAATCATATAAATTCAGTTCATAACACTGCCATATAATAAAGAAAAGTGAAACACAAGATTACTCCCACTATTCATGACCACATGGTGGAAATCAAATTTTAAAAAATTGGTCTTGTATTGGCATTTAATATATTTACGTAAACTCGGTTTTTAAAAATTCAGTATAATACAATAAAAACAAAAAATCCTTCGCATTTATTTATAGAGCCGCATGAAAAATATAATAACGAATATATTCGTTTTGAAGATGCCTGTATTTTGTAATATTAGTTTTATTTGATTAAAATGAAATTTAATAGCAAAACGAAGTTATAGGCTGAAATTATTTAGGAGTGCTTTGTGACAGGATTGATTTTATACACAAACCACTTGGTACCCCATTGGACTTTAAAACATACAAATTCAGTTCATAACAATGCCATATAATAAAGAAAAGTGAAACACAAGATTACTCCCACTATTCATGACCACATGGTGGAAATCAAATTTTAAAAAATTGGTCTTGTATTGGTATTTAATATATTTACGTAAACTCGGTTTTTAAAAATTCAGTATAATACAATAAAAACAAAAAATCCTTCGCATTTATTTATAGAGCCGCATGAAAAATATAATAACGAATATATTCGTTTTGAAGATGCCTGTATTTTGTAATATTAGTTTTATTTGATTAAAATGAAATTTAATAGCAAAACGAAGTTATAGGCTGAAATTATTTAGGAGTGCTTTGTGAAAGGATTGATTTTATACACAAACCACTTGGTACCCCATTGGACTTTAAAACATACAAATTCAGTTCATAACAATGCCATATAATAAAGAAAAGTGAAACACAAGATTACTCCCACTATTCATGACCAAATGGTGGACATCAAATTCTAAAAAATTGGTTGTGTATTGGAATTTACAATATTTACGTAAACTCGGTTTTTAAAAATTCAGTATAATACAATAAAAACAAAAAATCCTTCGCATCTATTTCTAGAGCTGCATGAAAAATATTATAACGAATATAATCGTTTTGAAGATCCCTGTATTTTGTAATTTTAGTTTTATTTGATTAAAATGAAATTTAATAGCAAAACGAAGTTGTAGGATGAAACTACTTAGGAGTGCTCTGTGAAAGGATTGATTTTATACACAAACCACTTGGTAGCCCATTGGACTTGAAATCATATAAATTCAGTTCATAACAATGCCATATAATAAAGAAAAGCGAAACACAAGATTACTCCCACTATTCATGACCAAATGGTGGAAATCAAATTTTAAAAAATTGGTCTTGTATTGGCATTTAATATATTTACGTAAACTCGGTTTTTAAAAATTCAGTATAATACAATAAAAACAAAAAATCCTTTGCATCTATTTCTAGAGCCGCATGAAAAATATGATAACGAAAATAATCGTTTTGAAGATCCCTGTATTTTGTATTATTAGTTTTATTTGATTAAAATGAAATTAATTAACAAAACGAATTTATAGGCTGAAATTATTTAGGAGTGCTTTGTGAAAGGTTTGATTTACACACAAACCGCTTGGTACCCCATTGGACTTTAAATCATATAAATTCAGTTCATAACAATGCCATATAATAAAGAAAAGCGAAACACAAGATTACTCCCACTATTCATGACCACATGGTGGAAATCAAATTTTAAAAAATTGGTCTTGTATTGGCATTTAATATATTTACGTAAATTCGGTTTTTAAAAATTCAGTATAATACAATGAAAACAAAAAATCCTTTGCATCTCTTCTAGAGCCGCATGAAAAATATAACAACGAAAATAATCGTTTTGAACATCTCTGTATTTTGTAATATTAGTTTTATTTGATTAAAATTAAATTTAAGAACAAAACGAAGTTATAGGCTGAAATTATTTAGGAGTGCTTTGTGAAAGGATTGGTTTTATACACAAACCACTTGGGACCCCATTGGACTTTGAATCATATAAATTCAGTTCATAACAATGCCATATAATAAAGAAAAGCGAAACACAAGATTACTTCAACTGTTCATGACCAAATGGTGGAAATCAAATCTTAAAAAATTGGCCTTGCATTGGCATTTAATATATTTACGTAAACTCGGTTTTTAAAAATTCAGTATAATACAATAAAAACAAAAAATCCTTCGCATTTATTTATAGAGCCGCATGAAAAATATAATAACGAATATATTCGTTTTGAACATCCCTGTATTTTATAATATTAGTTTTATTTGATTAAAATGAAATTTAATAGCAAAACGAAGTTATAGGCTGAAATTATTTAGGAGTGCTTTGTGAAAGGATTGATTTTATACACAAACCACTTGGTACCCCATTGGACTTTAAAACATACAAATTCAGTTCATAACAATACCATATAATAAAGAAAAGCGAAACACAAGATTACTCCCACTATTCATGACCACATGGTGGAAATAAAATTTTAAAAAATTGGTCTTGTATTGGCATTTAATATATTTACGTAAACTCGGTTTTTAAAAATTCAGTATAATACAATAAAAACAAAAAATCCTTCGCATCTATTTCTAGAGCTGCATGTAAAATACAATACCGAATATCATCGTTTTGAAGATCCCTGTATTTTGTAATTTTAGTTTTATTTGATTAAAATGAAATTTAATAGCAAAACGAAGTTGTATGATGAAACTACTTAAGAGTGCTCTGTGAAAGGATTGATTTTATACACAAACCGCTTGGTACCCCATTGGACTTTAAATCATATAAATTCAGTTCATAACAATGCCATATAATAAAGAAAAGCGAAACACAAGATTACTCCCACTATTCATGACCAAATGGTGGAAATCAAATTTTAAAAAATTGGTCTTGTATTGGCATTTAATATATTTACGTAAATTCGGTTTTTAAAAATTCAGTATAATACAATGAAAACAAAAAATCCTTTGCATCTCTTTTAGAGCCGCATGAAAAATATAACAACGAAAATAATCGTTTTGAACATCTCTGTATTTTGTAATATTAGTTTTTTTTGATTAAAATTAAATTTAACAACAAAACGAAGTTATAGGCTGAAATTATTTAGGAGTGCTTTGTGAAAGGATTGATTTTATACACAAACCACTTGGTAGCCCATTGGACTTTAAATCATATAAATTCAGTTCATAACACTGCCATATAATAAAGAAGAGCGAAACACAAGATTACTCCCACTATTCATGATAAAATGGTGGAAATCAAATTTTAAAAAATTGGTCTTGTATTGGCATTTAATATATTTACGTAAATTCGGTTTTTAAAAATTCAGTATAATACAATGAAAACAAAAAATCCTTTGCATCTCTTCTAGAGCCGCATGAAAAATATAACAACGAAAATAATCGTTTCGAACATCTCTGTATTTTGTAATATTAGTTTTATTTGATTAAAATTAAATTTAACAACAAAACGAAGTTATAGGCTGAAATTATTTAGGAGTGCTTTGTGAAAGGATTGATTTTACACACAAACCGCTTGGTACCCCATTGGACTTTAAAACATACAAATTCAGTTCATAACAATGCCATATAATAAAGAAAAGCGAAACACAAGATTACTCCCACTATTCATGACCACATGGTGGAAATCAAATTTTAAAAAATTGGTCTTGTATTGGCATTTAATATATTTACGTAAATTCGGTTTTTAAAAATTCAGTATAATACAATAAAAACAAAAAATCCTTCGCATCTATTTCTAGAGCTGCATGTAAAATATAATACCGAATATAATCGTTTTGAAGATCCCTGTATTTTGTAATTTTAGTTTTATTTGATTAAAATGAAATTTAATAGCAAAACGAAGTTATAGGATGAAACTACTTAGGAGTGCTCTGTGAAAGGATTGATTTTATACACAAACCGCTTGGTACCCCATTGGACTTTAAATCATATAAATTCAGTTCATAACAATGCCATATAATAAAGGAAAGCGAAACACAAGATTACTCCCACTATTCATGACCAAATGGTGGAAATCAAATTTTAAAAAATTGGCCTTGTATTGGCATTTAATATATTTACGCAAACTCGGTTTTTAAAAATTCAGTATAATACAATAAAAACAAAAAATCCTTCGCATTTATTTATAGAGCCGCATGACAAATATAATAACGAATATATTCGTTTTGAAGATCCCTGTATTTTGTAATATTAGTTTTATATGATTAAAATGAAATTTAATAACAAAACGAAGTTATAGGCTGAAATTATTTAGGAGTGCTTTGTGAAAGGATTGATTTTATACACAAACCACTTGGTACCCCATTGGACTTTAAAACATACAAATTCGGTTCATAACAATGCCATATAATAAAGAAAAGTGAAACACAAAATTACTCCCACTATTCATGACCACATGGTGGAAATCAAATTTTAAAAAATTGGTCTTGTATTGGCATTTAATATATTTACGTAAACTCGGTTTTTAAAAATTCAGTCTAATACAATAAAAACAAAAAATACTTCGCATCTATTTCTAGAGCTACATAAAAAATATAAGAACGAAAATATACATTTTGTACATCCCTGTCTTTTTTAATATTAGTTTTCTATGAATAAAATGAAATTTAATAGCAAAACGAAGTTGTAGGATGAAACTACTTAGGAGTGCTCTGTGAAAGGATTGATTTTATACACAAACCACTTGTTACCCCATTGGACTTTAAATCATATAAATTCAGTTCATAACAATGCCATATAATAAAGAAAAGCGAAACACAAGATTACTTCAACTGTTCATGACCAAATGGTGGAAATCAAATTTTAAAAAATTGGTCTTGTATTGGCATTTAATATATTTACGTAAACTCGGTTTTTAAAAATTCAGTATTATACAATAAAAACAAAAAATACTTCGCATCTATTTCTAGAGCTACATAAAAAATATAAGAACGAAAATATACATTTTGTACATCCCTGTCTTTTTTAATATTAGTTTTCTATGAATAAAATGAAATTTAATAGCAAAACGAAGTTATAGGATGAAACTACTTAGAAGTGCTCTGTGAAAGGATTGATTTTATACACAAACCACTTGGTACCCCATTGGACTTTAAAACATACAAATTCAGATCATTACAATGCCATATAATAAAGAAAAGCGAAACACAAGATTACTCCCACTATTCATGACCACATGGTGGAAATCAAATTTTAAAAAATTGGTCTTGTATTGGCATTTAATATATTTACGTAAACTCGGTTTTTAAAAATTCAGTATAATACAATAAAAGCAAAAAATCCTTCGCATCTATTTCTAGAGCCGCATAAAAAATATAAGAACGAAAATATACATTTTGTACATCTCTGTCTTTTTTAATATTAGTTTTCTATGAATAAAATGAAATTTAATAGCAAAACGAAGTTGTAGGATGAAACTACTTAGGAGTGCTCTGTGAAAGGATTGATTTTATACACAAACCACTTGGTACCCCATTGGACTTTAAAACATACAAATTCGGTTCATAACAATGCCATATAATAAAGAAAAGCGAAACACAAGATTACTCCCACTATTCATGACCAAATGGTGGAAATCAAATTTTAAAAAATTGGCCTTGTATTGGCATTTAATATATTTACGCAAACTCGGTTTTTAAAAATTCAGTATAATACAATAAAAACAAAAAATCCTTCGCATTTATTTATAGAGCCGGATGACAAATATAATAACGAATATATTCGTTTTGAAGATCCCTGTATTTTGTAATATTAGTTTTATATGATTAAAATGAAATTTAATAACAAAACGAAGTTATAGGCTGAAATTATTTAGGAGTGCTTTGTGAAAGGATTGATTTTATACACAAACCACTTGGTACCCCATTGGACTTTAAAACATACAAATTCGGTTCATAACAATGCCATATAATAAAGAAAAGTGAAACACAAGATTACTCCCACTATTCATGACCACATGGTGGAAATCAAATTTTAAAAAATTGGTCTTGTATTGGCATTTAATATATTTACGTAAACTCGGTTTTTAAAAATTCAGTCTAATACAATAAAAACAAAAAATACTTCGCATCTATTTCTAGAGCTACATAAAAAATATAAGAACGAAAATATACATTTTGTACATCCCTGTCTTTTTTAATATTAGTTTTCTATGAATAAAATGAAATTTAATAGCAAAACGAAGTTGTAGGATGAAACTACTTAGGAGTGCTCTGTGAAAGGATTGATTTTATACACAAACCACTTGTTACCCCATTGGACTTTAAATCATATAAATTCAGTTCATAACAATGCCATATAATAAAGAAAAGCGAAACACAAGATTACTTCAACTGTTCATGACCAAATGGTGGAAATCAAATTTTAAAAAATTGGTCTTGTATTGGCATTTAATATATTTACGTAAACTCGGTTTTTAAAAATTCAGTATAATACAATAAAAACAAAAAATACTTCGCATCTATTTCTAGAGCTACATAAAAAATATAAGAACGAAAATATACATTTTGTACATCCCTGTCTTTTTTAATATTAGTTTTCTATGAATAAAATGAAATTTAATAGCAAAACGAAGTTGTAGGATGAAACTACTTAGGAGTGCTCTGTGAAAGGATTGATTTTATACACAAACCACTTGGTACCCCATTGGACTTTAAAACATACAAATTCAGTTCATAACAATGCCATATAATAAAGAAAAGCGAAACACAAAATTACTCCCACTATTCATGACCACATGGTGGACATCAAATTTTAAAAAATTGGTCTTGTATTGGCATTTAATATATTCACGTAAACTCGGTTTTTAAAAATTCAGTATAATACAATAAAAACAAAAAATCCTTCGCATCTATTTCTAGAGCCGCATAAAAAATATAAGAACGAAAATATACATTTTGTACATCTCTGTCTTTTTTAATATTAGTTTTCTATGAATAAAATGAAATTTAATAGCAAAACGAAGTTGTAGGATGAAACTACTTAGGAGTGCTCTGTGAAAGGATTGATTTTATACACAAACCACTTGGTACCCCATTGGACTTTAAAACATACAAATTCAGTTCATAACAATGCCATATAATAAAGAAAAGCGAAACACAAAATTACTCCCACTATTCATGACCACATGGTGGACATCAAATTTTAAAAAATTGGTCTTGTATTGGCATTTAATATATTCACGTAAACTCGGTTTTTAAAAATTCAGTATAATACAATAAAAACAAAAAATCCTTCGCATCTATTTCTAGAGCTGCATGTAAAATACAATACCGAATATAATCGTTTTGAAGATCCCTGTATTTTGTAATTTTAGTTTTATTTGATTAAAATGAAATTTAATAGCAAAACGAAGTTGTAGGATGAAACTACTTAGGAGTGCTCTGTGAAAGGATTGATTTTATACACAAACCGCTTGGTACCCCATTTGACTTTAAATCATATAAATTCAGTTCATAACAATGCCATATAATAAAGAAAAGCGAAACACAAGATTACTCCCACTATTCATGACCACATGGTAGAAATCAAATTTTAAAAAATTGGTCTTGTATTGGCATTTAATATATTTACGTAAACTCGGTTTTTAAAAATTCAGTATAATACAATAAAAACAAAAAATACTTCGCATCTATTTCTAGAGCTACATAAAAAATATAAGAACGAAAATATTCATTTTGTACATCCCTGTCTTTTTTAATATTAGTTTTCTATGAATAAAATGAAATTTAATAGCAAAACGAAGTTGTAGGATGAAACTACTTAGGAGTGCTCTGTGAAAGGATTGATTTTATACACAAACCACTTGGTAGCCCATTGGACTTTAAATCATATAAATTCAGTTCATAACACTGCCATATAATAAAGAAAAGCGAAACACAAGATAACTCCCACTATTCATGACCAAATGGTGGAAATCAAATTTTAAAAAATTGGTCTTGTATTGGCATTTAATATATTTACGTAAACTCGGTTTTTAAAAATTCAGTCTAATACAATAAAAACAAAAAATCCTTCGCATATATTTCTAGAGCTGCATGTAAAATATAATACCGAATATAATCGTTTTGAAGATCCCTGTATTTTGTAATTTTAGTTTTATTTGATTAAAATGAAATTTAATAGCAAAACGAAGTTGTAGGATGAAACTACTTAGGAGTGCTCTGTGAAAGGATTGATTTTATACACAAACCGCTTGGTACCCCATTGGACTTTAAATCATTTAAATTCAGTTCATAACAATGACATATAATAAAGAAAAGCGAAACACAAGATTACTCCCACTATTCATGACCAAATGGTGGACATCAAATTTTAAAAAATTGGGCTTGTATTGGCATTTAATATATTTACGTAAACTCGGTTTTTAAAAATTCAGTATAATACAATAAAAACAAAAAATCTTTCGCATATATTTCTAGAGCTGCATGTAAAATATAATACCGAATATAATCGTTTTGAAGATCCCTGTATTTTGTAATTTTAGTTTTATTTGATTAAAATGAAATTTAATAGCAAAACGAAGTTGTAGGATGAAACTACTTAGGAGTGCTCTGTGAAAGGATTGATTTTATACACAAACCACTTGGTACCCCATTGGACTTTAAAACATACAAATTCGGTTCATAACAATGCCATATAATAAAGAAAAGTGAAACACAAGATAACTCCCACTATTCATGACCAAATGGTGCAAATCAAATTTTAAAAAATTGGTCTTGTATTGGCATTTAATATATTTACGTAAACTCGGTTTTTAGAAATTCAGTATAATACAATGAAAACAAAAAATCCTTTGCATCTATTTCTAGAGCTGCATGTAAAATATAATACCGAATATAATCGTTTTGAAGATTTCTGTATTTTGTAATTTTAGTTTTATTTGATTAAAATGAAATTTAATAGCAAAACGAAGTTATAGGATGAAACTACTTAGGAGTGCTCTGTGAAAGGATTGATTTTATACACAAACCGCTTGGTACCCCATTGGACTTTAAATCATATAAATTCAGTTCATAACAATGACATATAATAAAGAAAAGCGAAACACAAGATTACTCCCACTGTTCGTGACCACATGGTGGAAATCAAATTTTAAAAAATTGGTCTTGTATTGGCATTTAATATATTTACGTAAATTCGGTTTTTAAAAATTCAGTATAATACAATGAAAACAAAAAATCCTTTGCATCTGTTCTAGAGCCGCATGTAAAATATAATACCGAATATAATCGTTTTGAAGATTTCTGTATTTTGTAATTTTAGTTTTATTTGATTAAAATGAAATTTAATAGCAAAACGAAGTTATAGGATGAAACTACTTAGGAGTGCTCTGTGAAAGGATTGATTTTATACACAAACCACTTGGTACCCCATTGGACTTTAAAACATACAAATTCAGTTCATAACAATGCCATATAATAAAGAAAAGTGAAACACAAGATAACTCCCACTATTCATGACCAAATGGTGCAAATCAAATTTTAAAAAATTGGTCTTGTATTGGCATTTAATATATTTACGTAAACTCGGTTTTTAGAAATTCAGTATAATACAATGAAAACAAAAAATCCTTTGCATCTATTTCTAGAGCTGCATGTAAAATATAATACCGAATATAATCGTTTTGAAGATCCCTGTATTTTGTAATTTTAGTTTTATTTGATTAAAATGAAATTTAATAGCAAAACGAAGTTGTAGGATGAAACTACTTAGGAGTGCTCTGTGAAAGGATTGATTTTATACACAAACCACTTGGTACCCCATTGGACTTTAAAACATACAAATTCGGTTCATAACAATGCCATATAATAAAGAAAAGTGAAACACAAGATAACTCCCACTATTCATGACCAAATGGTGCAAATCAAATTTTAAAAAATTGGTCTTGTATTGGCATTTAATATATTTACGTAAACTCGGTTTTTAGAAATTCAGTATAATACAATGAAAACAAAAAATCCTTTGCATGTATTTCTAGAGCTGCATGTAAAATATAATACCGAATATAATCGTTTTGAAGATTTCTGTATTTTGTAATTTTAGTTTTATTTGATTAAAATGAAATTTAATAGCAAAACGAAGTTATAGGATGAAACTACTTAGGAGTGCTCTGTGAAAGGATTGATTTTATACACAAACCGCTTGGTACCCCATTGGACTTTAAATCATATAAATTCAGTTCATAACAATGACATATAATAAAGAAAAGCGAAACACAAGATTACTCCCACTGTTCATGACCACATGGTGGAAATCAAATTTTAAAAAATTGGTCTTGTATTGGCATTTAATATATTTACGTAAACTCGGTTTTTAAAAATTCAGTATAATACAATAAAAACAAAAAATCTTTCGCATTTATTTATAGAGCCGCATGAAAAATATAACAACGAAAATATTCGTTTTGTACATCCCTGTCTTTTTTAATATTAGTTTTCTATGAATAAAATGAAATTTAATAGCAAAACGAAGTTGTAGGATGAAACTACTTAGGAGTGCTCTGTGAAAGGATTGATTTTATACACAAACCACTTGGTAGCCCATTGGACTTTAAATCATATAAATTCAGTTCATAACACTGCCACATAATAAAGAAAAGCGAAACACAAGATAACTCCCACTATTCATGACCAAATGGTGCAAATCAAATTTTAAAAAATTGGTCTTGTATTGGCATTTAATATATTTACGTAAATTCGGTTTTTAAAAATTCAGTATAATACAATGAAAACAAAAAATCCTTTGCATCTGTTCTAGAGCCGCATGTAAAATATAATACCGAATATAATCGTTTTGAAGATTTCTGTATTTTGTAATTTTAGTTTTATTTGATTAAAATGAAATTTAATAGCAAAACGAAGTTATAGGATGAAACTACTTAGGAGTGCTCTGTGAAAGGATTGATTTTATACACAAACCACTTGGTACCCCATTGGACTTTAAAACATACAAATTCGGTTCATAACAATGCCATATAATAAAGAAAAGTGAAACACAAGATAACTCCCACTATTCATGACCAAATGGTGGAAATCAAATTTTAAAAAATTGGTCTTGTATTGGCATTTAATATATTTACGTAAACTCGGTTTTTAAAAATTCAGTATAATACAATAAAAACAAAAAATACTTCGCATCTATTTCTAGAGCTACATAAAAAATATAAGAACGAAAATATTCATTTTGTACATCCCTGTCTTTTTTAATATTAGTTTTCTATGAATAAAATGAAATTTAATAGCAAAACGAAGTTGTAGGATGAAACTACTTAGGAGTGCTCTGTGAAAGGATTGATTTTATACACAAACCACTTGGTACCCCATTGGACTTTAAAACATACAAATTCAGTTCATAACAATGCCATATAATAAAGAAAAGCGAAACACAAAATTACTCCCACTATTCATGACCACATGGTGGACATCAAATTTTAAAAAATTGGTCTTGTATTGGCATTTAATATATTCACGTAAACTCGGTTTTTACAAATTCAGTATAATACAATAAAAACAAAAAATCCTTCGCATCTATTTCTAGAGCTGCATGTAAAATACAATACCGAATATAATCGTTTTGAAGATCCCTGTATTTTGTAATTTTAGTTTTATTTGATTAAAATGAAATTTAATAGCAAAACGAAGTTGTAGGATGAAACTACTTAGGAGTGCTCTGTGAAAGGATTGATTTTATACACAAACCGCTTGGTACCCCATTTGACTTTAAATCATATAAATTCAGTTCATAACAATGCCATATAATAAAGAAAAGCGAAACACAAGATTACTCCCACTATTCATGACCACATGGTAGAAATCAAATTTTAAAAAATTGGTCTTGTATTGGCATTTAATATATTTACGTAAACTCGGTTTTTAAAAATTCAGTATAATACAATAAAAACAAAAAATACTTCGCATCTATTTCTAGAGCTACATAAAAAATATAAGAACGAAAATATTCATTTTGTACATCCCTGTCTTTTTTAATATTAGTTTTCTATGAATAAAATGAAATTTAATAGCAAAACGAAGTTGTAGGATGAAACTACTTAGGAGTGCTCTGTGAAAGGATTGATTTTATACACAAACCACTTGGTAGCCCATTGGACTTTAAATCATATAAATTCAGTTCATAACACTGCCATATAATAAAGAAAAGCGAAACACAAGATAACTCCCACTATTCATGACCAAATGGTGGAAATCAAATTTTAAAAAATTGGTCTTGTATTGGCATTTAATATATTTACGTAAACTCGGTTTTTAAAAATTCAGTCTAATACAATAAAAACAAAAAATCCTTCGCATATATTTCTAGAGCTGCATGTAAAATATAATACCGAATATAATCGTTTTGAAGATCCCTGTATTTTGTAATTTTAGTTTTATTTGATTAAAATGAAATTTAATAGCAAAACGAAGTTGTAGGATGAAACTACTTAGGAGTGCTCTGTGAAAGGATTGATTTTATACACAAACCGCTTGGTACCCCATTGGACTTTAAATCATATAAATTCAGTTCATAACAATGACATATAATAAAGAAAAGCGAAACACAAGATTACTCCCACTATTCATGACCAAATGGTGGACATCAAATTTTAAAAAATTGGCCTTGTATTGGCATTTAATATATTTACGTAAACTCGGTTTTTAAAAATTCAGTATAATACAATAAAAACAAAAAATCTTTCGCATATATTTCTAGAGCTGCATGTAAAATATAATACCGAATATAATCGTTTTGAAGATCCCTGTATTTTGTAATTTTAGTTTTATTTGATTAAAATGAAATTTAATAGCAAAACGAAGTTGTAGGATGAAACTACTTAGGAGTGCTCTGTGAAAGGATTGATTTTATACACAAACCACTTGGTACCCCATTGGACTTTAAAACATACAAATTCGGTTCATAACAATGCCATATAATAAAGAAAAGTGAAACACAAGATAACTCCCACTATTCATGACCAAATGGTGCAAATCAAATTTTAAAAAATTGGTCTTGTATTGGCATTTAATATATTTACGTAAACTCGGTTTTTAGAAATTCAGTATAATACAATGAAAACAAAAAATCCTTTGCATCTATTTCTAGAGCTGCATGTAAAATATAATACCGAATATAATCGTTTTGAAGATTTCTGTATTTTGTAATTTTAGTTTTATTTGATTAAAATGAAATTTAATAGCAAAACGAAGTTATAGGATGAAACTACTTAGGAGTGCTCTGTGAAAGGATTGATTTTATACACAAACCGCTTGGTACCCCATTGGACTTTAAATCATATAAATTCAGTTCATAACAATGACATATAATAAAGAAAAGCGAAACACAAGATTACTCCCACTGTTCATGACCACATGGTGGAAATCAAATTTTAAAAAATTGGTCTTGTATTGGCATTTAATATATTTACGTAAATTCGGTTTTTAAAAATTCAGTATAATACAATGAAAACAAAAAATCCTTTGCATCTGTTCTAGAGCCGCATGTAAAATATAATACCGAATATAATCGTTTTGAAGATTTCTGTATTTTGTAATTTTAGTTTTATTTGATTAAAATGAAATTTAATAGCAAAACGAAGTTATAGGATGAAACTACTTAGGAGTGCTCTGTGAAAGGATTGATTTTATACACAAACCACTTGGTACCCCATTGGACTTTAAAACATACAAATTCGGTTCATAACAATGCCATATAATAAAGAAAAGTGAAACACAAGATAACTCCCACTATTCATGACCAAATGGTGCAAATCAAATTTTAAAAAATTGGTCTTGTATTGGCATTTAATATATTTACGTAAACTCGGTTTTTAGAAATTCAGTATAATACAATGAAAACAAAAAATCCTTTGCATCTATTTCTAGAGCTGCATGTAAAATATAATACCGAATATAATCGTTTTGAAGATCCCTGTATTTTGTAATTTTAGTTTTATTTGATTAAAATGAAATTTAATAGCAAAACGAAGTTGTAGGATGAAACTACTTAGGAGTGCTCTGTGAAAGGATTGATTTTATACACAAACCACTTGGTACCCCATTGGACTTTAAAACATACAAATTCGGTTCATAACAATGCCATATAATAAAGAAAAGTGAAACACAAGATAACTCCCACTATTCATGACCAAATGGTGCAAATCAAATTTTAAAAAATTGGTCTTGTATTGGCATTTAATATATTTACGTAAACTCGGTTTTTAGAAATTCAGTATAATACAATGAAAACAAAAAATCCTTTGCATCTATTTCTAGAGCTGCATGTAAAATATAATACCGAATATAATCGTTTTGAAGATTTCTGTATTTTGTAATTTTAGTTTTATTTGATTAAAATGAAATTTAATAGCAAAACGAAGTTATAGGATGAAACTACTTAGGAGTGCTCTGTGAAAGGATTGATTTTATACACAAACCGCTTGGTACCCCATTGGACTTTAAATCATATAAATTCAGTTCATAACAATGACATATAATAAAGAAAAGCGAAACACAAGATTACTCCCACTGTTCATGACCACATGGTGGAAATCAAATTTTAAAAAATTGGTCTTGTATTGGCATTTAATATATTTACGTAAATTCGGTTTTTAAAAATTCAGTATAATACAATAAAAACAAAAAATCTTTCGCATTTATTTATAGAGCTGCATGTAAAATATAATACCGAATATAATCGTTTTGAAGATTTCTGTATTTTGTAATTTTAGTTTTATTTGATTAAAATGAAATTTAATAGCAAAACGAAGTTATAGGATGAAACTACTTAGGAGTGCTCTGTGAAAGGATTGATTTTATACACAAACCGCTTGGTACCCCATTGGACTTTAAATCATATAAATTCAGTTCATAACAATGACATATAATAAAGAAAAGCGAAACACAAGATTACTCCCACTGTTCATGACCACATGGTGGAAATCAAATTTTAAAAAATTGGTCTTGTATTGGCATTTAATATATTTACGTAAATTCGGTTTTTAAAAATTCAGTATAATACAATGAAAACAAAAAATCCTTTGCATCTGTTCTAGAGCCGCATGTAAAATATAATACCGAATATAATCGTTTTGAAGATTTCTGTATTTTGTAATTTTAGTTTTATTTGATTAAAATGAAATTTAATAGCAAAACGAAGTTATAGGATGAAACTACTTAGGAGTGCTCTGTGAAAGGATTGATTTTATACACAAACCACTTGGTACCCCATTGGACTTTAAAACATACAAATTCGGTTCATAACAATGCCATATAATAAAGAAAAGTGAAACACAAGATAACTCCCACTATTCATGACCAAATGGTGCAAATCAAATTTTAAAAAATTGGTCTTGTATTGGCATTTAATATATTTACGTAAACTCGGTTTTTAGAAATTCAGTATAATACAATGAAAACAAAAAATCCTTTGCATCTATTTCTAGAGCTGCATGTAAAATATAATACCGAATATAATCGTTTTGAAGATCCCTGTATTTTGTAATTTTAGTTTTATTTGATTAAAATGAAATTTAATAGCAAAACGAAGTTGTAGGATGAAACTACTTAGGAGTGCTCTGTGAAAGGATTGATTTTATACACAAACCACTTGGTACCCCATTGGACTTTAAAACATACAAATTCGGTTCATAACAATGCCATATAATAAAGAAAAGTGAAACACAAGATAACTCCCACTATTCATGACCAAATGGTGCAAATCAAATTTTAAAAAATTGGTCTTGTATTGGCATTTAATATATTTACGTAAACTCGGTTTTTAGAAATTCAGTATAATACAATGAAAACAAAAAATCCTTTGCATCTATTTCTAGAGCTGCATGTAAAATATAATACCGAATATAATCGTTTTGAAGATTTCTGTATTTTGTAATTTTAGTTTTATTTGATTAAAATGAAATTTAATAGCAAAACGAAGTTATAGGATGAAACTACTTAGGAGTGCTCTGTGAAAGGATTGATTTTATACACAAACCGCTTGGTACCCCATTGGACTTTAAAACATACAAATTCAGTTCATAACAATGCCATATAATAAAGAAAAGCGAAACACAAAATTACTCCCACTATTCATGACCACATGGTGGAAATCAAATTTTAAAAAATTGGTCTTGTATTGGCATTTAATATATTTACGTAAACTCGGTTTTTAAAAATTCAGTATAATACAATAAAAACAAAAAATCTTTCGCATTTATTTATAGAGCCGCATGAAAAATATAACAACGAAAATATTCGTTTTGTACATCCCTGTCTTTTTTAATATTAGTTTTCTATGAATAAAATGAAATTTAATAGCAAAACGAAGTTGTAGGATGAAACTACTTAGGAGTGCTCTGTGAAAGGATTGATTTTATACACAAACCACTTGGTAGCCCATTGGACTTTAAATCATATAAATTCAGTTCATAACACTGCCACATAATAAAGAAAAGCGAAACACAAGATAACTCCCACTATTCATGACCAAATGGTGCAAATCAAATTTTAAAAAATTGGTCTTGTATTGGCATTTAATATATTTACGTAAATTCGGTTTTTAAAAATTCAGTATAATACAATGAAAACAAAAAATCCTTTGCATCTGTTCTAGAGCCGCATGTAAAATATAATACCGAATATAATCGTTTTGAAGATTTCTGTATTTTGTAATTTTAGTTTTATTTGATTAAAATGAAATTTAATAGCAAAACGAAGTTATAGGATGAAACTACTTAGGAGTGCTCTGTGAAAGGATTGATTTTATACACAAACCGCTTGGTACCCCATTGGACTTTAAAACATACAAATTCAGTTCATAACAATGCCATATAATAAAGAAAAGCGAAACACAAAATTACTCCCACTATTCATGACCACATGGTGGACATCAAATTTTAAAAAATTGGTCTTGTATTGGCATTTAATATATTCACGTAAACTCGGTTTTTAAAAATTCAGTATAATACAATAAAAACAAAAAATACTTCGCATCTATTTCTAGAGCTTCATAAAAAATATAAGAACGAAAATATTCATTTTGTACATCCCTGTCTTTTTTAATATTAGTTTTCTATGAATAAAATGAAATTTAATAGCAAAACGAAGTTGTAGGATGAAACTACTTAGGAGTGCTCTGTGAAAGGATTGATTTTATACACAAACCACTTGGTACCCCATTGGACTTTAAAACATACAAATTCAGTTCATAACAATGCCATATAATAAAGAAAAGCGAAACACAAAATTACTCCCACTATTCATGACCACATGGTGGACATCAAATTTTAAAAAATTGGTCTTGTATTGGCATTTAATATATTCACGTAAACTCGGTTTTTAAAAATTCAGTATAATACAATAAAAACAAAAAATACTTCGCATCTATTTCTAGAGCTTCATAAAAAATATAAGAACGAAAATATTCATTTTGTACATCCCTGTCTTTTTTAATATTAGTTTTCTATGAATAAAATGAAATTTAATAGCAAAACGAAGTTGTAGGATGAAACTACTTAGGAGTGCTCTGTGAAAGGATTGATTTTATACACAAACCACTTGGTAGCCCATTGGACTTTAAATCATATAAATTCAGTTCATAACACTGCCATATAATAAAGAAAAGCGAAACACAAGATAACTCCCACTATTCATGACCAAATGGTGGAAATCAAATTTTAAAAAATTGGTCTTGTATTGGCATTTAATATATTTACGTAAATTCGGTTTTTAAAAATTCAGTATAATACAATGAAAACAAAAAATCCTTTGCATCTGTTCTAGAGCCGCATGTAAAATATAATACCGAATATAATCGTTTTGAAGATTTCTGTATTTTGTAATTTTAGTTTTATTTGATTAAAATGAAATTTAATAGCAAAACGAAGTTATAGGATGAAACTACTTAGGAGTGCTCTGTGAAAGGATTGATTTTATACACAAACCGCTTGGTACCCCATTGGACTTTAAAACATACAAATTCAGTTCATAACAATGCCATATAATAAAGAAAAGCGAAACACAAGATTACTCCCACTATTCATGACCAAATGGTGGAAATCAAATTTTAAAAAATTGGTCTTGTATTGGCATTTAATATATTTACGTAAACTCGGTTTTTAAAAATTCAGTATAATACAATAAAAACAAAAAATACTTCGCATCTATTTCTAGAGCTACATAAAAAATATAAGAACGAAAATATTCATTTTGTACATCCCTGTCTTTTTTAATATTAGTTTTCTATGAATAAAATGAAATTTAATAGCAAAACGAAGTTGTAGGATGAAACTACTTAGGAGTGCTCTGTGAAAGGATTGATTTTATACACAAACCACTTGGTACCCCATTGGACTTTAAAACATACAAATTCAGTTCATAACAATGCCATATAATAAAGAAAAGCGAAACACAAAATTACTCCCACTATTCATGACCACATGGTGGACATCAAATTTTAAAAAATTGGTCTTGTATTGGCATTTAATATATTCACGTAAACTCGGTTTTTAAAAATTCAGTATAATACAATAAAAACAAAAAATACTTCGCATCTATTTCTAGAGCTTCATAAAAAATATAAGAACGAAAATATTCATTTTGTACATCCCTGTCTTTTTTAATATTAGTTTTCTATGAATAAAATGAAATTTAATAGCAAAACGAAGTTGTAGGATGAAACTACTTAGGAGTGCTCTGTGAAAGGATTGATTTTATACACAAACCACTTGGTAGCCCATTGGACTTTAAATCATATAAATTCAGTTCATAACACTGCCATATAATAAAGAAAAGCGAAACACAAGATAACTCCCACTATTCATGACCAAATGGTGGAAATCAAATTTTAAAAAATTGGTCTTGTATTGGCATTTAATATATTTACGTAAACTCGGTTTTTAAAAATTCAGTCTAATACAATAAAAACAAAAAATCCTTCGCATATATTTCTAGAGCTGCATGTAAAATATAATACCGAATATAATCGTTTTGAAGATCCCTGTATTTTGTAATTTTAGTTTTATTTGATTAAAATGAAATTTAATAGCAAAACGAAGTTGTAGGATGAAACTACTTAGGAGTGCTCTGTGAAAGGATTGATTTTATACACAAACCGCTTGGTACCCCATTGGACTTTAAATCATATAAATTCAGTTCATAACAATGACATATAATAAAGAAAAGCGAAACACAAGATTACTCCCACTATTCATGACCAAATGGTGGACATCAAATTTTAAAAAATTGGCCTTGTATTGGCATTTAATATATTTACGTAAACTCGGTTTTTAAAAATTCAGTATAATACAATAAAAACAAAAAATCTTTCGCATATATTTCTAGAGCTGCATGTAAAATATAATACCGAATATAATCGTTTTGAAGATCCCTGTATTTTGTAATTTTAGTTTTATTTGATTAAAATGAAATTTAATAGCAAAACGAAGTTGTAGGATGAAACTACTTAGGAGTGCTCTGTGAAAGGATTGATTTTATACACAAACCACTTGGTACCCCATTGGACTTTAAAACATACAAATTCGGTTCATAACAATGCCATATAATAAAGAAAAGTGAAACACAAGATAACTCCCACTATTCATGACCAAATGGTGGAAATCAAATTTTAAAAAATTGGTCTTGTATTGGCATTTAATATATTTACGTAAATTCGGTTTTTAAAAATTCAGTATAATACAATGAAAACAAAAAATCCTTTGCATCTATTTCTAGAGCTGCATGTAAAATATAATACCGAATATAATCGTTTTGAAGATCCCTGTATTTTGTAATTTTAGTTTTATTTGATTAAAATGAAATTTAATAGCAAAACGAAGTTGTAGGATGAAACTACTTAGGAGTGCTCTGTGAAAGGATTGATTTTATACACAAACCACTTGGTACCCCATTGGACTTTAAAACATACAAATTCGGTTCATAACAATGCCATATAATAAAGAAAAGTGAAACACAAGATAACTCCCACTATTCATGACCAAATGGTGGAAATCAAATTTTAAAAAATTGGTCTTGTATTGGCATTTAATATATTTACGTAAACTCGGTTTTTAGAAATTCAGTATAATACAATGAAAACAAAAAATCCTTTGCATCTATTTCTAGAGCTGCATGTAAAATATAATACCGAATATAATCGTTTTGAAGATTTCTGTATTTTGTAATTTTAGTTTTATTTGATTAAAATGAAATTTAATAGCAAAACGAAGTTATAGGATGAAACTACTTAGGAGTGCTCTGTGAAAGGATTGATTTTATACACAAACCGCTTGGTACCCCATTGGACTTTAAATCATATAAATTCAGTTCATAACAATGACATATAATAAAGAAAAGCGAAACACAAGATTACTCCCACTGTTCATGACCACATGGTGGAAATCAAATTTTAAAAAATTGGTCTTGTATTGGCATTTAATATATTTACGTAAACTCGGTTTTTAAAAATTCAGTATAATACAATAAAAACAAAAAATCTTTCGCATTTATTTATAGAGCCGCATGAAAAATATAAGAACGAAAATATTCATTTTGTACATCCCTGTCTTTTTTAATATTAGTTTTCTATGAATAAAATGAAATTTAATAGCAAAACGAAGTTGTAGGATGAAACTACTTAGGAGTGCTCTGTGAAAGGATTGATTTTATACACAAACCACTTGGTAGCCCATTGGACTTTAAATCATATAAATTCAGTTCATAACACTGCCACATAATAAAGAAAAGCGAAACACAAGATAACTCCCACTATTCATGACCAAATGGTGCAAATCAAATTTTAAAAAATTGGTCTTGTATTGGCATTTAATATATTTACGTAAATTCGGTTTTTAAAAATTCAGTATAATACAATGAAAACAAAAAATCCTTTGCATCTGTTCTAGAGCCGCATGTAAAATATAATACCGAATATAATCGTTTTGAAGATTTCTGTATTTTGTAATTTTAGTTTTATTTGATTAAAATGAAATTTAATAGCAAAACGAAGTTATAGGATGAAACTACTTAGGAGTGCTCTGTGAAAGGATTGATTTTATACACAAACCGCTTGGTACCCCATTGGACTTTAAATCATATAAATTCAGTTCATAACAATGACATATAATAAAGAAAAGCGAAACACAAGATTACTCCCACTATTCATGACCAAATGGTGGAAATCAAATTTTAAAAAATTGGTCTTGTATTGGCATTTAATATATTTACGTAAACTCGGTTTTTAGAAATTCAGTATAATACAATGAAAACAAAAAATCCTTTGCATCTATTTCTAGAGCTGCATGTAAAATATAATACCGAATATAATCGTTTTGAAGATTTCTGTATTTTGTAATTTTAGTTTTATTTGATTAAAATGAAATTTAATAGCAAAACGAAGTTATAGGATGAAACTACTTAGGAGTGCTCTGTGAAAGGATTGATTTTATACACAAACCGCTTGGTACCCCATTGGACTTTAAATCATATAAATTCAGTTCATAACAATGACATATAATAAAGAAAAGCGAAACACAAGATTACTCCCACTGTTCATGACCACATGGTGGAAATCAAATTTTAAAAAATTGGTCTTGTATTGGCATTTAATATATTTACGTAAACTCGGTTTTTAAAAATTCAGTCTAATACAATAAAAACAAAAAATCCTTCGCATATATTTCTAGAGCTGCATGTAAAATATAATACCGAATATAATCGTTTTGAAGATTTCTGTATTTTGTAATTTTAGTTTTATTTGATTAAAATGAAATTTAATAGCAAAACGAAGTTATAGGATGAAACTACTTAGGAGTGCTCTGTGAAAGGATTGATTTTATACACAAACCGCTTGGTACCCCATTGGACTTTAAATCATATAAATTCAGTTCATAACAATGCCATATAATAAAGAAAAGCGAAACACAAGATTACTCCCACTATTCATGACCAAATGGTGGACATCAAATTTTAAAAAATTGGCCTTGTATTGGCATTTAATATATTTACGTAAACTCGGTTTTTAAAAATTCAGTATAATACAATAAAAACAAAAAATCTTTCGCATTTATTTATAGAGCCGCATGAAAAATATAATAACGAATATATTCGTTTTGAAGATCCCTGTATTTTGTAATATTAGTTTTATATGATTAAAATGAAATTTAATAACAAAACGAAGTTAGAGGCTGAAATTATTTAGGAGTGCTTTGTGAAAGGATTGATTTTATACACAAACCACTTGGTACCCCATTGGACTTTAAATCATATAAATTCAGTTCATAACACTGCCATATAATAAAGAAAAGTGAAACACAAGATTACTCCCACTATTCATGACCACATGGTGGAAATCAAATTTTAAAAAATTGGTCTTGTATTGGCATTTAATATATTTATGTAAACTCGGTTTTTAAAAATTCAGTATAATACAATAAAAACAAAAAATCCTTCGCATCTATTTCTAGAGCTGCATGTAAAATACAATACCGAATATAATCGTTTTGAAGATCCCTGTATTTTGTAATATTAGTTTTTTTTGATTAAAATGAAATTTAATAGCAAAACGAAGTTGTAGGATGAAACTACTTAGGAGTGCTCTGTGAAAGGATTGATTTTATACACAAACCACTTGGTACCCCATTGGATTTTAAATCATATAAATTCAGTTCATAACAATGCCATATAATAAAGAAAAGCGAAACACAAGATTACTCCCACTATTCATGACCAAATGGTGGACATCAAATTCTAAAAAATTGGTTGTGTATTCGAATTTACAATATTTACGTAAACTCGGTTTTTAAAAATTCAGTATAATACAATAAAAACAAAAAATCCTTTGCATCTATTTCTAGAGCCGCATGAAAAATATGATAACGAAAATAATCGTTTTGAAGATCCCTGTATTTTGTATTATTAGTTTTATTTGATTAAAATGAAATTAATTAACAAAACGAATTTATAGGCTGAAATTATTTAGGAGTGCTTTGTGAAAGGATTGATTTTACACACAAACCGCTTGGTACCCCATTGGACTTTAAATCATATAAATTCAGTTCATAACAATGCCATATAATAAAGAAAAGCGAAACACAAGATTACTCCCACTATTCATGACCACATGGTGGAAATCAAATTTTAAAAAATTGGTCTTGTATTGGAATTTACAATATTTACGTAAACTCGGTTTTTAAAAATTCAGTATAATACAATGAAAACAAAAAATCCTTTGCATCTCTTCTAGAGCCGCATGAAAAATATAACAACGAAAATATTCGTTTTGAAGATCCCTGTATTTTGTATTATTAGTTTTATTTTATTAAAATGAAATTAATTAACAAAACGAATTTATAGGCTGAAATTATTTAGGAGTGCTTTGTGAAAGGATTGATTTTATACACAAACCGCTTGGTACCCCATTGGACTTTAAAACCTACAAATTCAGTTCATAACAATGCCATATAATAAAGAAAAGCGAAACACAAGATTACTCCCACTATTCATGACCAAATGGTGGACATCAAATTCTAAAAAATTGGTGGTGTAGTGGAATTTACAATATTTACGTAAACTCGGTTTTTAAAAATTTAGTATAATACAATAAAAACAAAAAATCCTTCGCATCTATTTCTAGAGCCGCATAAAAAATATATAAACGAATATAATCGTTTTGAAGATCCCTGTATTTTGTAATTTTAGTTTTATTTGATTAAAATGAAATTTAATAGCAAAACGAAGTTGTAGGATGAAACTACTTAGGAGTGCTCTGTGAAAGGATTGATTTTATACACAAACCGCTTGGTACCCCATTGGACTTTAAATCATATAAATTCAGTTCATAACAATGACATATAATAAAGAAAAGCGAAACACAAGATTACTCCCACTATTCATGACCAAATGGTGGACATCAAATTTTAA
The DNA here is from genome assembly GCA_963971155.1 of Anthrax anthrax. Taxonomy (NCBI): domain Eukaryota; kingdom Metazoa; phylum Arthropoda; class Insecta; order Diptera; family Bombyliidae; genus Anthrax; species Anthrax anthrax. The sequence goes on along the minus strand of OZ020122.1, from coordinate 10,868,242 downwards.
AAAATTGGTCTTGTATTGGCATTTAATATATTTACGTAAACTCGGTTTTTAAAAATTCAGTAAAATACAATAAAAACAAAAAATACTTCGCATCTATTTCTAGAGCTACATAAAAAATATAAGAACGAAAATATACATTTTGTACATCCCTGTCTTTTTTAATATTAGTTTTCTATGATTAAAATTAAATTTAATAACAAAACGAAGTTATAGGCTGAAATTATTTAGGAGTGCTTTGTGAAAGGATTGATTTTATACACAAACCGCTTGGTACCCCATTGGACTTTAAAACCTACAAATTCAGTTCATAACAATGCCATATAATAAAGAAAAGCGAAACACAAGATTACTCCCACTATTCATGACCAAATGGTGGACATCAAATTTTAAAAAATTGGTCTTGTATTGGCATTTAATATATTTACGTAAATTCGGTTTTTAAAAATTCAGTATAATACAATGAAAACAAAAAATCCTTTGCATCTCTTCTAGAGCCGCATGAAAAATATAACAACGAAAATAATCGTTTTGAACATCTCTGTATTTTGTAATTTTTGTTTTATTTGATTAAAATGAAATTTAATAGCAAAACGAAGTTATAGGATGAAACTACTTAGGAGTGCTCTGTGAAAGGATTGATTTTATATACAAACCACTTGGTACCCCATTGGACTTTAAATCATATAAATTCAGTTCATAACACTGCCATATAATAAAGAAAAGTGAAACACAAGATTACTCCCACTATTCATGACCAAATGGTGGACATCAAATTCTAAAAAATTGGTTGTGTATTCGAATTTACAATATTTACGTAAACTCGGTTTTTAAAAATTCAGTATAATACAATAAAAACAAAAAATCCTTTGCATCTATTTCTAGAGCCGCATGAAAAATATGATAACGAAAATAATCGTTTTGAAGATCCCTGTATTTTGTATTATTAGTTTTATTTGATTAAAATGAAATTAATTAACAAAACGAATTTATAGGCTGAAATTATTTAGGAGTGCTTTGTGAAAGGATTGATTTTACACACAAACCGCTTGGTACCCCATTGGACTTTAAATCATATAAATTCAGTTCATAACAATGCCATATAATAAAGAAAAGCGAAACACAAGATTACTCCCACTATTCATGACCACATGGTGGAAATCAAATTTTAAAAAATTGGTCTTGTATTGGAATTTACAATATTTACGTAAACTCGGTTTTTAAAAATTCAGTATAATACAATGAAAACAAAAAATCCTTTGCATCTCTTCTAGAGCCGCATGAAAAATATAACAACGAAAATATTCGTTTTGAAGATCCCTGTATTTTGTATTATTAGTTTTATTTTATTAAAATGAAATTAATTAACAAAACGAATTTATAGGCTGAAATTATTTAGGAGTGCTTTGTGAAAGGATTGATTTTATACACAAACCGCTTGGTACCCCATTGGACTTTAAAACCTACAAATTCAGTTCATAACAATGCCATATAATAAAGAAAAGCGAAACACAAGATTACTCCCACTATTCATGACCAAATGGTGGACATCAAATTCTAAAAAATTGGTGGTGTAGTGGAATTTACAATATTTACGTAAACTCGGTTTTTAAAAATTTAGTATAATACAATAAAAACAAAAAATCCTTCGCATCTATTTCTAGAGCCGCATAAAAAATATATAAACGAATATAATCGTTTTGAAGATCCCTGTATTTTGTAATTTTAGTTTTATTTGATTAAAATGAAATTTAATAGCAAAACGAAGTTGTAGGATGAAACTACTTAGGAGTGCTCTGTGAAAGGATTGATTTTATACACAAACCGCTTGGTACCCCATTGGACTTTAAATCATATAAATTCAGTTCATAACAATGACATATAATAAAGAAAAGCGAAACACAAGATTTCTCCCACTATTCATGACCAAATGGTGGACATCAAATTTTAAAAAATTGGTCTTGTATTGGCATTTAATATATTTACGTAAACTCGGTTTTTAAAAATTCAGTAAAATACAATAAAAACAAAAAATACTTCGCATCTATTTCTAGAGCTACATAAAAAATATAAGAACGAAAATATACATTTTGTACATCCCTGTCTTTTTTAATATTAGTTTTCTATGATTAAAATTAAATTTAATAACAAAACGAAGTTATAGGCTGAAATTATTTAGGAGTGCTTTGTGAAAGGATTGATTTTATACACAAACCGCTTGGTACCCCATTGGACTTTAAAACCTACAAATTCAGTTCATAACAATGCCATATAATAAAGAAAAGCGAAACACAAGATTACTCCCACTATTCATGACCAAATGGTGGACATCAAATTTTAAAAAATTGGTCTTGTATTGGCATTTAATATATTTACGTAAATTCGGTTTTTAAAAATTCAGTATAATACAATGAAAACAAAAAATCCTTTGCATCTCTTCTAGAGCCGCATGAAAAATATAACAACGAAAATAATCGTTTTGAACATCTCTGTATTTTGTAATTTTTGTTTTATTTGATTAAAATGAAATTTAATAGCAAAACGAAGTTATAGGATGAAACTACTTAGGAGTGCTCTGTGAAAGGATTGATTTTATATACAAACCACTTGGTACCCCATTGGACTTTAAATCATATAAATTCAGTTCATAACACTGCCATATAATAAAGAAAAGTGAAACACAAGATTACTCCCACTATTCATGACCACATGGTGGAAATCAAATTTTAAAAAATTGGTCTTGTATTGGCATTTAATATATTTATGTAAACTCGGTTTTTAAAAATTCAGTATAATACAATAAAAACAAAAAATCCTTCGCATCTATTTCTAGAGCTGCATGTAAAATACAATACCGAATATAATCGTTTTGAAGATCCCTGTATTTTGTAATATTAGTTTTTTTTGATTAAAATGAAATTTAATAGCAAAACGAAGTTGTAGGATGAAACTACTTAGGAGTGCTCTGTGAAAGGATTGATTTTATACACAAACCGCTTGGTACCCCATTGGACTTTAAATCATATAAATTCAGTTCATAACAATGCCATATAATAAAGAAAAGCGAAACACAAGATTACTCCCACTATTCATGACCAAATGGTGGACATCAAATTTTAAAAAATTGGCCTTGTATTGGCATTTAATATATTTACGTAAACTCGGTTTTTAAAAATTCAGTATAATACAATAAAAACAAAAAATCTTTCGCATTTATTTATAGAGCCGCATGAAAAATATAATAACGAATATATTCGTTTTGAAGATCCCTGTATTTTGTAATATTAGTTTTATATGATTAAAATGAAATTTAATAACAAAACGAAGTTAGAGGCTGAAATTATTTAGGAGTGCTTTGTGAAAGGATTGATTTTATACACAAACCACTTGGTACCCCATTGGACTTTAAATCATATAAATTCAGTTCATAACACTGCCATATAATAAAGAAAAGTGAAACACAAGATTACTCCCACTATTCATGACCACATGGTGGAAATCAAATTTTAAAAAATTGGTCTTGTATTGGCATTTAATATATTTATGTAAACTCGGTTTTTAAAAATTCAGTATAATACAATAAAAACAAAAAATCCTTCGCATCTATTTCTAGAGCTGCATGTAAAATACAATACCGAATATAATCGTTTTGAAGATCCCTGTATTTTGTAATATTAGTTTTTTTTGATTAAAATGAAATTTAATAGCAAAACGAAGTTGTAGGATGAAACTACTTAGGAGTGCTCTGTGAAAGGATTGATTTTATACACAAACCACTTGGTACCCCATTGGATTTTAAATCATATAAATTCAGTTCATAACAATGCCATATAATAAAGAAAAGCGAAACACAAGATTACTCCCACTATTCATGACCAAATGGTGGACATCAAATTCTAAAAAATTGGTTGTGTATTCGAATTTACAATATTTACGTAAACTCGGTTTTTAAAAATTCAGTATAATACAATAAAAACAAAAAATCCTTTGCATCTATTTCTAGAGCCGCATGAAAAATATGATAACGAAAATAATCGTTTTGAAGATCCCTGTATTTTGTATTATTAGTTTTATTTGATTAAAATGAAATTAATTAACAAAACGAATTTATAGGCTGAAATTATTTAGGAGTGCTTTGTGAAAGGATTGATTTTACACACAAACCGCTTGGTACCCCATTGGACTTTAAATCATATAAATTCAGTTCATAACAATGCCATATAATAAAGAAAAGCGAAACACAAGATTACTCCCACTATTCATGACCACATGGTGGAAATCAAATTTTAAAAAATTGGTCTTGTATTGGAATTTACAATATTTACGTAAACTCGGTTTTTAAAAATTCAGTATAATACAATGAAAACAAAAAATCCTTTGCATCTCTTCTAGAGCCGCATGAAAAATATAACAACGAAAATATTCGTTTTGAAGATCCCTGTATTTTGTATTATTAGTTTTATTTTATTAAAATGAAATTAATTAACAAAACGAATTTATAGGCTGAAATTATTTAGGAGTGCTTTGTGAAAGGATTGATTTTATACACAAACCGCTTGGTACCCCATTGGACTTTAAAACCTACAAATTCAGTTCATAACAATGCCATATAATAAAGAAAAGCGAAACACAAGATTACTCCCACTATTCATGACCAAATGGTGGACATCAAATTCTAAAAAATTGGTGGTGTAGTGGAATTTACAATATTTACGTAAACTCGGTTTTTAAAAATTTAGTATAATACAATAAAAACAAAAAATCCTTCGCATCTATTTCTAGAGCCGCATAAAAAATATATAAACGAATATAATCGTTTTGAAGATCCCTGTATTTTGTAATTTTAGTTTTATTTGATTAAAATGAAATTTAATAGCAAAACGAAGTTGTAGGATGAAACTACTTAGGAGTGCTCTGTGAAAGGATTGATTTTATACACAAACCGCTTGGTACCCCATTGGACTTTAAATCATATAAATTCAGTTCATAACAATGACATATAATAAAGAAAAGCGAAACACAAGATTTCTCCCACTATTCATGACCAAATGGTGGACATCAAATTTTAAAAAATTGGTCTTGTATTGGCATTTAATATATTTACGTAAACTCGGTTTTTAAAAATTCAGTAAAATACAATAAAAACAAAAAATACTTCGCATCTATTTCTAGAGCTACATAAAAAATATAAGAACGAAAATATACATTTTGTACATCCCTGTCTTTTTTAATATTAGTTTTCTATGATTAAAATTAAATTTAATAACAAAACGAAGTTATAGGCTGAAATTATTTAGGAGTGCTTTGTGAAAGGATTGATTTTATACACAAACCGCTTGGTACCCCATTGGACTTTAAAACCTACAAATTCAGTTCATAACAATGCCATATAATAAAGAAAAGCGAAACACAAGATTACTCCCACTATTCATGACCAAATGGTGGACATCAAATTTTAAAAAATTGGTCTTGTATTGGCATTTAATATATTTACGTAAATTCGGTTTTTAAAAATTCAGTATAATACAATGAAAACAAAAAATCCTTTGCATCTCTTCTAGAGCCGCATGAAAAATATAACAACGAAAATAATCGTTTTGAACATCTCTGTATTTTGTAATTTTTGTTTTATTTGATTAAAATGAAATTTAATAGCAAAACGAAGTTATAGGATGAAACTACTTAGGAGTGCTCTGTGAAAGGATTGATTTTATATACAAACCACTTGGTACCCCATTGGACTTTAAATCATATAAATTCAGTTCATAACATTGCCATATAATAAAGATAAGCGAAACACAAGATTACTCCCACTATTCATGACCAAATGGTGGAAATCAAATTTTAAAAAATTGGTCTTGTATTGGCATTTAATATATTTACGTAAATTCGGTTTTTAAAAATTCAGTATAATACAATGAAAACAAAAAATCCTTTGCATCTCTTCTAGAGCCGCATGAAAAATATAACAACGAAAATAATCGTTTTGAACATCTCTGTCTTTTTTAATATTAGTTTTCTATGATTAAAATGAAATTTAATAGCAAAACGAAGTTATAGGATGAAACTACTTAGGAGTGCTCTGTGAAAGGATTGATTTTATACACAAACCGCTTGGTACCCCATTGGACTTTAAATCATATAAATTCAGTTCATAACAATGACATATAATAAAGAAAAGCGAAACACAAGATTTCTCCCACTATTCATGACCAAATGGTGGACATCAAATTTTAAAAAATTGGTCTTGTATTGGCATTTAATATATTTACGTAAATTCGGTTTTTAAAAATTCAGTATAATACAATGAAAACAAAAAATCCTTTGCATCTCTTCTAGAGCCGCATGAAAAATATAACAACGAAAATATTCGTTTTGAAGATCCCTGTATTTTGTATTATTAGTTTTATTTGATTAAAATGAAATTAATTAACAAAACGAATTTATAGGCTGAAATTATTTAGGAGTGCTTTGTGAAAGGATTGATTTTATACACAAACCGCTTGGTACCCCATTGGACTTTAAAACCTACAAATTCAGTTCATAACAATGCCATATAATAAAGAAAAGCGAAACACAAGATTACTCCCACTATTCATGACCAAATGGTGGACATCAAATTTTAAAAAATTGGTGGTGTAGTGGAATTTACAATATTTACGTAAACTCGGTTTTTAAAAATTCAGTATAATACAATAAAAACAAAAAATCCTTCGCATCTATTTCTAGAGCCGCATAAAAAATATATAAACGAATATAATCGTTTTGAACATCTCTGTATTTTGTAATTTTTGTTTTATTTGATTAAAATGAAATTTAATAGCAAAACGAAGTTATAGGATGAAACTACTTAGGAGTGCTCTGTGAAAGGATTGATTTTATACACAAACCGCTTGGTACCCCATTGGACTTTAAATCATATAAATTCAGTTCATAACAATGACATATAATAAAGAAAAGCGAAACACAAGATTACTCCCACTATTCATGACCAAATGGTGGAAATCAAATTTTAAAAAATTGGTCTTGTATTGGCATTTAATATATTTATGTAAACTCGGTTTTTAAAAATTCAGTATAATACAATAAAAACAAAAAATCCTTCGCATCTATTTCTAGAGCTGCATGTAAAATACAATACCGAATATAATCGTTTTGAAGATCCCTGTATTTTGTAATATTAGTTTTTTTTGATTAAAATGAAATTTAATAGCAAAACGAAGTTGTAGGATGAAACTACTTAGGAGTGCTCTGTGAAAGGATTGATTTTATACACAAACCGCTTGGTACCCCATTGGACTTTAAATCATATAAATTCAGTTCATAACAATGCCATATAATAAAGAAAAGCGAAACACAAGATTACTCCCACTATTCATGACCAAATGGTGGACATCAAATTTTAAAAAATTGGCCTTGTATTGGCATTTAATATATTTACGTAAACTCGGTTTTTAAAAATTCAGTATAATACAATAAAAACAAAAAATCTTTCGCATTTATTTATAGAGCCGCATGAAAAATATAATAACGAATATATTCGTTTTGAAGATCCCTGTATTTTGTAATATTAGTTTTATATGATTAAAATGAAATTTAATAACAAAACGAAGTTAGAGGCTGAAATTATTTAGGAGTGCTTTGTGAAAGGATTGATTTTATACACAAACCACTTGGTACCCCATTGGACTTTAAATCATATAAATTCAGTTCATAACACTGCCATATAATAAAGAAAAGTGAAACACAAGATTACTCCCACTATTCATGACCACATGGTGGAAATCAAATTTTAAAAAATTGGTCTTGTATTGGCATTTAATATATTTATGTAAACTCGGTTTTTAAAAATTCAGTATAATACAATAAAAACAAAAAATCCTTCGCATCTATTTCTAGAGCTGCATGTAAAATACAATACCGAATATAATCGTTTTGAAGATCCCTGTATTTTGTAATATTAGTTTTTTTTGATTAAAATGAAATTTAATAGCAAAACGAAGTTGTAGGATGAAACTACTTAGGAGTGCTCTGTGAAAGGATTGATTTTATACACAAACCACTTGGTACCCCATTGGATTTTAAATCATATAAATTCAGTTCATAACAATGCCATATAATAAAGAAAAGCGAAACACAAGATTACTCCCACTATTCATGACCAAATGGTGGACATCAAATTCTAAAAAATTGGTTGTGTATTCGAATTTACAATATTTACGTAAACTCGGTTTTTAAAAATTCAGTATAATACAATAAAAACAAAAAATCCTTTGCATCTATTTCTAGAGCCGCATGAAAAATATGATAACGAAAATAATCGTTTTGAAGATCCCTGTATTTTGTATTATTAGTTTTATTTGATTAAAATGAAATTAATTAACAAAACGAATTTATAGGCTGAAATTATTTAGGAGTGCTTTGTGAAAGAATTGATTTTACACACAAACCGCTTGGTACCCCATTGGACTTTAAATCATATAAATTCAGTTCATAACAATGCCATATAATAAAGAAAAGCGAAACACAAGATTACTCCCACTATTCATGACCACATGGTGGAAATCAAATTTTAAAAAATTGGTCTTGTATTGGAATTTACAATATTTACGTAAACTCGGTTTTTAAAAATTCAGTATAATACAATGAAAACAAAAAATCCTTTGCATCTCTTCTAGAGCCGCATGAAAAATATAACAACGAAAATATTCGTTTTGAAGATCCCTGTATTTTGTATTATTAGTTTTATTTTATTAAAATGAAATTAATTAACAAAACGAATTTATAGGCTGAAATTATTTAGGAGTGCTTTGTGAAAGGATTGATTTTATACACAAACCGCTTGGTACCCCATTGGACTTTAAAACCTACAAATTCAGTTCATAACAATGCCATATAATAAAGAAAAGCGAAACACAAGATTACTCCCACTATTCATGACCAAATGGTGGACATCAAATTCTAAAAAATTGGTGGTGTAGTGGAATTTACAATATTTACGTAAACTCGGTTTTTAAAAATTTAGTATAATACAATAAAAACAAAAAATCCTTCGCATCTATTTCTAGAGCCGCATAAAAAATATATAAACGAATATAATCGTTTTGAAGATCCCTGTATTTTGTAATTTTAGTTTTATTTGATTAAAATGAAATTTAATAGCAAAACGAAGTTGTAGGATGAAACTACTTAGGAGTGCTCTGTGAAAGGATTGATTTTATACACAAACCGCTTGGTACCCCATTGGACTTTAAATCATATAAATTCAGTTCATAACAATGACATATAATAAAGAAAAGCGAAACACAAGATTTCTCCCACTATTCATGACCAAATGGTGGACATCAAATTTTAAAAAATTGGTCTTGTATTGGCATTTAATATATTTACGTAAACTCGGTTTTTAAAAATTCAGTAAAATACAATAAAAACAAAAAATACTTCGCATCTATTTCTAGAGCTACATAAAAAATATAAGAACGAAAATATACATTTTGTACATCCCTGTCTTTTTTAATATTAGTTTTCTATGATTAAAATTAAATTTAATAACAAAACGAAGTTATAGGCTGAAATTATTTAGGAGTGCTTTGTGAAAGGATTGATTTTATACACAAACCGCTTGGTACCCCATTGGACTTTAAAACCTACAAATTCAGTTCATAACAATGCCATATAATAAAGAAAAGCGAAACACAAGATTACTCCCACTATTCATGACCAAATGGTGGACATCAAATTTTAAAAAATTGGTCTTGTATTGGCATTTAATATATTTACGTAAATTCGGTTTTTAAAAATTCAGTATAATACAATGAAAACAAAAAATCCTTTGCATCTCTTCTAGAGCCGCATGAAAAATATAACAACGAAAATAATCGTTTTGAACATCTCTGTATTTTGTAATTTTTGTTTTATTTGATTAAAATGAAATTTAATAGCAAAACGAAGTTATAGGATGAAACTACTTAGGAGTGCTCTGTGAGAGGATTGATTTTATATACAAACCACTTGGTACCCCATTGGACTTTAAATCATATAAATTCAGTTCATAACATTGCCATATAATAAAGATAAGCGAAACACAAGATTACTCCCACTATTCATGACCAAATGGTGGAAATCAAATTTTAAAAAATTGGTCTTGTATTGGCATTTAATATATTTACGTAAATTCGGTTTTTAAAAATTCAGTATAATACAATGAAAACAAAAAATCCTTTGCATCTCTTCTAGAGCCGCATGAAAAATATAACAACGAAAATAATCGTTTTGAACATCTCTGTATTTTGTAATTTTTGTTTTATTTGATTAAAATGAAATTTAATAGCAAAACGAAGTTATAGGATGAAACTACTTAGGAGTGCTCTGTGAAAGGATTGATTTTATACACAAACCGCTTGGTACCCCATTGGACTTTAAATCATATAAATTCAGTTCATAACAATGACATATAATAAAGAAAAGCGAAACACAAGATTTCTCCCACTATTCATGACCAAATGGTGGACATCAAATTTTAAAAAATTGGTCTTGTATTGGCATTTAATATATTTACGTAAATTCGGTTTTTAAAAATTCAGTATAATACAATGAAAACAAAAAATCCTTTGCATCTCTTCTAGAGCCGCATGAAAAATATAACAACGAAAATATTCGTTTTGAAGATCCCTGTATTTTGTATTATTAGTTTTATTTGATTAAAATGAAATTAATTAACAAAACGAATTTATAGGCTGAAATTATTTAGGAGTGCTTTGTGAAAGGATTGATTTTATACACAAACCGCTTGGTACCCCATTGGACTTTAAAACCTACAAATTCAGTTCATAACAATGCCATATAATAAAGAAAAGCGAAACACAAGATTACTCCCACTATTCATGACCAAATGGTGGACATCAAATTTTAAAAAATTGGTGGTGTAGTGGAATTTACAATATTTACGTAAACTCGGTTTTTAAAAATTCAGTATAATACAATAAAAACAAAAAATCCTTCGCATCTATTTCTAGAGCCGCATAAAAAATATATAAACGAATATAATCGTTTTGAACATCTCTGTATTTTGTAATTTTTGTTTTATTTGATTAAAATGAAATTTAATAGCAAAACGAAGTTATAGGATGAAACTACTTAGGAGTGCTCTGTGAAAGGATTGATTTTATACACAAACCGCTTGGTACCCCATTGGACTTTAAATCATATAAATTCAGTTCATAACAATGACATATAATAAAGAAAAGCGAAACACAAGATTACTCCCACTATTCATGACCAAATGGTGGAAATCAAATTTTAAAAAATTGGTCTTGTATTGGCATTTAATATATTTACGTAAATTCGGTTTTTAAAAATTCAGTATAATACAATGAAAACAAAAAATCCTTTGCATCTCTTCTAGAGCCGCATGAAAAATATAACAACGAAAATAATCGTTTTGAACATCTCTGTATTTTGTAATTTTTGTTTTATTTGATTAAAATGAAATTTAATAGCAAAACGAAGTTATAGGATGAAACTACTTAGGAGTGCTCTGTGAAAGGATTGATTTTATACACAAACCGCTTGGTACCCCATTGGACTTTAAATCATATAAATTCAGTTCATAACATTGCCATATAATAAAGATAAGCGAAACACAAGATTACTCCCACTATTCATGACCAAATGGTGGAAATCAAATTTTAAAAAATTGGTCTTGTATTGGCATTTAATATATTTACGTAAATTCGGTTTTTAAAAATTCAGTATAATACAATGAAAACAAAAAATCCTTTGCATCTATTTCTAGAGCCGCATAAAAAATATATAAACGAATATAATCGTTTTGAACATCTCTGTATTTTGTAATTTTTGTTTTATTTGATTAAAATGAAATTTAATAGCAAAACGAAGTTATAGGATGAAACTACTTAGGAGTGCTCTGTGAAAGGATTGATTTTATATACAAACCACTTGGTACCCCATTGGACTTTAAATCATATAAATTCAGTTCATAACATTGCCATATAATAAAGATAAGCGAAACACAAGATTACTCCCACTATTCATGACCAAATGGTGGAAATCAAATTTTAAAAAATTGGTCTTGTATTGGCATTTAATATATTTACGTAAATTCGGTTTTTAAAAATTCAGTATAATACAATGAAAACAAAAAATCCTTTGCATCTCTTCTAGAGCCGCATGAAAAATATAACAACGAAAATAATCGTTTTGAACATCTCTGTATTTTGTAATTTTTGTTTTATTTGATTAAAATGAAATTTAATAGCAAAACGAAGTTATAGGATGAAACTACTTAGGAGTGCTCTGTGAAAGGATTGATTTTATACACAAACCGCTTGGTACCCCATTGGACTTTAAATCATATAAATTCAGTTCATAACAATGACATATAATAAAGAAAAGCGAAACACAAGATTACTCCCACTATTCATGACCAAATGGTGGACATCAAATTTTAAAAAATTGGTCTTGTATTGGCATTTAATATATTTACGTAAACTCGGTTTTTAAAAATTCAGTAAAATGCAATAAAAACAAAAAATACTTCGCATCTATTTCTAGAGCTACATAAAAAATATAAGAACGAAAATATACATTTTGTACATCCCTGTCTTTTTTAATATTAGTTTTCTATGATTAAAATTAAATTTAATAACAAAACGAAGTTATAGGCTGAAATTATTTAGGAGTGCTTTGTGAAAGGATTGATTTTATACACAAACCGCTTGGTACCCCATTGGACTTTGAATCATATAAATTCAGTTCATAACAATGCCATATAATAAAGAAAAGCGAAACACAAGATTACTCCCACTATTCATGACCAAATGGTGGACATCAAATTTTAAAAAATTGGTCTTGTATTGGCATTTAATATATTTACGTAAATTCGGTTTTTAAAAATTCAGTATAATACAATGAAAACAAAAAATCCTTTGCATCTCTTCTAGAGCCGCATGAAAAATATAACAACGAAAATATTCGTTTTGAAGATCCCTGTATTTTGTATTATTAGTTTTATTTGATTAAAATGAAATTAATTAACAAAACGAATTTATAGGCTGAAATTATTTAGGAGTGCTTTGTGAAAGGATTGATTTTATACACAAACCGCTTGGTACCCCATTGGACTTTAAAACCTACAAATTCAGTTCATAACAATGCCATATAATAAAGAAAAGCGAAACACAAGATTACTCCCACTATTCATGACCAAATGGTGGACATCAAATTTTAAAAAATTGGTGGTGTAGTGGAATTTACAATATTTACGTAAACTCGGTTTTTAAAAATTCAGTATAATACAATAAAAACAAAAAATCCTTCGCATCTATTTCTAGAGCCGCATAAAAAATATATAAACGAATATAATCGTTTTGAAGATCCCTGTATTTTGTAATTTTAGTTTTATTTGATTAAAATGAAATTTAATAGCAAAACGAAGTTGTAGGATGAAACTACTTAGGAGTGCTCTGTGAAAGGATTGATTTTATATACAAACCACTTGGTACCCCATTGGACTTTAAATCATATAAATTCAGTTCATAACATTGCCATATAATAAAGATAAGCGAAACACAGGATTACTCCCACTATTCATGACCAAATGGTGGAAATCAAATTTTAAAAAATTGGTCTTGTATTGGCATTTAATATATTTACGTAAACTCGGTTTTTAAAAATTCAGTATAATACAATAAAAACAAAAAATCCTTTGCATCTATTTCTAGAGCCGCATGAAAAATATGATAACGAAAATAATCGTTTTGAACATCTCTGTATTTTTTCATATTAGTTTTATTTGATTAAAATGAAATTTAATAGCAAAACGAAGTTATAGGATGAAACTATTTAAGAGTGCTCTGTGAAAGGATTGATTTTATACACAAACCACTTGGTACCCCATTGGACTTTAAAACATACAAATTCAGTTCATAACAATGCCATATAATAAAGAAAAGCGAAACACAAAATTACTCCCACTATTCATGACCACATGGTGGAAATCAAATTTTCAAAAAATTGGTCTTGTATTGGCATTTAATATATTTACGTAAACTCGGTTTTTAAAAATTCAGTAAAATACAATAAAAACAAAAAATACTTCGCATCTATTTCTAGAGCTACATAAAAAATATAAGAACGAAAATATACATTTTGTACATCCCTGTCTTTTTTAATATTAGTTTTCTATGAATAAAATGAAATTTAATAGCAAAACGAAGTTGTAGGATGAAACTACTTAGGAGTGCTCTGTGAAAGGATTGATTTTATACACAAACCACTTGGTAGCCCATTGGACTTTAAATCATATAAATTCAGTTCATAACACTGCCATATAATAAAGAAAAGCGAAACACAAGATTACTCCCACTATTCATGACCAAATGGTGGAAATCAAATTTTAAGAAATTGGTCTTGTATTGGCATTTAATATACTATATTTACGTAAATTCGGTTTTTAAAAATTAAGTATAATACAATGAAAACAAAAAATCCTTCGCATCTATTTCTAGAGCTGCATGTAAAATATAATACCGAATATAATCGTTTTGAAGATTTCTGTATTTTGTAATTTTAGTTTTATTTGATTAAAATGAAATTTAATAGCAAAACGAAGTTGTAGGATGAAACTACTTAGGAGTGCTCTGTGAAAGGATTGATTTTATACACAAACCGCTTGGTACCCCATTGGACTTTAAATCATATAAATTCAGTTCATAACAATGCCATATAATAAAGATCAGCGAAAAACAAGATTACTCCCACTATTCATGACCAAATGTTGAACATCAAATTTTAAAAAATTGGTCTTGTATTGGCATTTAATATATTTACGTAAACTCGGTTTTTAAAAATTCAGTATAATACAATAAAAACAAAAAATCCTTCGCATCTATTTCTAGAGCTACATAAAAAATATAAGAACGAAAATATACATTTTGTACATCCCTGTCTTTTTTAATATTAGTTTTCTATGAATTAAATGAAATTTAATAGCAAAACGAAGTTTTAGGATGAAACTACTTAGGAGTGCTCTGTGAAAGGATTGATTTTATACACAAACCACTTGGTAGCCCATTGGACTTTAAATCATATAAATTCAGTTCATAACACTGTCATATAATAAAGAAAAGCGAAACACAAGATTACTCCCACTATTCATGACCAAATGGTGGAAATCAAATTTTAAAAAATTGGTCTTGTATTGGCATTTAATATATTTACGTAAATTCGGTTTTTAAAAATTCAGTATAATACAATGAAAATAAAAAAAACCTTTGCATCTCTTCTAGAGCCGCATGAAAAATATAACAACGAAAATAATCGTTTTGAACATCTCTGTATTTTGTAATATTAGTTTTATTTGATTAAAATTAAATTTAAGAACAAAACGAAGTTATAGGCTGAAATTATTTAGGAGTGCTTTGTGAAAGGATTGGTTTTATACACAAACCACTTGGGACACCATTGGACTTTGAATCATATAAATTCAGTTCATAACAATGCCATATAATAAAGAAAAGCGAAACACAGGATTACTCCCACTATTCATGACCAAATGGTGGAAATCAAATTTTAAAAAATTGGTCTTGTATTGGCATTTAATATATTTACGTAAACTCGGTTTTTAAAAATTCAGTATAATACAATAAAAACAAAAAATCCTTCGCATTTATTTATAGAGCCGCATGAAAAATATAATAACGAATATATTCGTTTTGAAGATGCCTGTATTTTGTAATATTAGTTTTATTTGATTAAAATGAAATTTAATAGCAAAACGAAGTTATAGGCTGAAATTATTTAGGAGTGCTTTGTGAAAGGATTGATTTTATACACAAACCACTTGGTACCCCATTGGACTTTAAAACATACAAATTCAGTTCATAACAATGCCATATAATAAAGAAAAGCGAAACACAAGATTACTCCCACTATTCATGACCAAATGGTGGAAATCAAATTTTAAAAAATTGGTCTTGTATTGGCATTTAATATATTTACGTAAATTCGGTTTTTAAAAATTCAGTATAATACAATGAAAATAAAAAAAACCTTTGCATCTCTTCTAGAGCCGCATGAAAAATATAACAACGAAAATAATCGTTTTGAACATCTCTGTATTTTGTAATATTAGTTTTATTTGATTAAAATTAAATTTAAGAACAAAACGAATTTATAGGCTGAAATTATTTAGGAGTGCTTCGTGAAAGGATTGATTTTATACACAAACCGCTTGGTACCCCATTGGACTTTAAAACCTACAAATTCAGTTCATAACAATGCCATATAATAAAGAAAAGCGAAACACAAAATTACTCCCACTATTCATGACCACATGGTGGAAATCAAATTTTCAAAAAATTGGTCTTGTATTGGCATTTAATATATTTACGTAAACTCGGTTTTTAAAAATTCAGTAAAATACAATAAAAACAAAAAATACTTCGCATCTATTTCTAGAGCTACATAAAAAATATAAGAACGAAAATATACATTTTGTACATCCCTGTCTTTTTTAATATTAGTTTTCTATGAATAAAATGAAATTTAATAGCAAAACGAAGTTGTAGGATGAAACTACTTAGGAGTGCTCTGTGAAAGGATTGATTTTATACACAAACCACTTGGTAGCCCATTGGACTTTAAATCATATAAATTCAGTTCATAACATTGCCATATAATAAAGATAAGCGAAACACAAGATTACTCCCACTATTCATGACCAAATGGTGGAAATCAAATTTTAAAAAATTGGTCTTGTATTGGCATTTAATATATTTACGTAAATTCGGTTTTTAAAAATTCAGTATAATACAATGAAAATAAAAAAAACCTTTGCATCTCTTCTAGAGCCGCATGAAAAATATAACAACGAAAATAATCGTTTTGAACATCTCTGTATTTTGTAATATTAGTTTTATTTGATTAAAATTAAATTTAAGAACAAAACGAAGTTATAGGCTGAAATTATTTAGGAGTGCTTTGTGAAAGGATTGGTTTTATACACAAACCACTTGGGACCCCATTGGACTTTGAATCATATAAATTCAGTTCATAACAATGCCATATAATAAAGAAAAGCGAAACACAAGATTACTCCCACTATTCATGACCAAATGGTGGAAATCAAATTTTAAAAAATTGGTGGTGTAGTGGAATTTACAATATTTACGTAAACTAGGTTTTTAAAAATTCAGTATAATACAATAAAAACAAAAAATCCTTCGCATCTATTTCTAGAGCCGCATAAAAAATATATAAACGAATATAATCGTTTTGAAGATCCCTGTATTTTGTAATTTTAGTTTTATTTGAATAAAATGAAATTTAATAGCAAAACGAAGTTGTAGGATGAAACTACTTAGGAGTGCTCTGTGAAAGGATTGATTTTATATACAAACCACTTGGTACCCCATTGGACTTTAAATCATATAAATTCAGTTCATAACATTGCCATATAATAAAGATAAGCGAAACACAGGATTACTCCCACTATTCATGACCAAATGGTGGAAATCAAATTTTAAAAAATTGGTCTTGTATTGGCATTTAATATATTTACGTAAATTCGGTTTTTAAAAATTCAGTATAATACAATGAAAATAAAAAAAACCTTTGCATCTCTTCTAGAGCCGCATGAAAAATATAACAACGAAAATAATCGTTTTGAACATCTCTGTATTTTGTAATATTAGTTTTATTTGATTAAAATTAAATTTAAGAACAAAACGAAGTTATAGGCTGAAATTATTTAGGAGTGCTTTGTGAAAGGATTGATTTTATACACAAACCGCTTGGTACCCCATTGGACTTTAAAACCTACAAATTCAGTTCATAACAATGCCATATAATAAAGAAAAGCGAAACACAAGATTACTCCCACTATTCATGACCAAATGGTGGACATCAAATTCTAAAAAATTGGTGGTGTAGTGGAATTTACAATATTTACGTAAACTCGGTTTTTAAAAATTCAGTATAATACAATAAAAACAAAAAATACTTCGCATCTATTTCTAGAGCTACATAAAAAATATAAGAACGAAAATATACATTTTGTACATCCCTGTCTTTTTAATATTAGTTTTATTTGATTAAAATGAAATTTAATAGCAAAACGAAGTTATAGGATGAAACTATTTAAGAGTGCTCTGTGAAAGGATTGATTTTATACACAAACCACTTGGTACCCCATTTAACTTTAAAACATACAAATTCAGTTCATAACAATGCCATATAATAAAGAAAAGCGAAACACAAAATTACTCCCACTATTCATGACCACATGGTGGAAATCAAATTTTAAAAAATTGGTCTTGTATTGGCATTTAATATATTTACGTAAACTCGGTTTTTAAAAATTCAGTAAAATACAATAAAAACAAAAAATACTTCGCATCTATTTCTAGAGCTACATAAAAAATATAAGAACGAAAATATACATTTTGTACATCCCTGTCTTTTTTAATATTAGTTTTCTATGAATAAAATGAAATTTAATAGCAAAACGAAGTTGTAGGATTAAACTACTTAGGAGTGCTCTGTGAAAGGATTGATTTTATACACAAACCACTTGGTACCCCATTGGACTTTAAAACATACAAATTCAGTTCATAACAATGCCATATAATAAAGAAAAGCGAAACACAAAATTACTCCATCTATTCATGACCACATGGTGGAAATCAAATTTTCAAAAAATTGGTCTTGTATTGGCATTTAATATATTTACGTAAACTCGGTTTTTAAAAATTCAGTAAAATACAATAAAAACAAAAAATACTTCGCATCTATTTCTAGAGCTACATAAAAAATATAAGAACGAAAATATACATTTTGTACATCCCTGTCTTTTTTAATATTAGTTTTCTATGAATAAAATGAAATTTAATAGCAAAACGAAGTTGTAGGATTAAACTACTTAGGAGTGCTCTGTGAAAGGATTGATTTTATACACAAACCACTTGGTAGCCCATTAGACTTTAAATCATATAAATTCAGTTCATAACATTGCCATATAATAAAGATAAGCGAAACACAGGATTACTCCCACTATTCATGACCAAATGGTGGAAATCAAATTTTAAAAAATTGGTCTTGTATTGGCATTTAATATATTTACGTAAATTCGGTTTTTAAAAATTCAGTATAATACAATGAAAATAAAAAAAACCTTTGCATCTCTTCTAGAGCCGCATGAAAAATATAACAACGAAAATAATCGTTTTGAACATCTCTGTATTTTGTAATATTAGTTTTATTTGATTAAAATTAAATTTAAGAACAAAACGAAGTTATAGGCTGAAATTATTTAGGAGTGCTTTGTGAAAGGATTGGTTTTATACACAAACCACTTGGGACCCCATATGACTTTAAATCATATAAATTCAGTTCATAACAATGCCATATAATAAAGAAAAGCGAAACACAAGATTACTCCCACTATTCATGACCAAATGGTGGAAATCAAATTTTAAAAAATTGGTCTTGTATTGGCATTTAATATATTTACGTAAACTCGGTTTTTAAAAATTCAGTATAATACAATAAAAACAAAAAATCATTCGCATCTATTTCTAGAGCCGCATGAAAAATACAATAACGAATATAATCGTTTTGAAGATCCCTGTATTTTGTAATATTAGTTTTATTTGATTAAAATTAAATTTAAGAACAAAACGAAGTTATAGGCTGAAATTATTTAGGAGTGCTTTGTGAAAGGATTGATTTTATACACAAACCACTTGGGACCCCATTGGACTTTGAATCATATAAATTCAGTTCATAACAATGCCATATAATAAAGAAAAGCGAAACACAAGATTACTCCCACTATTCATGACCAAATGGTGGAAATCAAATTTTAAAAAATTGGTCTTGTATTGGCATTTAATATATTTACGTAAACTCGGTTTTTAAAAATTCAGTATAATACAATAAAAACAAAAAAACCTTTGCATCTATTTCTAGAGCCGCATGAAAAATATGATAACGAAAATATTCGTTTTGAAGATCCCTGTATTTTGTATTATTAGTTTTATTTGATTAAAATGAAATTAATTAACAAAACGAATTTATAGGCTGAAATTATTTAGGAGTGCTTTGTGAAAGGATTGATTTTACACACAAACCGCTTGGTACCCCATTGGACTTTAAAACATACAAAATTAGTTCATAACAATGCCATATAATAAAGAAAAGCGAAACACAAGATTACTCCCACTATTCATGACCACATGGTGGAAATCAAATTTTAAAAAATTGGTCTTGTATTGGCATTTAATATATTTACGTAAACTCGGTTTTTAAAAATTCAGTATAATACAATAAAAACAAAAAATACTTCGCATCTATTTCTAGAGCTACATAAAAAATATAAGAACGAAAATATACATTTTGTACATCCCTGTCTTTTTTAATATTAGTTTTCTATGAATAAAATGAAATTTAATAGCAAAACGAAGTTGTAGGATTAAACTACTTAGGAGTGCTCTGTGAAAGGATTGATTTTATACACAAACCACTTGGTAGCCCATTAGACTTTAAATCATATAAATTCAGTTCATAACACTGCCATATAATAAAGAAAAGCGAAACACAAGATTACTCCCACTATTCATGACCAAATGGTGGAAATCAAATTTTAAAAAATTGGTCTTGTATTGGCATTTAATATATTTACGTAAATTCGGCTTTTAAAAATTCAGTATAATACAATGAAAACAAAAAATCCTTTGCATCTCTTCTAGAGCCGCATGAAAAATATAACAACGAAAATAATCGTTTTGAAGATCCCTGTATTTTGTATTATGAGTTTTATTTGATTAAAATGAAATTAATTAACAAAACGAATTTATAGGCTGAAATTATTTAGGAGTGCTTTGTGAAAGGATTGATTTTACACACAAACCGCTTGGTACCCCATTGGACTTTAAAACATACAAATTCAGTTCATAACAATGCCATATAATAAAGAAAAGCGAAACACAAGATTACTCCCACTATTCATGACCACATGGTGGAAATCAAATTTTAAAAAATTGGTCTTGTATTGGCATTTAATATATTTACGTAAACTCGGTTTTTAAAAATTAAGTATAATACAATAAATACAAAAAATCCTTCGCATCTATTTCTAGAGCTGCATGTAAAATATAATACCGAATATAATCGTTTTGAAGATCCTTGTATTTTGTAATTTTAGTTTTATTTGATTAAAATGAAATTTAATAGCAAAACGAAGTTATAGGATGAAACTACTTAGGAGTGCTCTGTGAAAGGATTGATTTTATACACAAACCGCTTGGTACCCCATTGGACTTTAAATCATATAAATTCAGTTCATAACAATGACATATAATATAGAAAAGCGAAACACAAGATTACTCCCACTATTCATGACCAAATGTTGAACATCAAATTTTAAAAAATTGGTCTTGTATTGGCATTTAATATATTTACGTAAACTCGGTTTTTAAAAATTCAGTATAATACAATAAAAACAAAAAATCCTTCGCATCTATTTCTAGAGCTACATAAAAAATATAAGAACGAAAATATACATTTTGTACATCCCTGTCTTTTTTAATATTAGTTTTATATGAATAAAATGAAATTTAATAGCAAAACGAAGTTGTAGGATGAAACTACTTAGGAGTGCTCTGTGAAAGGATTGATTTTATACACAAACCACTTGGTAGCCCATTGGACTTTAAATTATATAAATTCAGTTCATAACACTGCCATATAATAAAGAAAAGCGAAACACAAGATTACTCCCACTATTCATGACCAAATGGTGGAAATCAAATTTTAAAAAATTGGTCTTGTATTGGCATTTAATATATTTACGTAAATTCGGTTTTTAAAAATTCAGTATAATACAATGAAAATAAAAAAAACCTTTGCATCTCTTCTAGAGCCGCATGAAAAATATAACAACGAAAATAATCGTTTTGAACATCTCTGTATTTTGTAATATTAGTTTTATTTGATTAAAATTAAATTTAAGAACAAAACGAAGTTATAGGCTGAAATTATTTAGGAGTGCTTTGTGAAAGGATTGGTTTTATACACAAACCACTTGGGACCCCATTGGACTTTGAATCATATAAATTCAGTTCATAACAATGCCATATAATAAAGAAAAGCGAAACACAAGATTACTCCCACTATTCATGACCAAATGGTGGAAATCAAATTTTAAAAAATTGGTCTTGTATTGGCATTTAATATATTTACGTAAACTCGGTTTTTAAAAATTCAGTATAATACAATAAAAACAAAAAATCCTTTGCATCTATTTCTAGAGCCGCATGAAAAATATGATAACGAAAATAATCGTTTTGAAGATCCCTGTATTTTGTATTATTAGTTTTATTTGATTAAAATGAAATTAATTAACAAAACGAATTTATAGGCTGAAATTATTTAGGAGTGCTTTGTGAAAGGATTGATTTTACACACAAACCGCTTGGTACCCCATTGGACTTTAAAACATACAAATTCAGTTCATAACAATGCCATATAATAAAGAAAAGCGAAACACAAGATTACTCCCACTATTCATGACCACATGGTGGAAATCAAATTTTAAAAAATTGGTCTTGTATTGGCATTTAATATATTTACGTAAACTCGGTTTTTAAAAATTCAGTATAATACAATAAAAACAAAAAATACTTCGCATCTATTTCTAGAGCTACATAAAAAATATAAGAACGAAAATATACATTTTGTACATCCCTGTCTTTTTTAATATTAGTTTTCTATGAATAAAATGAAATTTAATAGCAAAACGAAGTTGTAGGATTAAACTACTTAGGAGTGCTCTGTGAAAGGATTGATTTTATACACAAACCACTTGGTAGCCCATTAGACTTTAAATCATATAAATTCAGTTCATAACACTGCCATATAATAAAGAAAAGCGAAACACAAGATTACTCCCACTATTCATGACCAAATGGTGGAAATCAAATTTTAAAAAATTGGTCTTGTATTGGCATTTAATATATTTACGTAAATTCGGTTTTTAAAAATTCAGTATAATACAATGAAAACAAAAAATCCTTTGCATCTCTTCTAGAGCCGCATGAAAAATATAACAACGAAAATAATCGTTTTGAAGATCCCTGTATTTTGTATTATTAGTTTTATTTGATTAAAATGAAATTAATTAACAAAACGAATTTATAGGCTGAAATTATTTAGGAGTGCTTTGTAAAAGGATTGATTTTACACACAAACCGCTTGGTACCCCATTGGACTTTAAAACATACAAATTCAGTTCATAACAATGCGATATAATAAAGAAAAGCGAAACACAAGATTACTCCCACTATTCATGACCACATGGTGGAAATCAAATTTTAAAAAATTGGTCTTGTATTGGCATTTAATATATTTACGTAAACTCGGTTTTTAAAAATTCAGTCTAATACAATAAAAACAAAAAATCCTTCGCATCTATTTCTAGAGCTGCATGTAAAATATAATACCGAATATAATCGCTTTGAAGATCCTTGTATTTTGTAATTTTAGTTTTATTTGATTAAAATGAAATTTAATAGCAAAACGAAGTTATAGGATGAAACTACTTAGGAGTGCTCTGTGAAAGGATTGATTTTATACACAAACCGCTTGGTACCCCATTGGACTTTAAATCATATAAATTCAGTTCATAACAATGACATATAATAAAGAAAAGCGAAACACAAGATTACTCCCACTATTCATGACCAAATGGTGGACATCAAATTTTAAAAAATTGGCCTTGTATTGGCATTTAATATATTTACGCAAACTCGGTTTTTAAAAATTCAGTATAATACAATAAAAACAAAAAATCCTTCGCATTTATTTATAGAGCCGCATGAAAAATATAATAACGAATATATTCGTTTTGAAGATCCCTGTATTTTGTAATATTAGTTTTATATGATTAAAATAAAATTTAATAACAAAACGAAGTTATAGGCTGAAATTATTTAGGAGTGCTTTGTGAAAGGATTGATTTTATACACAAACCACTTGGTACCCCATTGGACTTTAAAACATACAAATTCGGTTCATAACAATGCCATATAATAAAGAAAAGCGAAACACAAGATTACTCCCACTATTCATGACCAAATGGTGGACATCAAATTCTAAAAAATTGGTTGTGTATTGGAATTTACAATATTTACGTAAACTCGGTTTTTAAAAATTCAGTATAATACAATAAAAACAAAAAATCCTTTGCATCTATTTCTAGAGCCGCATGAAAAATATTATAACGAATATAATCGTTTTGAAGATCCGTGTATTTTGTAATATTAGTTTTTTTTCATTAAAATGAAATTTAATAGCAAAACGAAGTTGTAGGATGAAACTACTTAGGAGTGCTCTGTGAAAGGATTGATTTTATACACAAACCACTTGGTACCCCATTGGACTTTAAATCATATAAATTCAGTTCATAACAATGCCATATAATAAAGAAAAGCGAAACACAAGATTACTCCCACTATTCATGACCAAATGGTGGACATCAAATTTTAAAAAATTGGTTGTGTATTGGAATTTACAATATTTACGTAAACTCGGTTTTTAAAAATTCAGTATAATACAATAAAAACAAAAAATCCTTTGCATCTATTTCTAGAGCCGCATGAAAAATATTATAACGAATATAATCGTTTTGAAGATCCCTGTATTTTGTAATTTTAGTTTTTTTTCATTAAAATGAAATTTAATAGCAAAACGAAGTTGTAGGATGAAACTACTTAGGAGTGCTCTGTGAAAGGATTGATTTTATACACAAACCACTTGGTACCCCATTGGACTTAAATCATATAAATTCAGTTCATAACAATGCCATATAATAAAGAAAAGCGAAACACAAGATTACTCCCACTATTCATGACCAAATGGTGGACATCAAATTTTAAAAAATTGGTTGTGTATTGGAATTTACAATATTTACGTAAACTCGGTTTTTAAAAATTCAGTATAATACAATAAAAACAAAGAATCCTTTGCATCTATTTCTAGAGCCGAATGAAAAATATTATAACGAATATAATCGTTTTGAAGATCCCTGTATTTTGTAATTTTAGTTTTATTTGATTAAAATGAAATTTAATAGCAAAACGAAGTTATAGGATGAAACTACTTAGGAGTGCTCTGTGAAAGGATTGATTTTATACACAAACCACTTGGTAGCCCATTGGACTTTAAATCATATAAATTCAGTTCATAACAATGCCATATAATAAAGTAAAGCGAAACACAAGATTACTCCCACTATTCATGACCAAATGGTGGAAATCAAATTTTAAAAAATTGGTCTTGTATTGGCATTTAATATATTTACGTAAACTCGGTTTTTAAAAATTCAGTATAATACAATAAAAACAAAAAATCCTTTGCATCTATTTCTAGAGCCGCATGAAAAATATGATAACGAAAATAATCGTTTTGAAGATCCCTGTATTTTGTATTATTAGTTTTATTTGATTAAAATGAAATTAATTAACAAAACGAATTTATAGGCTGAAATTATTTAGGAGTGCTTTGTGAAAGGATTGATTTTACACACAAACCGCTTGGTACCCCATTGGACTTTAAATCATATAAATTCAGTTCATAACACTGCCATATAATAAAGAAAAGCGAAACACAAGATTACTCCCACTATTCATGACCACATGGTGGAAATCAAATTTTAAAAAATTGGTCTTGTATTGGCATTTAATATATTTACGTAAACTCGGTTTTTAAAAATTCAGTATAATACAATGAAAACAAAAAATCCTTTGCATCTCTTCTAGAGCCGCATGAAAAATATAACAACGAAAATATTCGTTTTGAAGATCCCTGTATTTTGTATTATTAGTTTTATTTGATTAAAATGAAATTAATTAACAAAACGAATTTATAGGCTGAAATTATTTAGGAGTGCTTTGTGAAAGGATTGATTTTATACACAAACCGCTTGGTACCCCATTGGACTTTAAAACCTACAAATTCAGTTCATAACAATGCCATATAATAAAGAAAAGCGAAACACAAGATTACTCCAACTGTTCATGACCAAATGGTGGACATCAAATTCTAAAAAATTGGTGGTGTAGTGGAATTTACAATATTTACGTAAACTCGGTTTTTAAAAATTCAGTATAATACAATAAAAACAAAAAATCCTTCGCATCTATTTCTAGAGCCGCATGAAAAATATGATAACGAAAATAATCGTTTTGAAGATCCCTGTATTTTGTATTATTAGTTTTATTTGATTAAAATAAAATTAATTAACAAAACGAATTTATAGGCTGAAATTATTTAGGAGTGCTTTGTGAAAGGATTGATTTTACACACAAACCGCTTGGTACCCCATTGGACTTTAAATCATATAAATTCAGTTCATAACACTGCCATATAATAAAGAAAAGCGAAACACAAGATTACTCCCACTATTCATGACCACATGGTGGAAATCAAATTTTAAAAAATTGGTCTTGTATTGGCATTTAATATATTTACGTAAATTCGGTTTTTAAAAATTCAGTATAATACAATGAAAACAAAAAATCCTTTGCATCTCTTCTAGAGCCGCATGAAAAATATAACAACGAAAATATTCGTTTTGAAGATCCCTGTATTTTGTAATATTAGTTTTACTTGATTAAAATTATATTTAATAACAAATCGAAGTTATAGGCTGAAATTATTTAGGAGTGCTTTGTGAAAGGATTGGTTTTATACACAAACCACTTGGTACCCCATTGGACTTTAAAACATACAAATTCAGTTCATAACAATGCCATATAATAAAGAAAAGCGAAACACAAAATTACTCCCACTATTCATGACCAAATGTTGGAAATCAAATTTTAAAAAATTGGTGTTGTATTGGCATTTAATATATTTACGTAAACTCGGTTTTTAAAAATTCAGTATAATACAATGAAAACAAAAAATTCTTTGCATCTCTTCTAGAGCCGCATGAAAAATATAACAACGAAAATAATCGTTTTGATCATCCCTGTATTTTGTAATATTAGTTTTATTTGATTAAAATTAAATTTAATAACAAAACGAAGTTATAGGCTGAAATTATTTAGGAGTGCTCTGTGAAAGGATTGATTTTATACACAAACCACTTGGTACCCCATTGGACTTTAAAACATACAAATTCAGTTCATAACAATGCCATATAATAAAGAAAAGCAAAACACAAGATTACTCCCACTATTCATGACCACATGGTGGAAATCAAATTTTCAAAAATTGGTCTTGTATTGGCATTTAATATATTTACGTAAACTCGGTTTTTAAAAATTCAGTAAAATACAATAAAAACAAAAAATACTTCGCATCTATTTCTAGAGCTACATAAAAAATATAAGAACGAAAATATACATTTTGTACATCCCTGTCTTTTTTAATATTAGTTTTCTATGAATAAAATGAAATTTAATAGCAAAACGAAGTTGTAGGATGAAACTACTTAGGAGTGCTCTGTGAAAGTATTGATTTTATACACAAACCACTTGGTAGCCCATTGGACTTTAAATCATATAAATTCAGTTCATAACACTGCCATATAATAAAGAAAAGCGAAACACAAGATTACTCCCACTATTCATGACCAAATGGTGGAAATCAAATTTTAAAAAATTGGTCTTGTATTGGCATTTAATATATTTACGTAAACTCGGTTTTTAAAAATTCAGTATAATACAATGAAAACAAAAAATCCTTCGCATCTATTTCTAGAGCTGCATGTAAAATATAATACCGAATATAATCGTTTTGAAGATTTCTGTATTTTGTAATTTTAGTTTTATTTGATTAAAATGAAATTTAATAGCAAAACGAAGTTGTAGGATGAAACTACTTAGGAGTGCTCTGTGAAAGGATTGATTTTATACGCAAACCGCTTGGTACCCCATTGGACTTTAAATCATATAAATTCAGTTCATAACAATGCCATATAATAAAGATCAGCGAAACACAAGATTACTCCCACTATTCATGACCAAATGTTGAACATCAAATTTTAAAAAATTGGTCTTGTATTGGCATTTAATATATTTACGTAAACTCGGTTTTTAAAAATTCAGTATAATACAATAAAAACAAAAAATCCTTCGCATCTATTTCTAGAGCTACATAAAAAATATAAGAACGAAAATATACATTTTGTACATCCCTGTCTTTTTTAATATTAGTTTTCTATGAATAAAATGAAATTTAATAGCAAAACGAAGTTGTAGGATGAAACTACTTAGGAGTGCTCTGTGAAAGGATTGATTTTATACACAAACCACTTGGTAGCCCATTGGACTTTAAATCATATAAATTCAGTTCATAACACTGCCATATAATAAAGAAAAGCAAAACACAAGATTACTCCCACTATTCATGACCAAATGGTGGAAATCAAATTTTAAAAAATTGGTCTTGTATTGGCATTTAATATATTTACGTAAATTCGGTTTTTAAAAATTCAGTATAATACAATGAAAATAAAAAGAACCTTTGCATCTCTTCTAGAGCCGCATGAAAAATATAACAACGAAAATAATCGTTTTGAACATCTCTGTATTTTGTAATATTAGTTTTATTTGATTAAAATTAAATTTAAGAACAAAACGAATTTATAGGCTGAAATTATTTAGGAGTGCTTTGTGAAAGGATTGATTTTATACACAAACCGCTTGGTACCCCATTGGACTTTAAAACCTACAAATTCAGTTCATAACAATGCCATATAATAAAGAAAAGCGAAACACAAGATTACTCCAACTGTTCATGACCAAATGGTGGACATCAAATTCTAAAAAATTGGTGGTGTAGTGGAATTTACAATATTTACGTAAACTCGGTTTTTAAAAATTCAGTATAATACAATAAAAACAAAAAATCCTTCGCATATATTTCTAGAGCCGCATGAAAAATATGATAACGAAAATAATCGTTTTGAAGATCCCTGTATTTTGTATTATTAGTTTTATTTGATTAAAATAAAATTAATTAACAAAACGAATTTATAGGCTGAAATTATTTAGGAGTGCTTTGTGAAAGGATTGATTTTACACACAAACCGCTTGGTACCCCATTGGACTTTAAATCATATAAATTCAGTTCATAACACTGCCATATAATAAAGAAAAGCGAAACACAAGATTACTCCCACTATTCATGACCACATGGTGGAAATCAAATTTTAAAAAATTGGTCTTGTATTGGCATTTAATATATTTACGTAAATTCGGTTTTTAAAAATTCAGTATAATACAATGAAAACAAAAAATCCTTTGCATCTCTTCTAGAGCCGCATGAAAAATATAACAACGAAAATATTCGTTTTGAAGATCCCTGTATTTTGTAATATTAGTTTTACTTGATTAAAATTATATTTAATAACAAATCGAAGTTATAGGCTGAAATTATTTAGGAGTGCTTTGTGAAAGGATTGGTTTTATACACAAACCACTTGGTACCCCATTGGACTTTAAAACATACAAATTCAGTTCATAACAATGCCATATAATAAAGAAAAGCGAAACACAAAATTACTCCCACTATTCATGACCAAATGTTGGAAATCAAATTTTAAAAAATTGGTGTTGTATTGGCATTTAATATATTTACGTAAACTCGGTTTTTAAAAATTCAGTATAATACAATGAAAACAAAAAATTCTTTGCATCTCTTCTAGAGCCGCATGAAAAATATAACAACGAAAATAATCGTTTTGATCATCCCTGTATTTTGTAATATTAGTTTTATTTGATTAAAATTAAATTTAATAACAAAACGAAGTTATAGGCTGAAATTATTTAGGAGTGCTCTGTGAAAGGATTGATTTTATACACAAACCACTTGGTACCCCATTGGACTTTAAAACATACAAATTCAGTTCATAACAATGCCATATAATAAAGAAAAGCAAAACACAAGATTACTCCCACTATTCATGACCACATGGTGGAAATCAAATTTTCAAAAATTGGTCTTGTATTGGCATTTAATATATTTACGTAAACTCGGTTTTTAAAAATTCAGTAAAATACAATAAAAACAAAAAATACTTCGCATCTATTTCTAGAGCTACATAAAAAATATAAGAACGAAAATATACATTTTGTACATCCCTGTCTTTTTTAATATTAGTTTTCTATGAATAAAATGAAATTTAATAGCAAAACGAAGTTGTAGGATGAAACTACTTAGGAGTGCTCTGTGAAAGTATTGATTTTATACACAAACCACTTGGTAGCCCATTGGACTTTAAATCATATAAATTCAGTTCATAACACTGCCATATAATAAAGAAAAGCGAAACACAAGATTACTCCCACTATTCATGACCAAATGGTGGAAATCAAATTTTAAAAAATTGGTCTTGTATTGGCATTTAATATATTTACGTAAACTCGGTTTTTAAAAATTCAGTATAATACAATGAAAACAAAAAATCCTTCGCATCTATTTCTAGAGCTGCATGTAAAATATAATACCGAATATAATCGTTTTGAAGATTTCTGTATTTTGTAATTTTAGTTTTATTTGATTAAAATGAAATTTAATAGCAAAACGAAGTTGTAGGATGAAACTACTTAGGAGTGCTCTGTGAAAGGATTGATTTTATACGCAAACCGCTTGGTACCCCATTGGACTTTAAATCATATAAATTCAGTTCATAACAATGCCATATAATAAAGATCAGCGAAACACAAGATTACTCCCACTATTCATGACCAAATGTTGAACATCAAATTTTAAAAAATTGGTCTTGTATTGGCATTTAATATATTTACGTAAACTCGGTTTTTAAAAATTCAGTATAATACAATAAAAACAAAAAATCCTTCGCATCTATTTCTAGAGCTACATAAAAAATATAAGAACGAAAATATACATTTTGTACATCCCTGTCTTTTTTAATATTAGTTTTCTATGAATAAAATGAAATTTAATAGCAAAACGAAGTTGTAGGATGAAACTACTTAGGAGTGCTCTGTGAAAGGATTGATTTTATACACAAACCACTTGGTAGCCCATTGGACTTTAAATCATATAAATTCAGTTCATAACACTGCCATATAATAAAGAAAAGCAAAACACAAGATTACTCCCACTATTCATGACCAAATGGTGGAAATCAAATTTTAAAAAATTGGTCTTGTATTGGCATTTAATATATTTACGTAAATTCGGTTTTTAAAAATTCAGTATAATACAATGAAAATAAAAAAAACCTTTGCATCTCTTCTAGAGCCGCATGAAAAATATAACAACGAAAATAATCGTTTTGAACATCTCTGTATTTTGTAATATTAGTTTTATTTGATTAAAATTAAATTTAAGAACAAAACGAAGTTATAGGCTGAAATTATTTAGGAGTGCTTTGTGAAAGGATTGGTTTTATACACAAACCACTTGGGACCCCATTGGACTTTGAATCATATAAATTCAGTTCATAACAATGCCATATAATAAAGAAAAGCGAAACACAAGATTACTCCCACTATTTATGACCAAATGGTGGAAATCAAATTTTAAAAAATTGGTCTTGTATTGGCATTTAATATATTTACGTAAACTCGGTTTTTAAAAATTCAGTATAATACAATAAAAACAAAAAATCCTTTGCATCTATTTCTAGAGCCGCATGAAAAATATGATAACGAAAATAATCGTTTTGAAGATCCCTGTATTTTGTATTATTAGTTTTATTTGATTAAAATGAAATTAATTAACAAAACGAATTTATAGGCTGAAATTATTTAGGAGTGCTTTGTGAAAGGATTGATTTTACACACAAACCGCTTGGTACCCCATTGGACTTTAAAACATACAAATTCAGTTCATAACAATGCCATATAATAAAGAAAAGCGAAACACAAGATTACTCCCACTATTCATGACCAAATGGTGGACATCAAATTCTAAAACATTGGTCGTGTATTGTAATTTACAATATTTACGTGAACTCGGTTTTTAAAAATTCAGTATAATACAATAAAAACAAAAAATACTTCGCATCTATTTCTAGAGCTACATAAAAAATATAAGAACGAAAATATACATTTTGTACATCCCTGTCTTTTTTAATATTAGTTTTCTATGAATAAAATGAAATTTAATAGCAAAACGAAGTTGTAGGATTAAACTACTTAGGAGTGCTCTGTGAAAGGATTGATTTTATACACAAACCACTTGGTAGCCCATTGGACTTTAAATCATATAAATTCAGTTCATAACACTGCCATATAATAAAGAAAAGCGAAACACAAGATTACTCCCACTATTCATGACCAAATGGTGGAAATCATATTTTAAAAAATTGGTCTTGTATTGGCATTTACTATATTTACGTAAATTCGGTTTTTAAAAATTCAGTATAATACAATGAAAACAAAAAATCCTTTGCATCTCTTCTAGAGCCGCATGAAAAATATAACAACGAAAATAATCGTTTTGAAGATCCCTGTATTTTGTATTATTAGTTTTATTTGATTAAAATGAAATTAATTAACAAAACGAATTTATAGGCTGAAATTATTTAGGAGTGCTTTGTGAAAGGATTGATTTTACACACAAACCGCTTGGTACCCCATTGGACTTTAAATCATATAAATTCAGTTCATAACAATGCCATATAATAAAGAAAAGCGAAACACAAGATTACTCCCACTATTCATGACCACATGGTGGAAATCAAATTTTAAAAAATTGGTCTTGTATTGGCATTTAATATATTTACGTAAATTCGGTTTTTAAAAATTCAGTATAATACAATGAAAACAAAAAATCCTTTGCATCTCTTCTAGAGCCGCATGAAAAATATAACAACGAAAATAATCGTTTTGAACATCCCTGTATTTTGTAATATTAGTTTTATTTGATTAAAATTAAATTTAATAACAAAACGAAGTTATAGGCTGAAATTATTTAGGAGTGCTTTGTGAAAGGATTGATTTTATACACAAATGCCTTGGTACCCCATTGGACTTTAAAACATATAAATTCAGTTTATTACAATGCCATATAATAAAGATCAGCGAAACACAAGATTACTCCCACTATTCATGACCAAATGTTGGAAATCAAATTTTAAAAAATTGGTCTTGTATTGGCATTTAATATATTTACGTAAACTCGGTTTTTAAAAATTCAGTATAATACAATAAAAACAAAAAATACTTCGCATCTATTTCTAGAGCTACATAAAAAATATAAGAACGAAAATATACATTTTGTACATCCCTGTCTTTTTAATATTAGTTTTATTTGATTAAAATGAAATTTAATAGCAAAACGAAGTTATAGGATGAAACTATTTAAGAGTGCTCTGTGAAAGGATTGATTTTATACACAAACCACTTGGTACCCCATTGGACTTTAAAACATACAAATTCAGTTCATAACAATGCCATATAATAAAGAAAAGCAAAACACAAGATTACTCCCACTATTCATGACCACATGGTGGAAATCAAATTTTCAAAAATTGGTCTTGTATTGGCATTTAATATATTTACGTAAACTCGGTTTTTAAAAATTCAGTAAAATACAATAAAAACAAAAAATACTTCGCATCTATTTCTAGAGCTACATAAAAAATATAAGAACGAAAATATACATTTTGTACATCCCTGTCTTTTTTAATATTAGTTTTCTATGAATAAAATGAAATTTAATAGCAAAACGAAGTTGTAGGATGAAACTACTTAGGAGTGCTCTGTGAAAGTATTGATTTTATACACAAACCACTTGGTAGCCCATTGGACTTTAAATCATATAAATTCAGTTCATAACACTGCCATATAATAAAGAAAAGCGAAACACAAGATTACTCCCACTATTCATGACCAAATGGTGGAAATCAAATTTTAAAAAATTGGTCTTGTATTGGCATTTAATATACTATATTTACGTAAATTCGGTTTTTAAAAATTCAGTATAATACAATGAAAACAAAAAATCCTTCGCATCTATTTCTAGAGCTGCATGTAAAATATAATACCGAATATAATCGTTTTGAAGATTTCTGTATTTTGTAATTTTAGTTTTATTTGATTAAAATGAAATTTAATAGCAAAACGAAGTTGTAGGATGAAACTACTTAGGAGTGCTCTGTGAAAGGATTGATTTTATACGCAAACCGCTTGGTACCCCATTGGACTTTAAATCATATAAATTCAGTTCATAACAATGCCATATAATAAAGATCAGCGAAACACAAGATTACTCCCACTATTCATGACCAAATGTTGAACATCAAATTTTAAAAAATTGGTCTTGTATTGGCATTTAATATATTTACGTAAACTCGGTTTTTAAAAATTCAGTATAATACAATAAAAACAAAAAATCCTTCGCATCTATTTCTAGAGCTACATAAAAAATATAAGAACGAAAATATACATTTTGTACATCCCTGTCTTTTTTAATATTAGTTTTCTATGAATAAAATGAAATTTAATAGCAAAACGAAGTTGTAGGATGAAACTACTTAGGAGTGCTCTGTGAAAGGATTGATTTTATACACAAACCACTTGGTAGCCCATTGGACTTTAAATCATATAAATTCAGTTCATAACACTGCCATATAATAAAGAAAAGCAAAACACAAGATTACTCCCACTATTCATGACCAAATGGTGGAAATCAAATTTTAAAAAATTGGTCTTGTATTGGCATTTAATATATTTACGTAAATTCGGTTTTTAAAAATTCAGTATAATACAATGAAAATAAAAAAAACCTTTGCATCTCTTCTAGAGCCGCATGAAAAATATAACAACGAAAATAATCGTTTTGAACATCTCTGTATTTTGTAATATTAGTTTTATTTGATTAAAATTAAATTTAAGAACAAAACGAAGTTATAGGCTGAAATTATTTAGGAGTGCTTTGTGAAAGGATTGGTTTTATACACAAACCACTTGGGACCCCATTGGACTTTGAATCATATAAATTCAGTTCATAACAATGCCATATAATAAAGAAAAGCGAAACACAAGATTACTCCCACTATTTATGACCAAATGGTGGAAATCAAATTTTAAAAAATTGGTCTTGTATTGGCATTTAATATATTTACGTAAACTCGGTTTTTAAAAATTCAGTATAATACAATAAAAACAAAAAATCCTTTGCATCTATTTCTAGAGCCGCATGAAAAATATGATAACGAAAATAATCGTTTTGAAGATCCCTGTATTTTGTATTATTAGTTTTATTTGATTAAAATGAAATTAATTAACAAAACGAATTTATAGGCTGAAATTATTTAGGAGTGCTTTGTGAAAGGATTGATTTTACACACAAACCGCTTGGTACCCCATTGGACTTTAAAACATACAAATTCAGTTCATAACAATGCCATATAATAAAGAAAAGCGAAACACAAGATTACTCCCACTATTCATGACCAAATGGTGGACATCAAATTCTAAAACATTGGTCGTGTATTGTAATTTACAATATTTACGTGAACTCGGTTTTTAAAAATTCAGTATAATACAATAAAAACAAAAAATACTTCGCATCTATTTCTAGAGCTACATAAAAAATATAAGAACGAAAATATACATTTTGTACATCCCTGTCTTTTTTAATATTAGTTTTCTATGAATAAAATGAAATTTAATAGCAAAACGAAGTTGTAGGATTAAACTACTTAGGAGTGCTCTGTGAAAGGATTGATTTTATACACAAACCACTTGGTAGCCCATTGGACTTTAAATCATATAAATTCAGTTCATAACACTGCCATATAATAAAGAAAAGCGAAACACAAGATTACTCCCACTATTCATGACCAAATGGTGGAAATCAAATTTTAAAAAATTGGTCTTGTATTGGCATTTACTATATTTACGTAAATTCGGTTTTTAAAAATTCAGTATAATACAATGAAAACAAAAAATCCTTTGCATCTCTTCTAGAGCCGCATGAAAAATATAACAACGAAAATAATCGTTTTGAAGATCCCTGTATTTTGTATTATTAGTTTTATTTGATTAAAATGAAATTAATTAACAAAACGAATTTATAGGCTGAAATTATTTAGGAGTGCTTTGTGAAAGGATTGATTTTACACACAAACCGCTTGGTACCCCATTGGACTTTAAATCATATAAATTCAGTTCATAACAATGCCATATAATAAAGAAAAGCGAAACACAAGATTACTCCCACTATTCATGACCACATGGTGGAAATCAAATTTTAAAAAATTGGTCTTGTATTGGCATTTAATATATTTACGTAAATTCGGTTTTTAAAAATTCAGTATAATACAATGAAAACAAAAAATCCTTTGCATCTCTTCTAGAGCCGCATGAAAAATATAACAACGAAAATATTCGTTTTGAAGATCCCTGTATTTTGTAATATTAGTTTTACTTGATTAAAATTATATTTAATAACAAATCGAAGTTATAGGCTGAAATTATTTAGGAGTGCTTTGTGAAAGGATTGGTTTTATACACAAACCACTTGGTACCCCATTGGACTTTAAAACATACAAATTCAGTTCATAACAATGCCATATAATAAAGAAAAGCGAAACACAAAATTACTCCCACTATTCATGACCAAATGTTGGAAATCAAATTTTAAAAAATTGGTGTTGTATTGGCATTTAATATATTTACGTAAACTCGGTTTTTAAAAATTCAGTATAATACAATGAAAACAAAAAATTCTTTGCATCTCTTCTAGAGCCGCATGAAAAATATAACAACGAAAATAATCGTTTTGAACATCCCTGTATTTTGTAATATTAGTTTTATTTGATTAAAATTAAATTTAATAACAAAACGAAGTTATAGGCTGAAATTATTTAGGAGTGCTTTGTGAAAGGATTGATTTTATACACAAATCGCTTGGTACCCCATTGGACTTTAAAACATATAAATTCAGTTTATTACAATGCCATATAATAAAGATCAGCGAAACACAAGATTACTCCCACTATTCATGACCAAATGTTGGAAATCAAATTTTAAAAAATTGGTCTTGTATTGGCATTTAATATATTTACGTAAACTCGGTTTTTAAAAATTCAGTATAATACAATAAAAACAAAAAATCCTTCGCATTTATTTATAGAGCCGCATGAAAAATATAATAACGAATATATTCGTTTTGAAGATCCCTGTATTTTGTAATATTAGTTTTATATGATTAAAATGAAATTTAATAACAAAACGAATTTATAGGCTGAAATTATTTAGGAGTGCTTTGTGAAAGGATTGATTTTATACACAAACCGCTTGGTACCCCATTGGACTTTAAAACCTACAAATTCAGTTCATAACAATGCCATATAATAAAGAAAAGCGAAACACAAGATTACTCCAACTGTTCATGACCAAATGGTGGACATCAAATTCTAAAAAATTGGTGGTGTAGTGGAATTTACAATATTTACGTAAACTCGGTTTTTAAAAATTCAGTATAATACAATAAAAACAAAAAATCCTTCGCATCTATTTCTAGAGCCGCATGAAAAATATGATAACGAAAATAATCGTTTTGAAGATCCCTGTATTTTGTATTATTAGTTTTATTTGATTAAAATAAAATTAATTAACAAAACGAATTTATAGGCTGAAATTATTTAGGAGTGCTTTGTGAAAGGATTGATTTTACACACAAACCGCTTGGTACCCCATTGGACTTTAAATCATATAAATTCAGTTCATAACACTGCCATATAATAAAGAAAAGCGAAACACAAGATTACTCCCACTATTCATGACCACATGGTGGAAATCAAATTTTAAAAAATTGGTCTTGTATTGGCATTTAATATATTTACGTAAATTCGGTTTTTAAAAATTCAGTATAATACAATGAAAACAAAAAATCCTTTGCATCTCTTCTAGAGCCGCATGAAAAATATAACAACGAAAATATTCGTTTTGAAGATCCCTGTATTTTGTAATATTAGTTTTACTTGATTAAAATTATATTTAATAACAAATCGAAGTTATAGGCTGAAATTATTTAGGAGTGCTTTGTGAAAGGATTGGTTTTATACACAAACCACTTGGTACCCCATTGGACTTTAAAACATACAAATTCAGTTCATAACAATGCCATATAATAAAGAAAAGCGAAACACAAAATTACTCCCACTATTCATGACCAAATGTTGAACATCAAATTTTAAAAAATTGGTCTTGTATTGGCATTTAATATATTTACGTAAACTCGGTTTTTAAAAATTCAGTATAATACAATAAAAACAAAAAATCCTTCGCATCTATTTCTAGAGCTACATAAAAAATATAAGAACGAAAATATACATTTTGTACATCCCTGTCTTTTTTAATATTAGTTTTCTATGAATAAAATGAAATTTAATAGCAAAACGAAGTTGTAGGATGAAACTACTTAGGAGTGCTCTGTGAAAGGATTGATTTTATACACAAACCACTTGGTAGCCCATTGGACTTTAAATCATATAAATTCAGTTCATAACACTGCCATATAATAAAGAAAAGCAAAACACAAGATTACTCCCACTATTCATGACCAAATGCTGGAAATCAAATTTTAAAAAATTGGTCTTGTATTGGCATTTAATATATTTACGTAAATTCGGTTTTTAAAAATTCAGTATAATACAATGAAAATAAAAAAAACCTTTGCATCTCTTCTAGAGCCGCATGAAAAATATAACAACGAAAATAATCGTTTTGAACATCTCTGTATTTTGTAATATTAGTTTTATTTGATTAAAATTAAATTTAAGAACAAAACGAATTTATAGGCTGAAATTATTTAGGAGTGCTTTGTGAAAGGATTGATTTTATACACAAACCGCTTGGTACCCCATTGGACTTTAAAACCTACAAATTCAGTTCATAACAATGCCATATAATAAAGAAAAGCGAAACACAAGATTACTCCAACTGTTCATGACCAAATGGTGGACATCAAATTCTAAAAAATTGGTGGTGTAGTGGAATTTACAATATTTACGTAAACTCGGTTTTTAAAAATTCAGTATAATACAATAAAAACAAAAAATCCTTCGCATCTATTTCTAGAGCCGCATGAAAAATATGATAACGAAAATAATCGTTTTGAAGATCCCTGTATTTTGTATTATTAGTTTTATTTGATTAAAATAAAATTAATTAACAAAACGAATTTATAGGCTGAAATTATTTAGGAGTGCTTTGTGAAAGGATTGATTTTACACACAAACCGCTTGGTACCCCATTGGACTTTAAATCATATAAATTCAGTTCATAACACTGCCATATAATAAAGAAAAGCGAAACACAAGATTACTCCCACTATTCATGACCACATGGTGGAAATCAAATTTTAAAAAATTGGTCTTGTATTGGCATTTAATATATTTACGTAAATTCGGTTTTTAAAAATTCAGTATAATACAATGAAAACAAAAAATCCTTTGCATCTCTTCTAGAGCCGCATGAAAAATATAACAACGAAAATATTCGTTTTGAAGATCCCTGTATTTTGTAATATTAGTTTTACTTGATTAAAATTATATTTAATAACAAATCGAAGTTATAGGCTGAAATTATTTAGGAGTGCTTTGTGAAAGGATTGGTTTTATACACAAACCACTTGGTACCCCATTGGACTTTAAAACATACAAATTCAGTTCATAACAATGCCATATAATAAAGAAAAGCGAAACACAAAATTACTCCCACTATTCATGACCAAATGTTGGAAATCAAATTTTAAAAAATTGGTGTTGTATTGGCATTTAATATATTTACATAAACTCGGTTTTTAAAAATTCAGTATAATACAATGAAAACAAAAAATTCTTTGCATCTCTTCTAGAGCCGCATGAAAAATATAACAACGAAAATAATCGTTTTGATCATCCCTGTATTTTGTAATATTAGTTTTATTTGATTAAAATTAAATTTAATAACAAAACGAAGTTATAGGCTGAAATTATTTAGGAGTGCTCTGTGAAAGGATTGATTTTATACACAAACCACTTGGTACCCCATTGGACTTTAAAACATACAAATTCAGTTCATAACAATGCCATATAATAAAGAAAAGCAAAACACAAGATTACTCCCACTATTCATGACCACATGGTGGAAATCAAATTTTCAAAAATTGGTCTTGTATTGGCATTTAATATATTTACGTATACTCGGTTTTTAAAAATTCAGTAAAATACAATAAAAACAAAAAATACTTCGCATCTATTTCTAGAGCTACATAAAAAATATAAGAACGAAAATATACATTTTGTACATCCCTGTCTTTTTTAATATTAGTTTTCTATGAATAAAATGAAATTTAATAGCAAAACGAAGTTGTAGGATGAAACTACTTAGGAGTGCTCTGTGAAAGTATTGATTTTATACACAAACCACTTGGTAGCCCATTGGACTTTAAATCATATAAATTCAGTTCATAACAATGCCATATAATAAAGAAAAGCAAAACACAAGATTACTCCCACTATTCATGACCACATGGTGGAAATCAAATTTTCAAAAATTGGTCTTGTATTGGCATTTAATATATTTACGTATACTCGGTTTTTAAAAATTCAGTAAAATACAATAAAAACAAAAAATCCTTCGCATCTATTTCTAGAGCTGCATGTAAAATATAATACCGAATATAATCGTTTTGAAGATTTCTGTATTTTGTAATTTTAGTTTTATTTGATTAAAATGAAATTTAATAGCAAAACGAAGTTGTAGGATGAAACTACTTAGGAGTGCTCTGTGAAAGGATTGATTTTATACGCAAACCGCTTGGTACCCCATTGGACTTTAAATCATATAAATTCAGTTCATAACAATGCCATATAATAAAGATCAGCGAAACACAAGATTACTCCCACTATTCATGACCAAATGTTGAACATCAAATTTTAAAAAATTGGTCTTGTATTGGCATTTAATATATTTACGTAAACTCGGTTTTTAAAAATTCAGTATAATACAATAAAAACAAAAAATCCTTCGCATCTATTTCTAGAGCTACATAAAAAATATAAGAACGAAAATATACATTTTGTACATCCCTGTCTTTTTTAATATTAGTTTTCTATGAATAAAATGAAATTAATTAGCAAAACGAAGTTGTAGGATGAAACTACTTAGGAGTGCTCTGTGAAAGGATTGATTTTATACACAAACCACTTGGTAGCCCATTGGACTTTAAATCATATAAATTCAGTTCATAACACTGCCATATAATAAAGAAAAGCAAAACACAAGATTACTCCCACTATTCATGACCAAATGGTGGAAATCAAATTTTAAAAAATTGGTCTTGTATTGGCATTTAATATATTTACGTAAATTCGGTTTTTAAAAATTCAGTATAATACAATGAAAATAAAAAAAACCTTTGCATCTCTTCTAGAGCCGCATGAAAAATATAACAACGAAAATAATCGTTTTGAACATCTCTGTATTTTGTAATATTAGTTTTATTTGATTAAAATTAAATTTAAGAACAAAACGAAGTTATAGGCTGAAATTATTTAGGAGTGCTTTGTGAAAGGATTGGTTTTATACACAAACCACTTGGGACCCCATTGGACTTTGAATCATATAAATTCAGTTCATAACAATGCCATATAATAAAGAAAAGCGAAACACAAGATTACTCCCACTATTTATGACCAAATGGTGGAAATCAAATTTTAAAAAATTGGTCTTGTATTGGCATTTAATATATTTACGTAAACTCGGTTTTTAAAAATTCAGTATAATACAATAAAAACAAAAAATCCTTTGCATCTATTTCTAGAGCCGCATGAAAAATATGATAACGAAAATAATCGTTTTGAAGATCCCTGTATTTTGTATTATTAGTTTTATTTGATTAAAATGAAATTAATTAACAAAACGAATTTATAGGCTGAAATTATTTAGGAGTGCTTTGTGAAAGGATTGATTTTACACACAAACCGCTTGGTACCCCATTGGACTTTAAAACATACAAATTCAGTTCATAACAATGCCATATAATAAAGAAAAGCGAAACACAAGATTACTCCCACTATTCATGACCAAATGGTGGACATCAAATTCTAAAACATTGGTCGTGTATTGTAATTTACAATATTTACGTGAACTCGGTTTTTAAAAATTCAGTATAATACAATAAAAACAAAAAATACTTCGCATCTATTTCTAGAGCTACATAAAAAATATAAGAACGAAAATATACATTTTGTACATCCCTGTCTTTTTTAATATTAGTTTTCTATGAATAAAATGAAATTTAATAGCAAAACGAAGTTGTAGGATTAAACTACTTAGGAGTGCTCTGTGAAAGGATTGATTTTATACACAAACCACTTGGTAGCCCATTGGACTTTAAATCATATAAATTCAGTTCATAACACTGCCATATAATAAAGAAAAGCGAAACACAAGATTACTCCCACTATTCATGACCAAATGGTGGAAATCAAATTTTAAAAAATTGGTCTTGTATTGGCATTTACTATATTTACGTAAATTCGGTTTTTAAAAATTCAGTATAATACAATGAAAACAAAAAATCCTTTGCATCTCTTCTAGAGCCGCATGAAAAATATAACAACGAAAATAATCGTTTTGAAGATCCCTGTATTTTGTATTATTAGTTTTATTTGATTAAAATGAAATTAATTAACAAAACGAATTTATAGGCTGAAATTATTTAGGAGTGCTTTGTGAAAGGATTGATTTTACACACAAACCGCTTGGTACCCCATTGGACTTTAAATCATATAAATTCAGTTCATAACAATGCCATATAATAAAGAAAAGCGAAACACAAGATTACTCCCACTATTCATGACCACATGGTGGAAATCAAATTTTAAAAAATTGGTCTTGTATTGGCATTTAATATATTTACGTAAATTCGGTTTTTAAAAATTCAGTATAATACAATGAAAACAAAAAATCCTTTGCATCTCTTCTAGAGCCGCATGAAAAATATAACAACGAAAATAATCGTTTTGAACATCCCTGTATTTTGTAATATTAGTTTTATTTGATTAAAATTAAATTTAATAACAAAACGAAGTTATAGGCTGAAATTATTTAGGAGTGCTTTGTGAAAGGATTGATTTTATACACAAATGCCTTGGTACCCCATTGGACTTTAAAACATATAAATTCAGTTTATTACAATGCCATATAATAAAGATCAGCGAAACACAAGATTACTCCCACTATTCATGACCAAATGTTGGAAATCAAATTTTAAAAAATTGGTCTTGTATTGGCATTTAATATATTTACGTAAACTCGGTTTTTAAAAATTCAGTATAATACAATAAAAACAAAAAATACTTCGCATCTATTTCTAGAGCTACATAAAAAATATAAGAACGAAAATATACATTTTGTACATCCCTGTCTTTTTAATATTAGTTTTATTTGATTAAAATGAAATTTAATAGCAAAACGAAGTTATAGGATGAAACTATTTAAGAGTGCTCTGTGAAAGGATTGATTTTATACACAAACCACTTGGTACCCCATTGGACTTTAAAACATACAAATTCAGTTCATAACAATGCCATATAATAAAGAAAAGCAAAACACAAGATTACTCCCACTATTCATGACCACATGGTGGAAATCAAATTTTCAAAAATTGGTCTTGTATTGGCATTTAATATATTTACGTAAACTCGGTTTTTAAAAATTCAGTAAAATACAATAAAAACAAAAAATACTTCGCATCTATTTCTAGAGCTACATAAAAAATATA
Source organism: Anthrax anthrax (assembly GCA_963971155.1). NCBI lineage: Eukaryota > Metazoa > Arthropoda > Insecta > Diptera > Bombyliidae > Anthrax > Anthrax anthrax. Next base: position 10,824,463 of record OZ020122.1, on the reverse strand, counting down.
AGAACGAAAATATACATTTTGTACATCCCTGTCTTTTTTAATATTAGTTTTCTATGAATAAAATGAAATTTAATAGCAAAACGAAGTTGTAGGATGAAACTACTTAGGAGTGCTCTGTGAAAGTATTGATTTTATACACAAACCACTTGGTAGCCCATTGGACTTTAAATCATATAAATTCAGTTCATAACACTGCCATATAATAAAGAAAAGCGAAACACAAGATTACTCCCACTATTCATGACCAAATGGTGGAAATCAAATTTTAAAAAATTGGTCTTGTATTGGCATTTAATATACTATATTTACGTAAATTCGGTTTTTAAAAATTCAGTATAATACAATGAAAACAAAAAATCCTTCGCATCTATTTCTAGAGCTGCATGTAAAATATAATACCGAATATAATCGTTTTGAAGATTTCTGTATTTTGTAATTTTAGTTTTATTTGATTAAAATGAAATTTAATAGCAAAACGAAGTTGTAGGATGAAACTACTTAGGAGTGCTCTGTGAAAGGATTGATTTTATACGCAAACCGCTTGGTACCCCATTGGACTTTAAATCATATAAATTCAGTTCATAACAATGCCATATAATAAAGATCAGCGAAACACAAGATTACTCCCACTATTCATGACCAAATGTTGAACATCAAATTTTAAAAAATTGGTCTTGTATTGGCATTTAATATATTTTCGTAAACTCGGTTTTTAAAAATTCAGTATAATACAATAAAAACAAAAAATCCTTCGCATCTATTTCTAGAGCTACATAAAAAATATAAGAACGAAAATATACATTTTGTACATCCCTGTCTTTTTTAATATTAGTTTTCTATGAATAAAATGAAATTTAATAGCAAAACGAAGTTGTAGGATGAAACTACTTAGGAGTGCTCTGTGAAAGGATTGATTTTATACACAAACCACTTGGTAGCCCATTGGACTTTAAATCATATAAATTCAGTTCATAACACTGCCATATAATAAAGAAAAGCAAAACACAAGATTACTCCCACTATTCATGACCAAATGGTGGAAATCAAATTTTAAAAAATTGGTCTTGTATTGGCATTTAATATATTTACGTAAATTCGGTTTTTAAAAATTCAGTATAATACAATGAAAATAAAAAAAACCTTTGCATCTCTTCTAGAGCCGCATGAAAAATATAACAACGAAAATAATCGTTTTGAACATCTCTGTATTTTGTAATATTAGTTTTATTTGATTAAAATTAAATTTAAGAACAAAACGAAGTTATAGGCTGAAATTATTTAGGAGTGCTTTGTGAAAGGATTGGTTTTATACACAAACCACTTGGGACCCCATTGGACTTTGAATCATATAAATTCAGTTCATAACAATGCCATATAATAAAGAAAAGCGAAACACAAGATTACTCCCACTATTTATGACCAAATGGTGGAAATCAAATTTTAAAAAATTGGTCTTGTATTGGCATTTAATATATTTACGTAAACTCGGTTTTTAAAAATTCAGTATAATACAATAAAAACAAAAAATCCTTTGCATCTATTTCTAGAGCCGCATGAAAAATATGATAACGAAAATAATCGTTTTGAAGATCCCTGTATTTTGTATTATTAGTTTTATTTGATTAAAATGAAATTAATTAACAAAACGAATTTATAGGCTGAAATTATTTAGGAGTGCTTTGTGAAAGGATTGATTTTACACACAAACCGCTTGGTACCCCATTGGACTTTAAAACATACAAATTCAGTTCATAACAATGCCATATAATAAAGAAAAGCGAAACACAAGATTACTCCCACTATTCATGACCAAATGGTGGACATCAAATTCTAAAACATTGGTCGTGTATTGTAATTTACAATATTTACGTGAACTCGGTTTTTAAAAATTCAGTATAATACAATAAAAACAAAAAATACTTCGCATCTATTTCTAGAGCTACATAAAAAATATAAGAACGAAAATATACATTTTGTACATCCCTGTCTTTTTTAATATTAGTTTTCTATGAATAAAATGAAATTTAATAGCAAAACGAAGTTGTAGGATTAAACTACTTAGGAGTGCTCTGTGAAAGGATTGATTTTATACACAAACCACTTGGTAGCCCATTGGACTTTAAATCATATAAATTCAGTTCATAACACTGCCATATAATAAAGAAAAGCGAAACACAAGATTACTCCCACTATTCATGACCAAATGGTGGAAATCAAATTTTAAAAAATTGGTCTTGTATTGGCATTTACTATATTTACGTAAATTCGGTTTTTAAAAATTCAGTATAATACAATGAAAACAAAAAATCCTTTGCATCTCTTCTAGAGCCGCATGAAAAATATAACAACGAAAATAATCGTTTTGAAGATCCCTGTATTTTGTATTATTAGTTTTATTTGATTAAAATGAAATTAATTAACAAAACGAATTTATAGGCTGAAATTATTTAGGAGTGCTTTGTGAAAGGATTGATTTTACACACAAACCGCTTGGTACCCCATTGGACTTTAAATCATATAAATTCAGTTCATAACAATGCCATATAATAAAGAAAAGCGAAACACAAGATTACTCCCACTATTCATGACCACATGGTGGAAATCAAATTTTAAAAAATTGGTCTTGTATTGGCATTTAATATATTTACGTAAATTCGGTTTTTAAAAATTCAGTATAATACAATGAAAACAAAAAATCCTTTGCATCTCTTCTAGAGCCGCATGAAAAATATAACAACGAAAATATTCGTTTTGAAGATCCCTGTATTTTGTAATATTAGTTTTACTTGATTAAAATTATATTTAATAACAAATCGAAGTTATAGGCTGAAATTATTTAGGAGTGCTTTGTGAAAGGATTGGTTTTATACACAAACCACTTGGTACCCCATTGGACTTTAAAACATACAAATTCAGTTCATAACAATGCCATATAATAAAGAAAAGCGAAACACAAAATTACTCCCACTATTCATGACCAAATGTTGGAAATCAAATTTTAAAAAATTGGTGTTGTATTGGCATTTAATATATTTACGTAAACTCGGTTTTTAAAAATTCAGTATAATACAATGAAAACAAAAAATTCTTTGCATCTCTTCTAGAGCCGCATGAAAAATATAACAACGAAAATAATCGTTTTGAACATCCCTGTATTTTGTAATATTAGTTTTATTTGATTAAAATTAAATTTAATAACAAAACGAAGTTATAGGCTGAAATTATTTAGGAGTGCTTTGTGAAAGGATTGATTTTATACACAAATCGCTTGGTACCCCATTGGACTTTAAAACATATAAATTCAGTTTATTACAATGCCATATAATAAAGATCAGCGAAACACAAGATTACTCCCACAAATGTTGGAAATCAAATTTTAAAAAATTGGTCTTGTATTGGCATTTAATATATTTACGTAAACTCGGTTTTTAAAAATTCAGTATAATACAATAAAAACAAAAAATCCTTCGCATTTATTTATAGAGCCGCATGAAAAATATAATAACGAATATATTCGTTTTGAAGATCCCTGTATTTTGTAATATTAGTTTTATATGATTAAAATGAAATTTAATAACAAAACGAAGTTATAGGCTGAAATTATTTAGGAGTGCTTTGTGAAAGGATTGATTTTATACACAAACCACTTGGTACCCCATTGGACTTTAAAACATACAAATTCAGTTCATAACAATGCCATATAATAAAGAAAAGCGAAACACAAGATTACTCCCACTATTCATGACCACATGGTGGAAATCAAATTTTAAAAAATTGGTCTTGTATTGGCATTTAATATATTTACGTAAACTCGGTTTTTAAAAATTCAGTATAATACAATAAAAACAAAAAATCCTTCGCATCTATTTCTAGAGCCGCATGAAAAACATGATAACGAAAATAATCGTTTTGAAGATCCCTGTATTTTGTATTATTAGTTTTATTTGATTAAAATGAAATTAATTAACAAAACGAATTTATAGGCTGAAATTATTTAGGAGTGCTTTGTGAAAGGATTGATTTTATACACAAACCGCTTGGTACCCCATTGGACTTTAAATCATATAAATTCAGTTCATAACAATGCCATATAATAAAGAAAAGCGAAACACAAGATTACTCCCACTATTCATGACCACATGGTGGAAATCAAATTTTAAAAAATTGGTCTTGTATTGACATTTAATATATTTACGTAAATTCGGTTTTTAAAAATTCAGTATAATACAATGAAAACAAAAAATCCTTTGCATCTCTTCTAGAGCCGCATGAAAAATATAACAACGAAAATAATCGTTTTGAACATCTCTGTATTTTGTAATATTAGTTTTATTTGATTAAAATTAAATTTAATAGCAAAACGAAGTTGTAGGATGAAACTACTTAGGAGTTCTCTGTGAAAGGATTAATTTTATACACAAACCACTTGGTACCCCATTGGACTTTAAATCATATAAATTCAGTTCATAACACTGCCATATAATAAAGAAAAGCGAAACACAAGATTACTCCCACTATTCATGACCACATGGTGGAAATCAAATTTTACAAAATTGGTCTTGTATTGGCATTTAATATATTTACGTAAACTCGGTTTTTAAAAATTCAGTATAATACAATGAAAACAAAAAATCCTTTGCATCTCTTCTAGAGCCGCATGAAAAATATAACAACGAAAATAATCGTTTTGAACATCTCTGTATTTTGTAATATTAGTTTTATTTGATTAAAATTAAATTTAATAGCAAAACGAAGTTGTAGGATGAAACTACTTAGGAGTTCTCTGTGAAAGGATTGATTTTATACACAAACCGCTTGGTACCCCATTGGACTTTAAATCATATAAATTCAGTTCATAACACTGCCATATAATAAAGAAAAGCGAAACACAAGATTACTCCCACTATTCATGACCACATGGTGGAAATCAAATTTTAAAAAATTGGTCTTGTATTGACATTTAATATATTTACGTAAATTCGGTTTTTAAAAATTCAGTATAATACAATGAAAACAAAAAATCCTTTGCATCTCTTCTAGAGCCGCATGAAAAATATAACAACGAAAATAATCGTTTTGAACATCTCTGTATTTTGTAATATTAGTTTTATTTGATTAAAATTAAATTTAATAGCAAAACGAAGTTGTAGGATGAAACTACTTAGGAGTTCTCTGTGAAAGGATTAATTTTATACACAAACCACTTGGTACCCCATTGGACTTTAAATCATATAAATTCAGTTCATAACACTGCCATATAATAAAGAAAAGCGAAACACAAGATTACTCCCACTATTCATGACCACATGGTGGAAATCAAATTTTACAAAATTGGTCTTGTATTGGCATTTAATATATTTACGTAAACTCGGTTTTTAAAAATTCAGTATAATACAATAAAAACAAAAAATCCTTCGCATCTATTTCTAGAGCCGCATGAAAAATATGATAACGAAAATAATCGTTTTGAAGATCCCTGTATTTTGTATTATTAGTTTTATTTGATTAAAATGAAATTAATTAACAAAACGAATTCATAGGCTGAAATTATTTAGGAGTGCTTTGTGAAAGGATTGATTTTATACACAAACCGCTTGGTACCCCATTGGACTTTAAATCATATAAATTCAGTTCATAACAATGCCATATAATAAAGAAAAGCGAAACACAAAATTACTCCCACTATTCATGACCAAATGGTGGAAATCAAATTTTAAAAAATTGGTCTTGTATTGGCATTTAATATATTTACGTAAACTCGGTTTTTAAAAATTCAGTATAATACAATAAAAACAAAAAATCCTACGCATCTATTTCTAGAGCCGCATGAAAAATATGATAACGAAAATAATCGTTTTGAAGATCCCTGTATTTTGTATTATTAGTTTTATTTGATTAAAATGAAATTAATTAACAAAACGAATTTATAGGCAGAAATTATTTAGGAGTGCTTTGTGAAAGGATTGATTTTACACACAAACCGCTTGGTACCCCATTGGACTTTAAAACATACAAATTCAGTTCATAACAATGCCATATAATAAAGAAAAGCGAAACACAAGATTACTCCCACTATTCATGACCAAATGGTGGACATCAAATTCTAAAAAATTGGTGGTGTATTGGAATTTACAATATTTACGTAAACTCGGTTTTTAAAAATTCAGTATAATACAATAAAAACAAAAAATCCTTCGCATCTATTTCTAGAGCCGCATAAAAAATATATAAACGAATATAATCGTTTTGAAGATCCCTGTATTTTGTAATTTTAGTTTTATTTGATTAAAATGAAATTTAATAGCAAAACGAAGTTGTAGGATGAAACTACTTAGGAGTCCTTTGTGAAAGCATTGATTTTATATACAAACCACTTGGTACCCCATTGGACTTTAAATCATATAAATTCAGTTCATAACATTGCCATATAATAAAGATAAGCGAAACACAGGATTACTCCCACTATTCATGACCAAATGGTGGAAATCAAATTTTAAAAAATTGGTCTTGTATTGGCATTTAATATATTTACGTAAACTCGGTTTTTAAAAATTCAGTATAATACAATAAAAACAAAAAATCCTTTGCATCTATTTCTAGAGCCGCATGAAAAATATGATAACGAAAATATTCGTTTTGAAGATCCCTGTATTTTGTATTATTAGTTTTATTTGATTAAAATGAAATTAATTAACAAAACGAATTTATAGGCTGAAATTATTTAGGAGTGCTTTGTGAAAGGATTGATTTTATACACAAACCACTTGGTACCCCATTGGACTTTAAAACCTACAAATTTAGTTCATAACAATGCCATATAATAAAGAAAAGCGAAACACAAGATTACTCCCACTATTCATGACCAAATGGTGGACATCAAATTCTAAAAAATTGGTGGTGTAGTGGAATTTACAATATTTACGTAAACTCGGTTTTTAAAAATTCAGTATAATACAATAAAAACAAAAAATCCTTCGCATCTATCTCTAGAGCCGCAGAAAAAATATATAAACGAATATATTCGTTTTGAAGATCCCTGTATTTTGTAATATTAGTTTTATTTGATTAAAATAAAATTTAATAACAAATCGAAGTTATAGGCTGAAATTATTTAGGAGTGCTTTGTGAAAGGATTGGTTTTATACACAAATCGCTTGGTACCCCATTGGACTTTAAAACATATAAATTCAGTTTATTACAATGCCATATAATAAAGATCAGCGAAACACAAGATTACTCCCACTATTCATGACCAAATGTTGGAAATCAAATTTTAAAAAATTGGTCTTGTATTGGCATTTAATATATTTACGTAAACTCGGTTTTTAAGAATTCAGTATAATACAATGAAAACAAAAAATTCTTTGCATCTCTTCTAGAGCCGCATGAAAAATATAACAACGAAGATAATCGTTTTGAACATCTCTGTATTTTGTAATATTAGTTTTATTTGATTAAAATTAAATTTAATAACAAATCGAAGTTATAGGCTGAAATTATTTAGGAGTGCTTTGTGAAAGGATTGGTTTTACACACAAACCGCTTGGTACCCCATTGGACTTTAAATCATATAAATTCAGTTCATAACACTGCCATATAATAAAGAAAAGCGAAACACAAGATTACTCCCACTATTCATGACCACATGGTGGAAATCAAATTTTAAAAAATTGGTCTTGTATTGGCATTTAATATATTTACGTAAACTCGGTTTTTAAAAATTCAGTATAATACAATAAAAACAAAAAATCCTTTGCATCTATTTCTAGAGCCGCATGAAAAATATGATAACGAAAATAATCGTTTTGAAGATCCCTGTATTTTGTATTATTAGTTTTATTTGATTAAAATGAAATTAATTAACAAAACGAATTTATAGGCTGAAATTATTTAGGAGTGCTTTTTGAAAGGATTGATTTTACACACAAACCGCTTGGGACCCCATTGGACTTTAAAGCTCATAAATTCAGTTCATAACAATGCCATATAATAAAGAAAAGCGAAACACAAGATTACTCCCACTATTCATGACCAAATGGTGGAAATCAAATTTTAAAAAATTGGTCTTGTATTGGCATTTAATATATTTACGTAAACTCGGTTTTTAAAAATTCAGTATAATACAATAAAAACAAAAAATCCTTTGCATCTATTTCTAGAGCCGCATGAAAAATATGATAACGAAAATAATCGTTTTGAAGATCCCTGTATTTTGTATTATTAGTTTTATTTGATTAAAATGAAATTAATTAACAAAACGAATTTATAGGCTGAAATTATTTAGGAGTGCTTTGTGAAAGGATTGATTTTACACACAAACCGCTTGGGACCCCATTGGACTTTAAAGCTCATAAATTCAGTTCATAACAATGCCATATAATAAAGAAAAGCGAAACACAAGATTACTCCCACTATTCATGACCAAATGGTGGAAATCAAATTTTAAAAAATTGGTCTTGTATTGGCATTTAATATATTTACGTAAACTCGGTTTTTAAAAATTCAGTATAATACAATAAAAACAAAAAATCCTTTGCATCTATTTCTAGAGCCGCATGAAAAATATGATAACGAAAATAATCGTTTTGAAGATCCCTGTATTTTGTATTATTAGTTTTATTTGATTAAAATGAAATTAATTAACAAAACGAATTTATAGGCTGAAATTATTTAGGAGTGCTTTGTGAAAGGATTGGTTTTATACACAAATCGCTTGGTACCCCATTGGACTTTAAAACATATAAATTCAGTTTATTACAATGCCATATAATAAAGATCAGCGAAACACAAGATTACTCCCACTATTCATGACCAAATGTTGGAAATCAAATTTTAAAAAATTGGTCTTGTATTGGCATTTAATATATTTACGTAAACTCGGTTTTTAAGAATTCAGTATAATACAATGAAAACAAAAAATTCTTTGCATCTCTTCTAGAGCCGCATGAAAAATATAACAACGAAAATAATCGTTTTGAACATCTCTGTATTTTGTAATATTAGTTTTATTTGATTAAAATTAAATTTAATAACAAAACGAAGTTATAGGCTGAAATTATTTAGGAGTGCTTTGTGAAAGGATTGGTTTTATACACAAACCACTTGGGACCCCATATGACTTTAAATCATATAAATTCAGTTCATAACAATGCCATATAATAAAGAAAAGCGAAACACAAAATTACTCCCACTATTCATGACCAAATGGTGGAAATCAAATTTTAAAAAATTGGTCTTTTATTGGCATTTAATATATTTACGTAAACTCGGTTTTTAAAAATTCAGTATAATACAATAAAAACAAAAAATCCTTCGCATCTATTTCTAGAGCCGCATGAAAAATATGATAACGAAAATAATCGTTTTGAAGATCCCTGTATTTTGTATTATTAGTTTTATTTGATTAAAATGAAATTAATTAACAAAACGAATTCATAGGCTGAAATTATTTAGGAGTGCTTTGTGAAAGGATTGATTTTATACAAAAACCGCTTGGTACCCCATTGGACTTTAAAACATACAAATTCAGTTCATAACAATGCCATATAATAAAGAAAAGCGTAACACAAGATTACTCCCACTATTCATGACCAAATGTTGGAAATCAAATTTTAAAAAATTGGTCTTGTATTGGCATTTAATATATTTACGTAAACTCGGTTTTTAAGAATTCAGTATAATACAATGAAAACAAAAAATTCTTTGCATCTCTTCTAGAGCCGCATGAAAAATATAACAACGAAAATAATCGTTTTGAACATCTCTGTATTTTGTAATATTAGTTTTATTTGATTAAAATTAAATTTAATAACAAAACGAAGTTATAGGCTGAAATTATTTAGGAGTGCTTTGTGAAAGGATTGGTTTTATACACAAACCACTAGGGACCCCATTTGACTTTAAATCATATAAATTCAGTTCATAACAATGCCATATAATAAAGAAAAGCGAAACACAAAATTACTCCCACTATTCATGACCAAATGGTGGAAATCAAATTTTAAAAAATTGGTCTTGTATTGGCATTTAATATATTTACGTAAACTCGGTTTTTAAAAATTCAGTATAATACAATAAAAACAAAAAATCCTTCGCATCTATTTCTAGAGCCGCATGAAAAATATGATAACGAAAATAATCGTTTTGAAGATCCCTGTATTTTGTATTATTAGTTTTATTTGATTAAAATGAAATTAATTAACAAAACGAATTCATAGGCTGAAATTATTTAGGAGTGCTTTGTGAAAGGATTGATTTTATACAAAAACCGCTTGGTACCCCATTGGACTTTAAAACATACAAATTCAGTTCATAACAATGCCATATAATAAAGAAAAGCGTAACACAAGATTACTCCCACTATTCATGACCAAATGGTGGACATCAAATTCTAAAAAATTGGTGGTGTATTGGAATTTACAATATTTACGTAAACTCGGTTTTTAAAAATTCAGTATAATACAATAAAAGCAAAAAATCCTTCGCATCTATTTCTAGAGCCGCATAAAAAATATATAGACGAATATAATCGTTTTGAAGATCCCTGTATTTTGTAATATTAGTTTTATTTGATTAAAATGAAATTTAATAGCAAAACGAAGTTGTAGGATGAAACTACTTAGGAGTGCTCTGTGAAAGGATTAATTTTATACACAAACCACTTGGTACCCCATTGGACTTTAAATCATATAAATTCAGTTCATAACACTGCCATATAATAAAGAAAAGCGAAACACAAGATTGCTGCCACTATTCATGACCAAATGGTGGACATCAAATTCGAAAAAATTGGTCTTGTATTGGCATTTAATATATTTACGTAAACTCGGTTTTTAGAAATTCAGTATAATACAATAAAAACAAAAAATCCTTTGCATCTGTTTCTAGAGCCGCATGAAAAATATATAAACGAATATAATCGTTTTGAAGATCTCTGTATTTTGTAATATTAGTTTTATTTGATTAAAATAAAATTTAATAACAAATCGAAGTTATAGGCTGAAATTATTTAGGAGTGCTTTGTGAAAGGATTGGTTTTACACACAAACCGCTTGGTACCCCATTGGACTTTAAATCATATAAATTCAGTTCATAACACTGCCATATAATAAAGAAAAGCGAAACACAAGATTACTCCCACTATTCATGACCACATGGTGGAAATCAAATTTTACAAAATTGGTCTTGTATTGGCATTTAATATATTTACGTAAACTCGGTTTTTAAAAATTCAGTATAATACAATAAAAACAAAAAATCCTTCGCATCTATTTCTAGAGCCGCATGAAAAATATGATAACGAAAATAATCGTTTTGAAGATCCCTGTATTTTGTATTATTAGTTTTATTTGATTAAAATGAAATTAATTAACAAAACGAATTCATAGGCTGAAATTATTTAGGAGTGCTTTGTGAAAGGATTGATTTTATACACAAACCGCTTGGTACCCCATTGGACTTTAAAACATACAAATTCAGTTCATAACAATGCCATATAATAAAGAAAAGCGAAACACAAGATTGCTCCCACTATTCATGACCAAATGGTGGACATCAAATTCGAAAAAATTGGTCTTGTATTGGCATTTAATATATTTACGTAAACTCGGTTTTTAGAAATTCAGTATAATACAATAAAAACAAAAAATCATTTGCATCTGTTTCTAGAGCCGCATGAAAACATATAAACGAATATAATCGTTTTGAAGATCTCTGTATTTTGTAATATTAGTTTTATTTGATTAAAATGAAATTTAATAGCAAAACGAAGTTGTAGGATGAAACTACTTAGGAGTCCTTTGTGAAAGCATTGATTTTATACACAAACCACTTGGTACCCCATTGGACTTTTAAACATACAAATTCAGTTCATAACAACGTCATATAATAAAGAAAAGCGAAACACAAGATTACTCCAACTATTCATGATCAAATGGTGGACATCAAATTTTAAAAAATTGGTAATGTATTGAAATTTACAATATTTTCGTAAACTCGGTTTTTAAAAATTCAGTATAATACAATAAAAACAAAAAATCCTTTGCATCTATTTCTAGAGCCGCATAAAAAATATATAGACGAATATAATCGTTTTGAAGATCCCTGTATTTTGTAATATTAGTTTTATTTGATTAAAATGAAATTTAATAGCAAAACGAAGTTGTAGGATGAAACTACTTAGGAGTGCTTTGTGAAAGGATTGGTTTTATACACAAACCACTTGGTACCCCATTGGAATTTAAATCATATAAATTCAGTTCATAACACTGCCATATAATAAAGAAAAGCGAAACACAAGATTGCTCCCACTATTCATGACCAAATGGTGGACATCAAATACGAAAAAATTGGTGGTGTATTGGAATTTACAATATTCACGTAAACTCGGTTTTTAAAAATTCAGTATAATACAATAAAAGCAAAAAATCCTTCGCATCTATTTCTAGAGCCGCATAAAAAATATATAGACGAATATAATCGTTTTGAAAATCGTTTTGAAGATCCCTGTATTTTGTAATATTAGTTTTATTTGATTAAAATGAAATTTAATAGCAAAACGAAGTTGTAGGATGAAACTACTTAGGAGTTCTCTGTGAAAGGATTAATTTTATACACAAACCACTTGGTACCCCATTGGACTTTAAATCATATAAATTCAGTTCATAACACTGCCATATAATAAAGAAAAGCGAAACACAAGATTGCTCCCACTATTCATGACCAAATGGTGGACATCAAAGTCGAAAAAATTGGTATTGTATTGGCATTTAATATATTTACGTAAACTCGGTTTTTAGAAATTCAGTATAATACAATAAAAACAAAAAATCCTTTGCATCTGTTTCTAGAGCCGCATGAAAAATATATAAACGAATATAATCGTTTTGAAGATCTCTGTATTTTGTAATATTAGTTTTATTTGATTAAAATGAAATTTAATAGCAAGACGAAGTTGTAGGATGAAACTACTTAGGAGTCCTTTGTGAAAGCATTGATTTTATACACAAACCACTTGGTACCCCATTGGACTTTAAAACATACAAATTCAGTTCATAACAACGCCATATAATAAAGAAAAGCGAAACACAAGATTACTCCAACTATTCATGATCAAATGGTGGACATCAAATTTTAAAAAATTGGTGGTGTATTGGAATTTACAATATTTTCGTAAACTCGGTTTTTAAAAATTCAGTATAATACAATAAAAACAAAAAATCCTTCGCATCTATTTATAGAGCCGCATGAAAAATATAATACCGAATATAATCGTTTTGAAGATCCCTGTATTTTGTATTATTAGTTTTATTTGATTAAAATGAAATTAATTAACAAAACGAATTTATAGGCTGAAATTATTTAGGAGTGCTTTGTGAAAGGATTGATTTTACACACAAACCGCTTGGTACCCCATTGGACTTTAAATCATATAAATTCAGTTCATAACAATGCCATATAATAAAGAAAAGCGAAACACAAGATTACTCCCACTATTCATGACCACATGGTGGAAATCAAATTTTAAAAAATTGGTCTTGTATTGGCATTTAATATATTTACGTAAATTCGGTTTTTAAAAATTCAGTATAATACAATGAAAACAAAAAATCCTTTGCATCTCTTCTAGAGCCGCATGAAAAATATAACAACGAAAATAATCGTTTTGAACATCTCTGTATTTTGTAATATTAGTTTTATTTGATTAAAATTAAATTTAAGAACAAAACGAAGTTATAGGCTGAAATTATTTAGGAGTGCTTTGTGAAAGGATTGGTTTTATACACAAACCACTTGGGACCCCATTGGACTTTAAATCATATAAATTCAGTTCATAACAATGCCATATAATAAAGAAAAGCGAAACACAAGATTACTCCCACTATTCATGACCAAATGGTGGAAATCAAATTTTAAAAAATTGGTCTTGTATTGGCATTTAATATATTTACGTAAACTCGGTTTTTAAAAATTCAGTATAATACAATAAAAACAAAAAATCCTTTGCATCTATTTCTAGAGCCGCATGAAAAATATGATACCGAATATAATCGTTTTGAAGATCCCTGTATTTTGTATTATTAGTTTTATTTGATTAAAATGAAATTAATTAACAAAACGAATTTATAGGCTGAAATTATTTAGGAGTGCTTTGTGAAAGGATTGATTTTACACACAAACCGCTTGGTACCCCATTGGACTTTAAATCATATAAATTCAGTTCATAACAATGCCATATAATAAAGAAAAGCGAAACACAAGATTACTCCCACTATTCATGACCAAATGGTGGAAATCAAATTTTAAAAAATTGGTCTTGTATTGGCATTTAATATATTTACGTAAACTCGGTTTTTAAAAATTCAGTATAATACAATAAAAACAAAAAATCCTTTGCATCTATTTCTAGAGCCGCATGAAAAATATAATACCGAATATAATCGTTTTGAAGATCCCTGTATTTTGTATTATTAGTTTTATTTGATTAAAATGAAATTAATTAACAAAACGAATTTATAGGCTGAAATTATTTAGGAGTGCTTTGTGAAAGGATTGATTTTACACACAAACCGCTTGGTACCCCATTGGACTTTAAATCATATAAATTCAGTTCATAACAATGCCATATAATAAAGAAAAGCGAAACACAAGATTACTCCCACTATTCATGACCAAATGGTGGAAATCAAATTTTAAAAAATTGGTCTTGTATTGGCATTTAATATATTTACGTAAACTCGGTTTTTAAAAATTCAGTATAATACAATAAAAACAAAAAATCCTTTGCATCTATTTCTAGAGCCGCATGAAAAATATAATACCGAATATAATCGTTTTGAAGATCCCTGTATTTTGTATTATTAGTTTTATTTGATTAAAATGAAATTAATTAACAAAACGAATTTATAGGCTGAAATTATTTAGGAGTGCTTTGTGAAAGGATTGATTTTACACACAAACCGCTTGGTACCCCATTGGACTTTAAATCATATAAATTCAGTTCATAACAATGCCATATAATAAAGAAAAGCGAAACACAAGATTACTCCCACTATTCATGACCAAATGGTGGAAATCAAATTTTAAAAAATTGGTCTTGTATTGGCATTTAATATATTTACGTAAACTCGGTTTTTAAAAATTCAGTATAATACAATAAAAACAAAAAATCCTTTGCATCTATTTCTAGAGCCGCATGAAAAATATAATACCGAATATAATCGTTTTGAAGATCCCTGTATTTTGTATTATTAGTTTTATTTGATTAAAATGAAATTAATTAACAAAACGAATTTATAGGCTGAAATTATTTAGGAGTGCTTTGTGAAAGGATTGATTTTACACACAAACCGCTTGGTACCCCATTGGACTTTAAATCATATAAATTCAGTTCATAACAATGCCATATAATAAAGAAAAGCGAAACACAAGATTACTCCCACTATTCATGACCAAATGGTGGAAATCAAATTTTAAAAAATTGGTCTTGTATTGGCATTTAATATATTTACGTAAACTCGGTTTTTAAAAATTCAGTATAATACAATAAAAACAAAAAATCCTTTGCATCTATTTCTAGAGCCGCATGAAAAATATAATACCGAATATAATCGTTTTGAAGATCCCTGTATTTTGTATTATTAGTTTTATTTGATTAAAATGAAATTAATTAACAAAACGAAGTTATAGGCTGAAATTATTTAGGAGTGCTTTGTGAAAGGATTGGTTTTATACACAAACCACTTGGGACCCCATTGGACTTTAAATCATATAAATTCAGTTCATAACAATGCCATATAATAAAGAAAAGCGAAACACAAGATTACTCCCACTATTCATGACCAAATGGTGGAAATCAAATTTTAAAAAATTGGTCTTGTATTGGCATTTAATATATTTACGTAAACTCGGTTTTTAAAAATTCAGTATAATACAATAAAAACAAAAAATCCTTTGCATCTATTTCTAGAGCCGCATGAAAAATATAATACCGAATATAATCGTTTTGAAGATCCCTGTATTTTGTATTATTAGTTTTATTTGATTAAAATGAAATTAATTAACAAAACGAATTTATAGGCTGAAATTATTTAGGAGTGCTTTGTGAAAGGATTGATTTTACACACAAACCGCTTGGTACCCCATTGGACTTTAAATCATATAAATTCAGTTCATAACAATGCCATATAATAAAGAAAAGCGAAACACAAGATTACTCCCACTATTCATGACCAAATGGTGGAAATCAAATTTTAAAAAATTGGTCTTGTATTGGCATTTAATATATTTACGTAAACTCGGTTTTTAAAAATTCAGTATAATACAATAAAAACAAAAAATCCTTCGCATCTATTTCTAGAGCTGGATGTAAAATACAATACCGAATATAATCGTTTTGAAGATCCCTGTATTTTGTAATATTAGTTTTTTTTCATTAAAATGAAATTTAATAGCAAAACGAAGTTGTAGGATGAAACTACTTAGGAGTGCTCTGTGAAAGGATTGATTTTATACACAAACCACTTGGTACCCCATTGGACTTTAAATCATATAAATTCAGTTCATAACAATGCCATATAATAAAGAAAAGCGAAACACAAGATTACTCCCACTATTCATGACCAAATGGTGGACATCAAATTCTAAAAAATTGGTTGTGTATTGGAATTTACAATATTTACGTAAACTCGGTTTTTAAAAATTCAGTATAATACAATAAAAACAAAAAATTCTTTGCATCTATTTCTATAGCCGCATGAAAAATATTATAACGAATATAATCGTTTTGAAGATCCCTGTATTTTGTAATTTTAGTTTTATTTGATTAAAATGAAATTTAATAGCAAAACGAAGTTGTAGGATGAAATTACTTAGGAGTGCTCTGTGAAAGGATTGATTTTATACACAAACCACTTGGTAGCCCATTGGACTTTAAATCATATAAATTCAGTTCATAACAATACCATATAATAAAGAAAAGCGAAACACAAGATTACTCCCACTATTCATGACCAAATGGTGGAAATCAAATTTTAAAAAATTGGTCTTGTATTGGCATTTAATATATTTACGTAAACTCGGTTTTTAAAAATTCAGTATAATACAATAAAAACAAAAAATCCTTTGCATCTATTTCTAGAGCCGCATGAAAAATATGATAACGAAAATAATCGTTTTGAAGATCCCTGTATTTTGTATTATTAGTTTTATTTGATTAAAATGAAATTAAATAACAAAACGAATTTATAGGCTGAAATTATTTAGGAGTGCTTTGTGAAAGGATAGATTTTACACACAAACCGCCTGGTACCCCATTGGACTTTAAATCATATAAATTCAGTTCATAACACTGCCATATAATAAAGAAAAGCGAAACACAAGATTACTCCCACTATTCATGACCACATGGTGGAAATCAAATTTTAAAAAATTGGTCTTGTATTGGCATTTAATATATTTACGTAAATTCGGTTTTTAAAAATTCAGTATAATACAATGAAAACAAAAAATCCTTTGCATCTCTTCTAGAGCCGCATGAAAAATATAACAACGAAAATAATCGTTTTGAACATCTCTGTATTTTGTAATATTAGTTTTATTTGATTAAAATTAAATTTAAGAACAAAACGAAGTTATAGACTGAAATTATTTAGGAGTGCTTTGTGAAAGGATTGGTTTTATACACAAACCACTTGGGACCCCATTGGACTTTAAAGCTCATAAATTCAGTTCATAACAATGCCATATAATAAAGAAAAGCGAAACACAAGATTACTCCCACTATTCATGACCAAATGGTGGAAATCAAATTTTAAAAAATTGGTCTTGTATTGGCATTTAATATATTTACGTAAACTCGGTTTTTAAAAATTCAGTATAATACAATAAAAACAAAAAATCCTTTGCATCTATTTCTAGAGCCGCATGAAAAATATGATAACGAAAATAATCGTTTTGAAGATCCCTGTATTTTGTATTATTAGTTTTATTTGATTAAAATGAAATTAATTAACAAAACGAATTTATAGGCTGAAATTATTTAGGAGTGCTTTGTGAAAGGATTGATTTTACACACAAACCGCTTGGTACCCCATTGGACTTTAAAACATACAAATTCAGTTCATAACAATGCCATATAATAAAGAAAAGCGAAACACAAGATTACTCCCACTATTCATGACCAAATGGTGGACATCAAATTCTAAAAAATTGGTGGTGTATTGGAATTTACAATATTTACGTAAACTCGGTTTTTAAAAATTCAGTATAATACAATAAAAACAAAAAATCCTTCGCATCTATTTCTAGAGCCGCATAAAAAATATATAAACGAATATAATCGTTTTGAAGATCCCTGTATTTTGTAATTTTAGTTTTATTTGATTAAAATGAAATTTAATAGCAAAACGAAGTTGTAGGATGAAACTACTAAGGAGTCCTTTGTGAAAGCATTGATTTTATATACAAACCACTTGGTACCCCATTGGACTTTAAATCATATAAATTCAGTTCATAACATTGCCATATAATAAAGATAAGCGAAACACAGGATTACTCCCACTATTCATGACCAAATGGTGGAAATCAAATTTTAAAAAATTGGTCTTGTATTGGCATTTAATATATTTACGTAAACTCGGTTTTTAAAAATTCAGTATAATACAATAAAAACAAAAAATCCTTTGCATCTATTTCTAGAGCCGCATGAAAAATATGATAACGAAAATATTCGTTTTGAAGATCCCTGTATTTTGTATTATTAGTTTTATTTGATTAAAATGAAATTAATTAACAAAACGAATTTATAGGCTGAAATTATTTAGGAGTGCTTTGTGAAAGGATTGATTTTATACACAAACCACTTGGTACCCCATTGGACTTTAAAACCTACAAATTTAGTTCATAACAATGCCATATAATAAAGAAAAGCGAAACACAAGATTACTCCCACTATTCATGACCAAATGGTGGACATCAAATTCTAAAAAATTGGTGGTGTAGTGGAATTTACAATATTTACGTAAACTCGGTTTTTAAAAATTCAGTATAATACAATAAAAACAAAAAATCCTTCGCATCTATCTCTAGAGCCGCAGAAAAAATATATAAACGAATATATTCGTTTTGAAGATCCCTGTATTTTGTAATATTAGTTTTATTTGATTAAAATAAAATTTAATAACAAATCGAAGTTATAGGCTGAAATTATTTAGGAGTGCTTTGTGAAAGGATTGGTTTTATACACAAATCGCTTGGTACCCCATTGGACTTTAAAACATATAAATTCAGTTTATTACAATGCCATATAATAAAGATCAGCGAAACACAAGATTACTCCCACTATTCATGACCAAATGTTGGAAATCAAATTTTAAAAAATTGGTCTTGTATTGGCATTTAATATATTTACGTAAACTCGGTTTTTAAGAATTCAGTATAATACAATGAAAACAAAAAATTCTTTGCATCTCTTCTAGAGCCGCATGAAAAATATAACAACGAAAATAATCGTTTTGAACATCTCTGTATTTTGTAATATTAGTTTTATTTGATTAAAATTAAATTTAATAACAAAACGAAGTTATAGGCTGAAATTATTTAGGAGTGCTTTGTGAAAGGATTGGTTTTATACACAAACCACTTGGGACCCCATTTGACTTTAAATCATATAAATTCAGTTCATAACAATGCCATATAATAAAGAAAAGCGAAACACAAAATTACTCCCACTATTCATGACCAAATGGTGGAAATCAAATTTTAAAAAATTGGTCTTGTATTGGCATTTAATATATTTACGTAAACTCGGTTTTTAAAAATTCAGTATAATACAATAAAAACAAAAAATCCTTCGCATCTATTTCTAGAGCCGCATGAAAAATATGATAACGAAAATAATCGTTTTGAAGATCCCTGTATTTTGTATTATTAGTTTTATTTGATTAAAATGAAATTAATTAACAAAACGAATTCATAGGCTGAAATTATTTAGGAGTGCTTTGTGAAAGGATTGATTTTATACAAAAACCGCTTGGTACCCCATTGGACTTTAAAACATACAAATTCAGTTCATAACAATGCCATATAATAAAGAAAAGCGTAACACAAGATTACTCCCACTATTCATGACCAAATGGTGGACATCAAATTCTAAAAAATTGGTGGTGTATTGGAATTTACAATATTTACGTAAACTCGGTTTTTAAAAATTCAGTATAATACAATAAAAGCAAAAAATCCTTCGCATCTATTTCTAGAGCCGCATAAAAAATATATAGACGAATATAATCGTTTTGAAGATCCCTGTATTTTGGAATATTAGTTTTATTTGATTAAAATGAAATTTAATAGCAAATCGAAGTTGTAGGATGAAACTACTTAGGAGTCCTTTGTGAAAGCATTGATTTTATATACAAACCACTTGGTACCCCATTGGACTTTAAATCATATAAATTCAGTTCATAACATTGCCATATAATAAAGATAAGCGAAACACAGGATTACTCACACTATTCATGACCAAATGGTGGAAATCAAATTTTAAAAAATTGGTCTTGTATTGGCATTTAATATATTTACGTAAACTCGGTTTTTAAAAATTCAGTATAATACAATAAAAACAAAAAATCCTTTGCATCTATTTCTAGAGCCGCATGAAAAATATGATAACGAAAATATTCGTTTTGAAGATCCCTGTATTTTGTATTATTAGTTTTATTTGATTAAAATGAAATTAATTAACAAAACGAATTTATAGGCTGAAATTATTTAGGAGTGCTTTGTGAAAGGATTGATTTTATACACAAACCACTTGGTACCCCATTGGACTTTAAAACCTACAAATTTAGTTCATAACAATGCCATATAATAAAGAAAAGCGAAACACAAGATTACTCCCACTATTCATGACCAAATGGTGGACATCAAATTCTAAAAAATTGGTGGTGTA
Organism: Anthrax anthrax; assembly: GCA_963971155.1. Lineage (NCBI taxonomy): Eukaryota > Metazoa > Arthropoda > Insecta > Diptera > Bombyliidae > Anthrax > Anthrax anthrax. The sequence goes on along the minus strand of OZ020122.1, from coordinate 10,803,516 downwards.
GTGGAATTTACAATATTTACGTAAACTCGGTTTTTAAAAATTCAGTATAATACAATAAAAACAAAAAATCCTTCGCATCTATCTCTAGAGCCGCAGAAAAAATATATAAACGAATATATTCGTTTTGAAGATCCCTGTATTTTGTAATATTAGTTTTATTTGATTTAAATAAAATTTAATAACAAATCGAAGTTATAGGCTGAAATTATTTAGGAGTGTTTTGTGAAAGGATTGGTTTTATACACAAATCGCTTGGTACCCCATTGGACTTTAAAACATATAAATTCAGTTTATTACAATGCCATATAATAAAGATCAGCGAAACACAAGATTACTCCCACTATTCATGACCAAATGTTGGAAATCAAATTTTAAAAAATTGGTCTTGTATTGGCATTTAATATATTTACGTAAACTCGGTTTTTAAGAATTCAGTATAATACAATGAAAACAAAAAATTCTTTGCATCTGTTTCTAGAGCCGCATGAAAAATATATAAACGAATATAATCGTTTTGAAGATCTCTGTATTTTGTAATATTAGTTTTATTTGATTAAAATAAAATTTAATAACAAATCGAAGTTATAGGCTGAAATTATTTAGGAGTGCTTTGTGAAAGGATTGGTTTTACACACAAACCGCTTGGTACCCCATTGGATTTTAAATCATATAAATTCAGTTCATAACACTGCCATATAATAAAGAAAAGCGAAACACAAAATTACTCCCACTATTCATGACCAAATGGTGGAAATCAAATTTTAAAAAATTGGTCTTGTATTGGCATTTAATATATTTACGTAAACTCGGTTTTTAAAAATTCAGTATAATACAATAAAAACAAAAAATCCTTCGCATCTATTTCTAGAGCCGCATGAAAAATATGATAACGAAAATAATCGTTTTGAAGATCCCTGTATTTTGTATTATTAGTTTTATTTGATTAAAATGAAATTAATTAACAAAACGAATTCATAGGCTGAAATTATTTAGGAGTGCTTTGTGAAAGGATTGATTTTATACAAAAACCGCTTGGTACCCCATTGGACTTTAAAACATACAAATTCAGTTCATAACAATGCCATATAATAAAGAAAAGCGAAACACAAAATTACTCCCACTATTCATGACCAAATGGTGGAAATCAAATTTTAAAAAATTGGTCTTGTATTGGCATTTAATATATTTACGTAAACTCGGTTTTTAAAAATTCAGTATAATACAATAAAAACAAAAAATCCTTCGCATCTATTTCTAGAGCCGCATGAAAAATATGATAACGAAAATAATCGTTTTGAAGATCCCTGTATTTTGTATTATTAGTTTTATTTGATTAAAATGAAATTAATTAACAAAACGAATTCATAGGCTGAAATTATTTAGGAGTGCTTTGTGAAAGGATTGATTTTATACAAAAACCGCTTGGTACCCCATTGGACTTTAAAACATACAAATTCAGTTCATAACACTGCCATATAATAAAGAAAAGCGAAACACAAAATTACTCCCACTATTCATGACCAAATGGTGGAAATCAAATTTTAAAAAATTGGTCTTGTATTGGCATTTAATATATTTACGTAAACTCGGTTTTTAAAAATTCAGTATAATACAATAAAAACAAAAAATCCTTCGCATCTATTTCTAGAGCCGCATGAAAAATATAACAACGAAAATAATCGTTTTGAACATCTCTGTATTTTGTAATATTAGTTTTATTTGATTAAAATTAAATTTAATAACAAAACGAAGTTATAGGCTGAAATTATTTAGGAGTGCTTTGTGAAAGGATTGATTTTATACAAAAACCGCTTGGTACCCCATTGGACTTTAAATCATATAAATTCAGTTCATAACAATGCCATATAATAAAGAAAAGCGAAACACAAAATTACTCCCACTATTCATGACCAAATGGTGGAAATCAAATTTTAAAAAATTGGTCTTGTATTGGCATTTAATATATTTACGTAAACTCGGTTTTTAAAAATTCAGTATAATACAATAAAAACAAAAAATCCTTCGCATCTATTTCTAGAGCCGCATGAAAAATATGATAACGAAAATAATCGTTTTGAAGATCCCTGTATTTTGTATTATTAGTTTTATTTGATTAAAATGAAATTAATTAACAAAACGAATTCATAGGCTGAAATTATTTAGGAGTGCTTTGTGAAAGGATTGATTTTATACAAAAACCGCTTGGTACCCCATTGGACTTTAAAACATACAAATTCAGTTCATAACAATGCCATATAATAAAGAAAAGCGTAACACAAGATTACTCCCACTATTCATGACCAAATGGTGGACATCAAATTCTAAAAAATTGGTGGTGTATTGGAATTTACAATATTTACGTAAACTCGGTTTTTAAAAATTCAGTATAATACAATAAAAACAAAAAATCCTTCGCATCTATTTCTAGAGCCGCATAAAAAATATATAGACGAATATAATCGTTTTGAAGATCCCTGTATTTTGGAATATTAGTTTTATTTGATTAAAATGAAATTTAATAGCAAAACGAAGTTGTAGGATGAAACTACTTAGGAGTGCTCTGTGAAAGGATTAATTTTATACACAAACCACTTGGTACCCCATTGGACTTTAAATCATATAAATTCAGTTCATAACACTGCCATATAATAAAGAAAAGCGAAACACAAGATTGCTCCCACTATTCATGACCAAATGGTGGACATCAAATTCGAAAAAATTGGTCTTGTATTGGCATTTAATATATTTACGTAAACTCGGTTTTTAGAAATTCAGTATAATACAATAAAAACAAAAAATCCTTTGCATCTGTTTCTAGAGCCGCATGAAAAATATATAAACGAATATAATCGTTTTGAAGATCTCTGTATTTTGTAATATTAGTTTTATTTGATTAAAATAAAATTTAATAACAAATCGAAGTTATAGGCTGAAATTATTTAGGAGTGCTTTGTGAAAGGATTGGTTTTACACACAAACCGCTTGGTACCCCATTGGACTTTAAATCATATAAATTCAGTTCATAACACTGCCATATAATAAAGAAAAGCGAAACACAAGATTACTCCCACTATTCATGACCAAATGGTGGACATCAAATTCTAAAAAATTGGTGGTGTATTGGAATTTACAATATTTACGTAAACTCGGTTTTTAAAAATTCAGTATAATACAATAAAAGCAAAAAATCCTTCGCATCTATTTCTAGAGCCGCATGAAAAATATATAGACGAATATAATCGTTTTGAAGATCCCTGTATTTTGTATTATTAGTTTTATTTGATTAAAATGAAATTAATTAACAAAACGAATTCATAGGCTGAAATTATTTAGGAGTGCTTTGTGAAAGGATTGATTTTATACACAAACCGCTTGGTACCCCATTGGACTTTAAATCATATAAATTCAGTTCATAACACTGCCATATAATAAAGAAAAGCGAAACACAAGATTACTCCCACTATTCATGACCAAATGGTGGACATCAAATTCTAAAAAATTGGTGGTGTATTGGAATTTACAATATTTACGTAAACTCGGTTTTTAAAAATTCAGTATAATACAATAAAAGCAAAAAATCCTTCGCATCTGTTTCTAGAGCCGCATGAAAAATATATAAACGAATATAATCGTTTTGAAGATCTCTGTATTTTGTAATATTAGTTTTATTTGATTAAAATAAAATTTAATAACAAATCGAAGTTATAGGCTGAAATTATTTAGGAGTGCTTTGTGAAAGGATTGGTTTTACACACAAACCGCTTGGTACCCCATTGGACTTTAAATCATATAAATTCAGTTCATAACACTGCCATATAATAAAGAAAAGCGAAACACAAGATTGCTCCCACTATTCATGACCAAATGGTGGACATCAAAGTCGAAAAAATTGGTCTTGTATTGGCATTTAATATATTTACGTAAACTCGGTTTTTAGAAATTCAGTATAATACAATAAAAACAAAATATCCTTTGCATCTGTTTCTAGAGCCGCATAAAAAATATATAGACGAATATAATCGTTTTGAAAATCGTTTTGAAGATCCCTGTATTTTGTAATATTAGTTTTATTTGATTAAAATGAAATTTAATAGCAAAACGAAGTTGTAGGATGAAACTACTTAGGAGTGCTTTGTGAAAGGATTGGTTTTATACACAAACCACTTGGTACCCCATTGGACTTTAAAACATACAAATTCAGTTCATAACAACGTCATATAATAAAGAAAAGCGAAACACAAGATTACTCCAACTATTCATGATCAAATGGTGGACATCAAATTTTAAAAAATTGGTGGTGTATTGGAATTTACAATATTTTCGTAAACTCGGTTTTTAAAAATTCAGTATAATACAATAAAAACAAAAAATTCTTTGCATCTGTTTCTAGAGCCGCATGAAAACATATAAACGAATATAATCGTTTTGAAGATCTCTGTATTTTGTAATATTAGTTTTATTTGATTAAAATGAAATTTAATAGCAAAACGAAGTTGTAGGATGAAACTACTTAGGAGTCCTTTGTGAAAACATTGATTTTATACACAAACCACTTGGTACCCCATTGGACTTTAAAACATACAAATTCAGTTCATAACAACGTCATATAATAAAGAAAAGCGAAACACAAGATTACTCCAACTATTCATGATCAAATGGTGGACATCAAATTTTAAAAAATTGGTGGTGTATTGGAATTTACAATATTTTCGTAAACTCGGTTTTTAAAAATTCAGTATAATACAATAAAAACAAAAAATCCTTTGCATCTATTTCTAGAGCCGCATAAAAAATATATAGACGAATATAATCGTTTTGAAAATCGTTTTGAAGATCCCTGTATTTTGTAATATTAGTTTTATTTGATTAAAATGAAATTTAATAGCAAAACGAAGTTGTAGGATGAAACTACTTAGGAGTGCTCTGTGAAAGGATTAATTTTATACACAAACCACTTGGTACCCCATTGGACTTTAAATCATATAAATTCAGTTCATAACACAGCCATATAATAAAGAAAAGCGAAACACAAGATTACTTCCACTATTCATGACCAAATGGTGGATATCAAAGTCGAAAAAATTGGTCTTGTATTGGCATTTAATATATTTACGTAAACTCGGTTTTTAGAAATTCAGTATAATACAATAAAAACAAAAAATCCTTTGCATCTGTTTCTAGAGCCGCATAAAAAATATATAGACGAATATAATCGTTTTGAAAATCGTTTTGAAGATCCCTGTATTTTGTAATATTAGTTTTATTTGATTAAAATGAAATTTAATAGCAAAACGAAGTTGTAGGATGAAACTACTTAGGAGTGCTTTGTGAAAGGATTGGTTTTATTCACAAACCACTTGGTACCCCATTGGACTTTAAAACATACAAATTCAGTTCATAACAACGTCATATAATAAAGAAAAGCGAAACACAAGATTACTCCAACTATTCATGATCAAATGGTGGACATCAAATTTTAAAAAATTGGTGGTGTATTGGAATTTACAATATTTTCGTAAACTCGGTTTTTAAAAATTCAGTATAATACAATAAAAACAAAAAATCCTTTGCATCTATTTCTAGAGCCGCATAAAAAATATATAGACGAATATAATCGTTTTGAAAATCGTTTTGAAGATCCCTGTATTTTGTAATATTAGTTTTATTTGATTAAAATGAAATTTAATAGCAAAACGAAGTTGTAGGATGAAACTACTTAGGAGTGCTTTGTGAAAGGATTGGTTTTATACACAAACCACTTGGTACCCCATTGGACTTTAAATCATATAAATTCAGTTCATAACACTGCCATATAATAAAGAAAAGCGAAACACAAGATTGCTCCCACTATTCATGACCAAATGGTGGACATCAAATTCGAAAAAATTGGTGGTGTATTGGAATTTACAATATTCACGTAAACTCGGTTTTTAAAAATTCAGTATAATACAATAAAAGCAAAAAATCCTTCGCATCTATTTCTAGAGCCGCATAAAAAATATATAGACGAATATAATCGTTTTGAAAATCGTTTTGAAGATCCCTGTATTTTGTAATATTAGATTTATTTGATTAAAATGAAATTTAATAGCAAAACGAAGTTGTAGGATGAAACTACTTAGGAGTGCTCTGTGAAAGGATTAATTTTATACACAAACCACTTGGTACCCCATTGGACTTTAAATCATATAAATTCAGTTCATAACACTGCCATATAATAAAGAAAAGCGAAACACAAGATTGCTCCCACTATTCATGACCAAATGGTGGACATCAAAGTCGAAAAAATTGGTCTTGTATTGGCATTTAATATATTTACGTAAACTCGGTTTTTAGAAATTCAGTATAATACAATAAAAACAAAAAATCCTTTGCATCTGTTTCTAGAGCCGCATGAAAAATATATAAACGAATATAATCGTTTTGAAGATCTCTGTATTTTGTAATATTAGTTTTATTTGATTAAAATGAAATTTAATAGCAAGACGAAGTTGTAGGATGAAACTACTTAGGAGTCCTTTGTGAAAGCATTGATTTTATACACAAACCACTTGGTACCCCATTGGACTTTAAAACATACAAATTCGGTTCATAACAACGCCATATAATAAAGAAAAGCGAACCACAAGATTACTCCAACTATTCATGATCAAATGGTGGACATCAAATTTTAAAAAATTGGTGGTGTATTGGAATTTACAATATTTTCGTAAACTCGGTTTTTAAAAATTCAGTATAATACAATAAAAACAAAAAATCCTTCGCATCTATTTATAGAGCCGCATGAAAAATATAATACCGAATATAATCGTTTTGAAGATCCCTGTATTTTGTATTATTAGTTTTATTTGATTAAAATGAAATTAATTAACAAAACGAATTTATAGGCTGAAATTATTTAGGAGTGCTTTGTGAAAGGATTGATTTTACACACAAACCGCTTGGTACCCCATTGGACTTTAAATCATATAAATTCAGTTCATAACAATGCCATATAATAAAGAAAAGCGAAACACAAGATTACTCCCACTATTCATGACCACATGGTGGAAATCAAATTTTAAAAAATTGGTCTTGTATTGGCATTTAATATATTTACGTAAATTCGGTTTTTAAAAATTCAGTATAATACAATGAAAACAAAAAATCCTTTGCATCTCTTCTAGAGCCGCATGAAAAATATAACAACGAAAATAATCGTTTTGAACATCTCTGTATTTTGTAATATTAGTTTTATTTGATTAAAATTAAATTTAAGAACAAAACGAAGTTATAGGCTGAAATTATTTAGGAGTGCTTTGTGAAAGGATTGGTTTTATACACAAACCACTTGGGACCCCATTGGACTTTAAATCATATAAATTCAGTTCATAACAATGCCATATAATAAAGAAAAGCGAAACACAAGATTACTCCCACTATTCATGACCAAATGGTGGACATCAAATTCTAAAAAATTGGTGGTGTATTGGAATTTACAATATTTACGTAAACTCGGTTTTTAAAAATTCAGTATAATACAATAAAAACAAAAAATCCTTCGCATCTATTTCTAGAGCAGCAGAAAAAATATATAAACGAATATATTCGTTTTGAAGATCCCTGTATTTTGTAATATTAGTTTTATTTGATTAAAATAAAATTTAATAACAAATCGAAGTTATAGGCTGAAATTATTTAGGAGTGCTTTGTGAAAGGATTGGTTTTATACACAAATCGCTTGGTACCCCATTGGACTTTAAAACATATAAATTCAGTTTATTACAATGCCATATAATAAAGATCAGCGAAACACAAGATTACTCCCACTAATTATGACCAAATGTTGGAAATCAAATTTTAAAAAATTGGTCTTGTATTGGCATTTAATATATTTACGTAAACTCGGTTTTTAAAAATTCAGTATAATACAATAAAAACAAAAAATCCTTTGCATCTATTTCTAGAGCCGCATGAAAAATATAATAACGAATATAATCGTTTTGAAGATCCCTGTATTTTGTATTATTAGTTTTATTTGATTAAAATGAAATTTAATAGCAAAACGATGTTGTAGGCTGAAATTATTTAGGAGTGCTTTGTGAAAGGATTGATTTTACACACAAACCGCTTGGTACCCCATTGGACTTTAAAACATACAAATTCAGTTCATAACAATGCCATATAATAAAGAAAAGCGAAACACAAAATTACTCCCACTATTCATGACCAAATGGTGGACATCAAATTCTAAAAAATTGGTGGTGTATTGGAATTTACAATATTTACGTAAACTCGGTTTTTAAAAATTCAGTATAATACAATAAAAACAAAAAATCCTTCGCATCTATTTCTAGAGCCGCAGAAAAAATATATAAACGAATATATTCGTTTTGAAGATCCCTGTATTTTGTAATATTAGTTTTATTTGATTAAAATAAAATTTAATAACAAATCGAAGTTATAGGCTGAAATTATTTAGGAGTGCTTTGTGAAAGGATTGATTTTATACACAAATCGCTTGGTACCCCATTGGACTTTAAAACATATAAATTCAGTTTATTACAATGCCATATAATAAAGATCAGCGAAACACAAGATTACTCCCACTAATTATGACCAAATGTTGGAAATCAAATTTTAAAAAATTGGTCTTGTATTGGCATTTAATATATTTACGTAAACTCGGTTTTTAAAAATTCAGTATAATACAATGAAAACAAAAAATTCTTTGCATCTCTTCTAGAGCCGCATGAAAAATATAACAACGAAAATAATCGTTTTGAACATCTTTGTATTTTGTAATATTAGTTTTATTTGATTAAAATTAAATTTAATAACAAAACGAAGTTATAGGCTGAAATTATTTAGGAGTGCTTTGTGAAAGGATTGGTTTTATACACAAATCGCTTGGTACCCCATTGGACTTTAAAACATATAAATTCAGTTTATTACAATGCCATATAATAAAGATCTGCAAAACACAAAATTACTCCCACTATTCATGACCAAATGTTGGAAATCAAATTCTAAAAATTGGTCTTGTATTGGCATTTAATATATTTACGTAAACTCGGTTTTTAAAAATTCAGTATAATACAATGAAAACAAAAAATTCTTTGCATCTCTTCTAGAGCCGCATGAAAAATATAACAACGAAAATAATCGTTTTGAACATCTCTGTATTTTGTAATATTAGTTTTATTTGATTAAAATTAAATTTAATAACAAAACGAAGTTATAGGCTGAAATTATTTAGGAGTGCTTTGTGAAAGGATTGGTTTTATACACAAATCGCTTGGTACCCCATTGGACTTTAAAACATACAAATTCAGTTCATAACAATGCCATATAATAAAGATCAGCGAAACACAAGATTACTCCCACTATTCATGACCAAATGGTGGAAATCAAATTTTAAAAAATTGGTCTTGTATTGGCATTTAATATATTTACGTAAACTCGGTTTTTAAAAATTCAGTATAATACAATAAAAACAAAAAATCCTTTGCATCTATTTCTAGAGCCGCATGAAAAATATGATAACGAAAATATTCGTTTTGAAGATCCCTGTATTTTGTATTATTAGTTTTATTTGATTAAAATGAAATTAATTAACAAAACGAATTTATAGGCTGAAATTATTTAGGAGTGCTTTGTGAAAGGATTGATTTTATACACAAACCGCTTGGTACCCCATTGGACTTTAAAACCTACAAATTCAGTTCATAACAATGCCATATAATAAAGAAAAGCGAAACACAAGATTACTCCCACTATTCATGACCAAATGGTGGACATCAAATTCTAAAAAATTGGTGGTGTAGTGGAATTGACAATATTTTCGTAAACTCGGTTTTTAAAAATTCAGTATAATACAATAAAAACAAAAAATCCTTTGCATCTATTTCTAGAGCCGCATAAAAAATATATAGACGAATATAATCGTTTTGAAAATCGTTTTGAAGATCCCTGTATTTTGTAATATTAGTTTTATTTGATTAAAATGAAATTTAATAGCAAAACGAAGTTGTAGGATGAAACTACTTAGGAGTGCTTTGTGAAAGGATTGGTTTTATACACAAACCACTTGGTACCCCATTGGACTTTAAATCATATAAATTCAGTTCATAACACTGCCATATAATAAAGAAAAGCGAAACACAAGATTACTCCAACTATTCATGACCAAATGGTGGACATCAAATTCGAAAAAATTGGTGGTGTATTGGAATTTACAATATTCACGTAAACTCGGTTTTTAAAAATTCAGTATAATACAATAAAAGCAAAAAATCCTTCGCATCTATTTCTAGAGCCGCATAAAAAATATATAGACGAATATAATCGTTTTGAAAATCGTTTTGAAGATCCCTGTATTTTGTAATATTAGATTTATTTGATTAAAATGAAATTTAATAGCAAAACGAAGTTGTAGGATGAAACTACTTAGGAGTGCTTTGTGAAAGGATTGGTTTTATTCACAAACCACTTGGTACCCCATTGGACTTTAAAACATACAAATTCAGTTCATAACAATGCCATATAATAAAGAAAAGCGAAACACAAGATTGCTCCCACTATTCATGACCAAATGGTGGACATCAAATTCGAAAAAATTGGTCTTGTATTGGCATTTAATATATTTACGTAAACTCGGTTTTTAGAAATTCAGTATAATACAATAAAAACAAAAAATCCTTTGCATCTGTTTCTAGAGCCGCATGAAAACATATAAACGAATATAATCGTTTTGAAGATCTCTGTATTTTGTAATATTAGTTTTATTTGATTAAAATGAAATTTAATAGCAAAACGAAGTTGTAGGATGAAACTACTTAGGAGTCCTTTGTGAAAGCATTGATTTTATACACAAACCACTTGGTACCCCATTGGACTTTAAAACATACAAATTCAGTTCATAACAACGTCATATAATAAAGAAAAGCGAAACACAAGATTACTCCAACTATTCATGATCAAATGGTGGACATCAAATTTTAAAAAATTGGTGGTGTATTGGAATTTACAATATTTTCGTAAACTCGGTTTTTAAAAATTCAGTATAATACAATAAAAACAAAAAATCCTTTGCATCTATTTCTAGAGCCGCATAAAAAATATATAGACGAATATAATCGTTTTGAAAATCGTTTTGAAGATCCCTGTATTTTGTAATATTAGTTTTATTTGATTAAAATGAAATTTAATAGCAAAACGAAGTTGTAGGATGAAACTACTTAGGAGTGCTTTGTGAAAGGATTGGTTTTATACACAAACCACTTGGTACCCCATTGGACTTTAAATCATATAAATTCAGTTCATAACACTGCCATATAATAAAGAAAAGCGAAACACAAGATTGCTCCCACTATTCATGACCAAATGGTGGACATCAAATTCGAAAAAATTGGTGGTGTATTGGAATTTACAATATTCACGTAAACTCGGTTTTTAAAAATTCAGTATAATACAATAAAAGCAAAAAATCCTTCGCATCTATTTCTAGAGCCGCATAAAAAATATATAGACGAATATAATCGTTTTGAAAATCGTTTTGAAGATCCCTGTATTTTGTAATATTAGATTTATTTGATTAAAATGAAATTTAATAGCAAAACGAAGTTGTAGGATGAAACTACTTAGGAGTGCTCTGTGAAAGGATTAATTTTATACACAAACCACTTGGTACCCCATTGGACTTTAAATCATATAAATTCAGTTCATAACACTGCCATATAATAAAGAAAAGCGAAACACAAGATTGCTCCCACTATTCATGACCAAATGGTGGACATCAAAGTCGAAAAATTTGGTCTTGTATTGGCATTTAATATATTTACGTAAACTCGGTTTTTAGAAATTCAGTATAATACAATAAAAACAAAAAATCCTTTGCATCTGTTTCTAGAGCCGCATGAAAAATATATAAACGAATATAATCGTTTTGAAGATCTCTGTATTTTGTAATATTAGTTTTATTTGATTAAAATGAAATTTAATAGCAAGACGAAGTTGTAGGATGAAACGACTTAGGAGTCCTTTGTGAAAGCATTGATTTTATACACAAACCACTTGGTACCCCATTGGACTTTAAAACATACAAATTCGGTTCATAACAACGCCATATAATAAAGAAAAGCGAACCACAAGATTACTCCAACTATTCATGATCAAATGGTGGACATCAAATTTTAAAAAATTGGTGGTGTATTGGAATTTACAATATTTTCGTAAACTCGGTTTTTAAAAATTCAGTATAATACAATAAAAACAAAAAATCCTTCGCATCTATTTATAGAGCCGCATGAAAAATATAATACCGAATATAATCGTTTTGAAGATCCCTGTATTTTGTATTATTAGTTTTATTTGATTAAAATGAAATTAATTAACAAAACGAATTTATAGGCTGAAATTATTTAGGAGTGCTTTGTGAAAGGATTGATTTTACACACAAACCGCTTGGTACCCCATTGGACTTTAAATCATATAAATTCAGTTCATAACAATGCCATATAATAAAGAAAAGCGAAACACAAGATTACTCCCACTATTCATGACCACATGGTGGAAATCAAATTTTAAAAAATTGGTCTTGTATTGGCATTTAATATATTTACGTAAATTCGGTTTTTAAAAATTCAGTATAATACAATGAAAACAAAAAATCCTTTGCATCTCTTCTAGAGCCGCATGAAAAATATAACAACGAAAATAATCGTTTTGAACATCTCTGTATTTTGTAATATTAGTTTTATTTGATTAAAATTAAATTTAAGAACAAAACGAAGTTATAGGCTGAAATTATTTAGGAGTGCTTTGTGAAAGGATTGGTTTTATACACAAACCACTTGGGACCCCATTGGACTTTAAATCATATAAATTCAGTTCATAACAATGCCATATAATAAAGAAAAGCGAAACACAAGATTACTCCCACTATTCATGACCAAATGGTGGACATCAAATTCTAAAAAATTGGTGGTGTATTGGAATTTACAATATTTACGTAAACTCGGTTTTTAAAAATTCAGTATAATACAATAAAAACAAAAAATCCTTCGCATCTATTTCTAGAGCCGCAGAAAAAATATATAAACGAATATATTCGTTTTGAAGATCCCTGTATTTTGTAATATTAGTTTTATTTGATTAAAATAAAATTTAATAACAAATCGAAGTTATAGGCTGAAATTATTTAGGAGTGCTTTGTGAAAGGATTGATTTTATACACAAATCGCTTGGTACCCCATTGGACTTTAAAACATATAAATTCAGTTTATTACAATGCCATATAATAAAGATCAGCGAAACACAAGATTACTCCCACTAATTATGACCAAATGTTGGAAATCAAATTTTAAAAAATTGGTCTTGTATTGGCATTTAATATATTTACGTAAACTCGGTTTTTAAAAATTCAGTATAATACAATAAAAACAAAAAATCCTTTGCATCTATTTCTAGAGCCGCATGAAAAATATAATAACGAATATAATCGTTTTGAAGATCCCTGTATTTTGTATTATTAGTTTTATTTGATTAAAATGAAATTTAATAGCAAAACGATGTTGTAGGCTGAAATTATTTAGGAGTGCTTTGTGAAAGGATTGATTTTACACACAAACCGCTTGGTACCCCATTGGACTTTAAAACATACAAATTCAGTTCATAACAATGCCATATAATAAAGAAAAGCGAAACACAAAATTACTCCCACTATTCATGACCAAATGGTGGACATCAAATTCTAAAAAATTGGTGGTGTATTGGAATTTACAATATTTACGTAAACTCGGTTTTTAAAAATTCAGTATAATACAATAAAAACAAAAAATCCTTCGCATCTATTTCTAGAGCCGCAGAAAAAATATATAAACGAATATATTCGTTTTGAAGATCCCTGTATTTTGTAATATTAGTTTTATTTGATTAAAATAAAATTTAATAACAAATCGAAGTTATAGGCTGAAATTATTTAGGAGTGCTTTGTGAAAGGATTGATTTTATACACAAATCGCTTGGTACCCCATTGGACTTTAAAACATATAAATTCAGTTTATTACAATGCCATATAATAAAGATCAGCGAAACACAAGATTACTCCCACTAATTATGACCAAATGTTGGAAATCAAATTTTAAAAAATTGGTCTTGTATTGGCATTTAATATATTTACGTAAACTCGGTTTTTAAAAATTCAGTATAATACAATGAAAACAAAAAATTCTTTGCATCTCTTCTAGAGCCGCATGAAAAATATAACAACGAAAATAATCGTTTTGAACATCTTTGTATTTTGTAATATTAGTTTTATTTGATTAAAATTAAATTTAATAACAAAACGAAGTTATAGGCTGAAATTATTTAGGAGTGCTTTGTGAAAGGATTGGTTTTATACACAAATCGCTTGGTACCCCATTGGACTTTAAAACATATAAATTCAGTTTATTACAATGCCATATAATAAAGATCTGCAAAACACAAGATTACTCCCACTATTCATGACCAAATGTTGGAAATCAAATTCTAAAAATTGGTCTTGTATTGGCATTTAATATATTTACGTAAACTCGGTTTTTAAAAATTCAGTATAATACAATGAAAACAAAAAATTCTTTGCATCTCTTCTAGAGCCGCATGAAAAATATAACAACGAAAATAATCGTTTTGAACATCTCTGTATTTTGTAATATTAGTTTTATTTGATTAAAATTAAATTTAATAACAAAACGAAGTTATAGGCTGAAATTATTTAGGAGTGCTTTGTGAAAGGATTGGTTTTATACACAAATCGCTTGGTACCCCATTGGACTTTAAAACATATAAATTCAGTTTATTACAATGCCATATAATAAAGATCAGCGAAACACAAGATTACTCCCACTATTCATGACCAAATGGTGGAAATCAAATTTTAAAAAATTGGTCTTGTATTGGCATTTAATATATTTACGTAAACTCGGTTTTTAAAAATTCAGTATAATACAATAAAAACAAAAAATCCTTTGCATCTATTTCTAGAGCCGCATGAAAAATATGATAACGAAAATATTCGTTTTGAAGATCCCTGTATTTTGTATTATTAGTTTTATTTGATTAAAATGAAATTAATTAACAAAACGAATTTATAGGCTGAAATTATTTAGGAGTGCTTTGTGAAAGGATTGATTTTATACACAAACCGCTTGGTACCCCATTGGACTTTAAAACCTACAAATTCAGTTCATAACAATGCCATATAATAAAGAAAAGCGAAACACAAGATTACTCCCACTATTCATGACCAAATGGTGGACATCAAATTCTAAAAAATTGGTGGTGTAGTGGAATTTACAATATTTACGTAAACTCGGTTTTTAAAAATTCAGTATAATACAATAAAAACAAAAAATCCTTCGCATCTATTTCTAGAGCCGCAGAAAAAATATATAAACGAATATATTCGTTTTGAAGATCCCTGTATTTTGTAATATTAGTTTTATTTGATTAAAATAAAATTTAATAACAAATCGAAGTTATAGGCTGAAATTATTTAGGAGTGCTTTGTGAAAGGATTGGTTTTATACACAAATCGCTTGGTACCCCATTGGACTTTAAAACATATAAATTCAGTTTATTACAATGCCATATAATAAAGATCAGCGAAACACAAGATTACTCCCACTAATTATGACCAAATGTTGGAAATCAAATTTTAAAAAATTGGTCTTGTATTGGCATTTAATATATTTACGTAAACTCGGTTTTTAAAAATTCAGTATAATACAATGAAAACAAAAAATTCTTTGCATCTCTTCTAGAGCCGCATGAAAAATATAACAACGAAAATAATCGTTTTGAACATCTCTGTATTTTGTAATATTAGTTTTATTTGATTAAAATTAAATTTAATAACAAAACGAAGTTATAGGCTGAAATTATTTAGGAGTGCTTTGTGAAAGGATTGGTTTTATACACAAATCGCTTGGTACCCCATTGGACTTTAAAACATATAAATTCAGTTTATTACAATGCCATATAATAAAGATCTGCGAAACACAAGATTACTCCCACTATTCATGACCAAA
The DNA here is from genome assembly GCA_963971155.1 of Anthrax anthrax. NCBI lineage: Eukaryota > Metazoa > Arthropoda > Insecta > Diptera > Bombyliidae > Anthrax > Anthrax anthrax. Next base: position 10,787,464 of record OZ020122.1, on the reverse strand, counting down.
TGTTGGAAATCAAATTCTAAAAATTGGTCTTGTATTGGCATTTAATATATTTACGTAAACTCGGTTTTTAAAAATTCAGTATAATACAATGAAAACAAAAAATTCTTTGCATCTCTTCTAGAGCCGCATGAAAAATATAACAACGAAAATAATCGTTTTGAACATCTCTGTATTTTGTAATATTAGTTTTATTTGATTAAAATTAAATTTAATAACAAAACGAAGTTATAGGCTGAAATTATTTAGGAGTGCTTTGTGAAAGGATTGGTTTTATACACAAATCGCTTGGTACCCCATTGGACTTTAAAACATATAAATTCAGTTTATTACAATGCCATATAATAAAGACCAGCGAAACACAAGATTACTCCCACTATTCATGACCAAATGTTGGAAATCAAATTTTAAAAAATTGGTCTTGTATTGGCATTTAATATATTTACGTAAACTCGGTTTTTAAAAATTCAGTATAATACAATGAAAACAAAAAATTCTTTGCATCTCTTCTAGAGCCGCATGAAAAATATAACAACGAAAATAATCGTTTTGAACATCTCTGTATTTTGTAATATTAGTTTTATTTGATTAAAATTAAATTTAATAACAAAACGAAGTTATAGGCTGAAATTATTTAGGAGTGCTTTGTAAAAGGATTGGTTTTATACACAAACCACTTGGGACCCCATTGGACTTTAAATCATATAAATTCAGTTCATAACAATGCCATATAATAAAGAAAAGCGAAACACAAAATTACTCCCACTATTCATGACCAAATGGTGGAAATCAAATTTTAAAAAATTGGTCTTGTATTGGCATTTAATATATTTACGTAAACTCGGTTTTTAAAAATTCAGTATAATACAATAAAAACAAAAAATCCTTTGCATCTATTTCTAGAGCCGCATGGAAAATATGATAACGAAAATAATCGTTTTGAAGATCCCTGTATTTTGTAATATTAGTTTTATTTGATTAAAATGAAATTTAATAGCAAAACGAAGTTGTAGGATGAAACTACTTAGGAGTGCTCTGTGAGAGGATTGATTTTATACACAAACCGCTTGGTACCCCATTGGACTTTAAAACATACAAATTCAGTTCATAACAATGCCATATAATAAAGAAAAGCGAAACACAAGATTACTCCCACTATTCATGACCAAATGGTGGACATCAAATTCTAAAAAATTGGTGGTGTATTGGAATTTACAATATTTACGTAAACTCGGTTTTTAAAAATTCAGTATAATACAATAAAAGCAAAAAATCCTTCGCATCTATTTCTAGAGCCGCATAAAAAATATATAGACGAATATAATCGTTTTGAAGATCCCTATATTTTGTAATATTAGTTTTATTTGATTAAAATGAAATTTAATAGCAAAACGAAGTTGTAGGATGAAACTACTTAGGAGTGCTCTGTGAAAGGATTGATTTTATACACAAACCACTTGGTACCCCATTGGACTTTAAATCATATAAATTCAGTTCATAACACTGCCATATAATAAAGATCAGCGAAACACAAGATTACTCCCGCTAATTATGACCAAATGTTGGAAATCAAATTTTAAAAAATTGGACTTGTATTGGCATTTAATATATTTACGTAAACTCGGTTTTTAAAAATTCAGTATAATACAATAAAAACAAAAAATCCTTTGCATCTGTTTCTAGAGCCGCATGAAAAATATATAAACGAATATAATCGTTTTGAAGATCCCTGTATTTTGTAATTTTAGTTTTATTTGATTAAAATGAAATTTAATAGCAAAACGAAGTTGTAGGATGAAACTACTTAGGAGTGCTCTGTGAAAGGATTGATTTTATACACAAACCGCTTGGTACCCCATTGGACTTTAAAGCTAATAAATTCAGTTCATAACAATGCCATATAATAAAGAAAAGCGAAACACAAGATTACTCCCACTATTCATGACCACATGGTGGAAATCAAATTTTAAAAAATTGGTCTTGTATTGGCATTTAATATATTTACGTAAACTCGGTTTTTAAAAATTCGGTATAATACAATAAAAACTAAAAATTCTTTGCATCTATTTCTATTTAAAGGCTGAAATTATTTAGGAGTGCTTTGTGAAAGGATTGGTTTTATACACAAACCACTTGGTACCCCATTGGACTTTAAATCATATAAATTCAGTTCATAACAATGCCATATAATAAAGATAAGCGAAACACAAGATTACTCCCACTATTCATGACCAAATGGTGGAAATCAAATTTTAAAAAATTGGTCTTGTATTGGCATTTAATATATTTACGTAAACTCGGTTTTTAGAAATTCAGTATAATACATTAAAAACAAAAAATCCTTCGCATCTATTTCTAGAGCCGCATGAAGAATATAATAACGAATATGATCGTTTTGAACATCTCTGTATTTTGTAATATTAGTTTTATTTGATTAAAATGAAATTTAAAAACAAAACGAAGTTATAGGCTGAAATTATTTAGGAGTACTCTGTAAAAGGATTGATTTTATACACAAACCACTTGGTACCCCATTGGACTTTAAAACATACAAATTCAGTTCATAACAATGCCATATAATAAGGATAAGCGAAACACAAGATTACTCCCACTATTCATGACCAAATGGTGGATATCAAATTTTAAAAAATTGGTCTTGTATTGGCATTTAATATATTTACGTAAACTCGGTTTTTAAAAATTCAGTATAATACAATGAAAACAAAAAATCCTTTGCATCTATTTCTAGAGCCGCATGAAAAATATTATAACGAATATAATCGTTTTGTACATCCCTGTCTTTTTTAATATTAGTTTTCTATGAATAAAATGAAATTTAATAGCAAAACGAAGTTGTAGGATGAAACTACTTAGGAGTGCTCTGTGAAAGGATTGATTTTATACACAAACCACTTGGTACCCCTTTGAACTATTAATCATATAAATTCAGTTCATAACAATGCCATATAATAAAGATAAGCGAAACACAAGATTACTCCCACTATTCATGACCAAATGGTGGAAATCAAATTTTAAAAAATTGGTCTTGTATTGGCATTTAATATATTTACGTAAACTCGGTTTTTAGAAATTCAGTATAATACATTAAAAACAAAAAATCCTTCGCATCTATTTCTAGAGCCGCATGAAGAATATAATAACGAATATAATCGTTTTGAACATCTCTGTATTTTGTAATATTAGTTTTATTTGATTAAAATGAAATTTAATAACAAAACGAAGTTATAGGCTGAAATTATTTAGGAGTGCTTTGTGAAAGGATTGGTTTTATACACAAACCACTTGGTAGCCCATTGGACTTTAAATCATATAAATTCAGTTCATAACAATGCCATATATTAAAGAAAAGCGAAACACAAAATTACTCCCACTATTCATGACCACATGGTTGAAATCAAATTTTAAAAAATTGGTCTTGTATTGGCATTTAATATACTATTTACGTAAACTCGGTTTTTAAAAATTCAGTATAATACAATAAAAACAAAAAATCCTTTGCATCTATTTCTACAGCCGCATTAAAAATATGATAACGAAAATAATCGTTTTGAAGATCCCTGTATTTTGTATTATTAGTTTTATTTGATTATAATGAAATTAATGAACAAAACGAATTTATAGGCTGAAATTATTTAGGAGTGCTTTGTGAAAGGATTGATTTTATACACAAACCACTCGGTACCCCATTGGACTTTAAATCATATAAATTCAGTTCATAACACTGCCATATAATAAAGTAAAGCGAAACACCAGATTGCTCCTACTATTCATGACTAAATGGTGGAAATCAAATTTTAAAAAATTGGTCTTGTATTGGCATTTAATATATTAACGTAAACTCGGTTTTTGAAAATTCAGTATAATACAATAAAAACAAAAAATTCTTTGCATCTATTTCTAGAGCCGCATGAAAAATATAACAACGAAAATAATCGTTTTGAAGATCTCTGTATTTTGTAATTTTAGTTTTATTTGAACAAAATGAGATTTAATAACAAAACGAAGTTGTAGGATGAAACTACTTAGGAGTGCTCTGTAAAAGGATTGATTTTATACACAAACCACTTGGTACCCCATTGGACTTTAAATCATATAAATTCAGTTCATAACACTGCCATATAATAAAGAAAAGCGAAACACAAGATTGCTCCTACTATTCATGACTAAATGGTGGAAATCAAATTTTAAAAAATTGGTCTTGTATTGGCATTTAATATATTTACGTAAACACGGTTTTTAAAAATTCAGTATAATACAATAAAAACACAAAAGCCTTTGCATCTATTTGTAGAGCCGCATGAAAAATATTATAACGAATATAATCGTTTTGAACATCCCTGTATTTTGTAGTATTAGTTTTATTTGATTAAAATGAAATTTAATAGCAAAACGAAGTTGTAGGATGAAACAACTTAGGAGTGCTCTGTGAAAGGATTGATTTTATACACAACCCTAGTCCCGCGCTGTCTGATGTCTTATATTTGTCTAGTGTTTTAAAAAAAAGTCACGATTTAAGTCTGAGCTTTTATCTTAGGTTTTGATATATCGAAAATGTCCACAAATTTTCATTGGATTTTAATGTCGCAATATCTTCTATTTCTCGTTAGGATGAGAAATCCAACAATTTTCTTTACAATATCTGAAAAAAGTTATTATCAGGACAAAATACAGATTTTTTAATTCATTATTCTTATGAAAAACGACAGACATGTGTTAGAATATTTCTTCGGATTTTTTCGAAGCTTTATCCTTGGTGTGTGAAGTGAAGAAATAGGTGAAGAACAAGGCAAGAATTTGTCTTACACTTGTCTTTGCTTTTGCAAAACAAAACCGACTTTATCTGAATTTTATCTGCTAATAAAAGTTAAGAAAAAAACAAGAAATTGTCTGATACCTCTCTTGTGTACTTTTATGAAGTTCATCGGATATTCTCTCAGGTTAATCTACTGGATACTAAAAGTCAAGAAAAAGATTAGAAATTGTCCGCGGTTCCGAATAATGTAAATTACCTTGTATATAATTTGATTTCGTCATAATAGATTTGTTCTCAGTGCGGTAAACATATTGTTTTGTGTTTTATTAGTTTTCAGTGTTTTTAAGAATTTTTAGTAATTTAAATATATTTTTAATAAATAAATTTAAAAAATATATAACAATTTTTTGGAAATAAAATTTGGTGGGTATACAGTTTATAAATTAGTCTGTTTGTGCTTAAATTGTTATTATGTTTTAATTACAAAAATACGCCTTCCTATATCGCTTTTACTTCACTATGCATAGCAAGAAACGTAATTTGATTTTCTCTGCATTTTTTCCTTTTTGTTCTAATCGTGATGAAGCGTAGATAGTGTTTTATTTTCTAACGGCAATCATATTGTGATTGTATTATTGCAGTATTTGTTCGACTTGCAACATATGTAAAATTTATATTGTAATGGTATGGCTGATAGACGTAAAAAATATCGTCTTGTAAAAAGAGAAGCCCAACACTTTGTTCGTAATTATTTTCGTAGTACGAAAGCTATTAAGGACAAGCTATCATCAAGCACCTTTTACCAGGATAATTCTAACAAACATCAGAATAATGGTAATCAAGCCGTTCACTCTGAATTTCCACCTTTGCTTAATCCGACTCAAAGTACACATAGAGCTACAGGCGACAATGATACAACTAACAATGTGGTAACAATGAAGAATGGAATGAACAATTTATCAAACACGAATTATCACAGTTCTTCTGATGAAAGCACAATCGAAAGCAATAATATTCCAACGTTAGAAGAAAAATTAGCAAATTGGGTAACATTTTCCAAATGTCCAATAATGCACGTTAATAGTTTACTCAAGGTGCTAAGACCACACTTTCCATTTTTACCATTTGATGGTAGAAAACTTCTACGCACACCTAAAAAACATGAAATTTCTAATATGATGGAAGGCCAATATTTGCATGTTGGGTTTAAAACATGTTTGAACCGTTTATTGAAATTCTTTATTGGTCCAACGAATACCGTTCTACTAGATGTCGGAATAGATGGAGTAGGCGTAAGTAACAGTTCTACGAGCACATTATGGCCAATTCTTATAAGTATAGTTGGTCAATCAAGGGTGGAAATGGTAGGCACTTACTTCGGCACATCAAAACCGGCAGATGTAGATATATTTCTTGAGCCATTTGTTTCTGAAATGAAAGAAATTTTACAAAACGGCTTTGTTTGGAATGGCCGTTTTTATGAAATTAAAATTAGATCCATTATTTGTGACGCCCCTGCTAGAGCATTTGTTTTGAACGTAACAACACACACGGGATACAGCAGCTGCTCTAAATGTGAAATTCGAGGCTTATATGTTCTACATAAAGTAACATTTCCTTATGGTGTATACGCACTACGGACAAATTTAAGTTTTAGGGACAAAGTAGACGAAAATTTTCATTTAAGTAAAAATACAACAACAATCGAGCACCTTGGAATTGGTTGTGTTCCACAAGTTCCAATAGATTATATGCATGCTGTTTGTCTGGGTGTTGTAAAACAAATACTTTCTCTGTGGATTGAATGTCGTTTAAGATTGTACAGTTTACCTAACAGAGTAATTTTAAAAATTTCAGAAGATATTATGTCTATATCCAGACAAATGCCTGCAGAATTTAGTCGCACACCCAGGCCACTTTCGATGCTAAGACGATATAAGGCAACTGAATTGCGACAATTGCTCTTATACACTCTGCCATTTTTGATAAAAGGCAAGGTGCAAAAAATCTATTATGACCATTATCTTAAATTACACTGTGGACTCAAAATTCTATGTTCAGACGAAATATGTCTTGCAAACAATGAATTAGCTGAAAATCTCCTGAAGGATTTCGTTAAAGACTTCAGTGAATTATATGGAATTCACACCATGTCGTTCAATGTACACAGTCTGTTACATTTAAGTAAAGATGTACGAGATATTGGTGCTTGTCTAGAAAGCTTCAGTGCTTTTAAATTTGAAAATTTCATGCAATTTATAAAAAAATGTTGTAGGTCAGGGCATAAGGTGCTAGAACAGTTGCACAACAGAATAACAGAAGAAAATAACTTCAGCCACGTACAGTATTTGAGAAACAATGAGAAAATTCTAAACGGTGTAGCCGAAACAATTACTATTGGAACTACAAAATTATCTAAAAACTCACCAGACAATTACTGTATGCTAGACAAATACATTATTGTGCAAATTTTGCAAATAGAAAAACAGGAAAAACAAACATTATTTACAGGAAGAGAAATTCTTGCTTTGAAAGATTTATATGACTATCCTATCCAATCTCGTTACCTCAATATATTCACTTCTTCTAACATAACGTATGGACGAACATTTGTTTTTGAACAAAATCGAATTCAGAGAAAAGTTGCCTTCCTAACTTTAAATAATTCGTACTATTTTTTAGGACTACACAAAATTTAAAATATATTCGTCAATTCACATCAGCAGCAATAACCACAAGAAGATATATTGAAAAAATGAGGTATGTAATTCATTTTTAGTAGTACATACATATGTTATACGAACTTTTGTTATATAATATTTTACACATTACTTTTTATACTTAACATATAAACGTATTTTCATAGTTACTGCATTGTCGCGTTTGATGATGAGGAGGCATGCGAAGTTATACCAATAAATTGGCTAACAGAAGACAAATGTCATTGTTTTTGGCCACCTAATAAAAACATTAAAAAATTACAAATAAACAGTGTTATACCCAAGGAGAATTGGAAACAAGTGGAATGTCGAGTACTTTTTTATGCAGGTGACTTTTATTTTTTTTTAAATATTTTTAAGAACAATTTTCAAAAATGATCTTTGCACAGATTCCTTTGACGATGCAAATAAAAAATGCGACAGGGCTCTTTGGCAGTCAAGTGCCGAAGAAGATCCAGATAATCAACAACCACTCCATAATTCAGAACAGAACACCAGTACTACTCAAGAGCAATACATATTTACACTGATTGGAAATGAAAAACAATACAGTTGCATGCAAAGTTCTGTTGCGGACCCAAGTGAATTGAATATAAGTGAACTCTCACCTCTTTTTACTACACCCGGAAAAAACAATCCTCAAAGTTTTCTAGTACAGGGCAGTGTCGCATCAAATGTAGACCAGTCGACTACACAGAATACTGGTGCATCATATGGAGACCAGCCCTCTCAATCTGTCAATATGGTTAATTCCAGTATACAGTCATTTATAGGTAACTTTTAACTGATTTATTTTTTAATTTCCAAATTCACGAGCACATATTAGGAAAGCAAATTTTACATGTTATTATAATATCAAATGAAGTTTTCATTGGTATATTTATTAAGTAACATTTTACTTAAACGTGTAAAAGACTGTCTTGTTGTTATATTAAGCATTTTGATTTAAGATTTCAAAAAATAATATACATGTACATATTTTTCATGTATTTTCTCAAAACAGAATTGCGTTTTGAAAAGCTGCAGCAATACATTGAAACCCGAATTAGTACAATGGAAAATAATTTTGCGAAAACAATTGAGAATTTGGTGAAAAATTATGTTGCTAGTCCTCATCAATATAAAACGAACGGTGAAACCGTTTTTTTCAACACCATCGATGAATTTATAAAATTTGAGAACTATCTTCAAGAGGATAATGATATTCAAAAAATGGTAAGGAGCGCGTGAAGAAAATTTAAGACTTCAATAAAGAAATGTCGATCAATATGAATCCGATTTTTATGTGACAAAGAACATTTTGTAAACATTTGGTTTTCGAAACAAAATAAGTTCAAAGTTATTGAGAAAGTCTATCAAATCGATCAATTTTTCGTAACTGACGTCTAAAAAATTATTATATTACTTTTAAAAATATATATTTTTTTTTCATTTAGAACTTTGTGAAGGGGATCCATGGCGTAGACATATGTGATTATTTTAAAAAGGTGATTTTAAACACCTTCAACGAAAATGTAATATGTAACTTGACGTGGAACGAGGTCCAAGACGAAAATAAGGTCTCTCTCAAAAGAACAAAATTTATTCAAAATTTGGAAAGTAAGTTAGTTTTTCATTGCTAAACATATTCATATTTATTGTTAATATAAAAAGACAATCAAATTGATCGGATACACAATTTTTAATATAATTATTCTCTTAATTTTAGGTATATGCGTTGAAATTTTCGGAAATAAAATAATGACAAACATTCAGAAGTCATTTAAATCTACACTGGTCAAATTAAAAGATGCACTAAAAAAACAAGAAAATAGGAAAATGCAAAAACATAAAAATGCTGGAGAAAATAGTAACTTAGAGAATTACGGAAAAAATGAAAAGTAGAAATATATTTATATGTACGTATACATATAAAATTTCATTTCAATTTATTTTATTTTTTTAAATTGTTTTTTTTTTCGACATTTTTCTTTTGAACTAGATTTTATTGCTCTTTGTCTAGTTTTTATTTTTAAGATTTAAATATTTGAATTAATATTATACAAACTAAAGAAAGCAATGTACCAAAACAAGTATGAAATATTGAGTTAGCAATAAGGAAAATTTTGTAAGAATTGCCAAAAATGAATTTAACTTTTTTTTCAATAAACATTAATAAAGGCAAAAAATATTTTACATTTTATTGAATTTAAATATTTGTTTATGTCAAAATATATCTAAACCATATTTCATCAATAAAAGTCTCGAAAAATTCTAAAGAATAAACAGGTATATATTCTGCAGAAATGTTGAGGATAAATAGTGCAGAATTTCCAATGATAAATTCGCAATACTACTCGACGATAAATTCTAAAGAAAGGTCCATGAAGTTTTCTTACATTTTTCTTAATAAAATATCTTAAGACTTTCCTGAAATATTATCAAAAGAACTTCGATTGAAATTTTCTTGCGATTGTAGTAAGAAGTACCTTTGACACATTCCTAAGACAGTGTCGCACTTAGCCCAGGACAATCCTGTAAAAGCCTGCAGAATTTCTAAAGAAATGTCCTAAGACACAAAACATGGGACAAGACAAGATCTGACGACTTTCTAATGAATTTTCAAGGATTGTGGGACTAGGGAAACCACTTGGTACCCCATTGGACTTTAAATCATATAAATTCAGTTCATAACAATGCCATATAATAAAGAAAAGCGAAACACAAGATTACTCCCACTATTCATGACCAAATGGTGGAAATCAAATTTTAAAAAATTGGCCTTGTATTGGCATTTAATATATTTACGTAAACTCGGTTTTTAAAAATTCAGTATAATACAATAAAAACAAAAAATTCTTTGCATCTATTTCTAGAGCCGCATGAAAAATATAACAACGAAAATAATCGTTTTGAAGATCCCTGTATTTTGTAATTTTAGTTTTATTTGAACAAAATGAGATTTAATAGCAAAACGAAGTTGTAGGATGAAACTACTTAGGAGTGCTCTGTGAAAGGATTGACTTTATACACAAACAACTTGGTACCCCATTGGACTTTAAATCATATAAATTCAGTTCATAACAATGCCATATAATAAAGAAAAGCGAAACACAAGATTACTCCCACTATTCATGACCAAATGGTGGAAATCAAATTTTAAAAAATTGTCCTTGTATTGGCATTTAACTAATGTACGTAAACTCGGTTTTTAAAAATTCAGTATAATACAATAAAAACAAAAAATCCTTTGCACCTATTTCTAGAGCCGCATGAAAAATATATAAACGAATATAATCGTTTTGAAGATCCCTGTATTTTGTAATTTTAGTTTTATTTGATTAAAATGAAATTTAATAGCAAAACCAAGTTGTAGGATGAAACTACTTAGGAGTGCTCTGTGAAAGGATTGATTTTATACACAAACCACTTGGTACCCCATTGGACTTTAAATCATATAAATTCAGTTCATAACAATGCCATATAATAAAGAAAAGCGAAACACAAGATTACTCCCACTATTCATGACCAAATGGTGGAAATCAAATTTTAAAAAATTGGCCTTGTATTGGCATTTAATATATTTACGTAAACTCGGTTTTTAAAAATTCAGTATAATACAATAAAAACAAAAAATCCTTTGCATCTATTTCTAGAGCCGCATGAAAAATATTATCACGAATATAATCGTTTTGAAGATCCCTGTATTTTGTAATATTAGTTTTATTTGATTAAAATGAAATTTAATAGCAAAACGAAGTTGTAGGATGAAACTACTTAGGAGTGCTCTGTGAAAGGATTGATTTTATACACAAACCACTTGGTACCCCATTGGACTTTAAATCATATAAATTCAGTTCATAACACTGCCATATAATAAAGAAAAGCGAAACACAAGATTGCTCCTACTATTCATGACTAAATGGTGGAAATCAAATTTTAAAAAATTGGTCTTGTATTGGCATTTAATATATTTACGTAAACTCGGTTTTTAAAAATTCAGTATAATACAATAAAAACAAAAAATCCTTTGCATCTATTTCTAGAGCCGCATGAAAAATATTATAACGAATATAATCGTTTTGAAGATCCCTGTATTTTGTAATATTAGTTTTATTTGATTAAAATGAAATTTAATAGCAAAACGAAGTTGTAGGATGAAACTACTTAGGAGTGCTCTGTGAAAGGATTGATTTTATACACAAACCACTTGGTACCCCATTGGACTTTAAATCATATAAATTCAGTTCATAACACTGCCATATAATAAAGAAAAGCGAAACACAAGATTACTCCCACTATTCATGACCAAATGGTGGAAATCAAATTTTAAAAAATTGGTCTTGTATTGGCATTTAATATATTTACGTAAACTCGGTTTTTAAAAATTCAGTATAATACAATGAAAACAAAAAATCCTTTGCATCTCTTCTAGAGCCGCATGAAAAATATAACTACGAAAATATACATTTTGTACATCCCTTTATTTTGTAATATTAGTTTTATTTGATTAAAATGAAATTTAATAACAAAACGAAGTTATAGGATGAAACTACTTGAGAGTGCTCTGTGAAAGGATTGATTTTATACACAAATCGCTTGGTATCCCATTGGACTTTAAAGCTAATAAATTCAGTTCATAACCCTGCCATATAATAAAGAAAAGCGAAACACAAGATTACTCCCACTATTCATGACCAAATGGTGGAAATCAAATTTTAAAAAATTGGCCTTGTATTGGCATTTAATATATTTACGTAAACTCGGTTTTTAAAAATTCAGTATAATACAATAAAAACAAAAAATCCTTTGCATCTATTTCTAGAGCCGCATGAAAAATATTATAACGAATATAATCGTTTTGAAGATCCCTGTATTTTGTAATATTAGTTTTATTTGATTAAAATGAAATTTAATAGCAAAACGAAGTTGTAGGATGAAACTACTTAGGAGTGCTCTGTGAAAGGATTGATTTTATACACAAACCACTTGGTACCCCATTGGACTTTAAATCATATAAATTCAGTTCATAACAATGCCATATAATAAAGAAAAGCGAAACACAAGATTACTCCCACTATTCATGACCAAATGGTGGAAATCAAATTTTAAAAAATTGGCCTTGTATTGGCATTTAATATATTTACGTAAACTCGGTTTTTAAAAATTCAGTATAATACAATAAAAACAAAAAATCCTTTGCATCTATTTCTAGAGCCGCATGAAAAATATTATAACGAATATAATCGTTTTGAAGATCCCTGTATTTTGTAATATTAGTTTTATTTGATTAAAATGAAATTTAATAGCAAAACGAAGTTGTAGGATGAAACTACTTAGGAGTGCTCTGTGAAAGGATTGATTTTATACACAAACCACTTGGTACCCCATTGGACTTTAAATCATATAAATTCAGTTCATAACACTGCCATATAATAAAGAAAAGCGAAACACAAGATTGCTCCTACTATTCATGACTAAATGGTGGAAATCAAATTTTAAAAAATTGGTCTTGTATTGGCATTTAATATATTTACGTAAACTCGGTTTTTAAAAATTCAGTATAATACAATAAAAACAAAAAATCCTTTGCATCTATTTCTAGAGCCGCATGAAAAATATTATAACGAATATATTCGTTTTGAACATTCCTGTATTTTGTAATTTTAGTTTTATTTGATTAAAATGAAATTTAATAACAAAACGAAGTTGTAGGATGAAACTACTTAGGAGTGCTCTGTGAAAGGATTGATTTTATACACAAACCACTTGGTACCCCATTGGACTTTAAATCATATAAATTCAGTTCATAACAATGCCATATAATAAAGAAAAGCGAAACACAAGATTACTCCCACTATTCATGACCAAATGGTGGACATCAAATTTTAAAAAATTGGCCTTGTATTGGCATTTAATATATTTACGTAAACTCGGTTTTTTAAAATTCAGTATAATACAATAAAAACAAAAAATCCTTTGCATCTATTTCTAGAGCCGCATGAAAAATATATAAACGAATATAATCGTTTTGAACATCTCTGTATTTTGTAATATTAGTTTTATTTGATTAAAATGAAATTTAATAACAAAACGAAGTCATAGGCTGAAATTATTTAGGAGTGCTTTGTGGAAGGATTGGTTTTATACACAAATCGCTTGGTACCCCATTGGACTTTAAAACATATAAATTCAATTTATAACAATGCCTAATAATAAAGATCAGCGAAACACAAGATTACTCCCACTATTCATGACCAAATGGTGGAAATCAAATTTTAAAAAATTGGTCTTGTATTGGCATTTAATATATTTACGTAAACTCGGTTTTTAAAAATTCAGTATAATACAATGAAAACAAAAAACCCTTTGCATCTCTTCTAGAGCCGCATGAAAAATATAACTACGAAAATATACATTTTGTACATCCCTTTATTTTGTAATATTAGTTTTATTTGATTAAAATGAAATTTAATAACAAAACGAAGTTATAGGATGAAACTACTTGAGAGTGCTCTGTGAAAGGATTGATTTTATACACAAATCGCTTGGTATCCCATTGGACTTTAAAGTTAATAAATTCAGTTCATAACCCTGCCATATAATAAAGAAAAGCGAAACACAAGATTACTCCCACTATTCATGACCAAATGGTGGACATCAAATTTTAAAAAATTGTCCTTGTATTGGCATTTAATATATTTACGTAAACTCGGTTTTTTAAAATTCAGTATAATACAATAAAAACAAAAAATCCTTTGCAACTATTTCTAGAGCCGCATGAAAAATATATAAACGAATATAATCGTTTTGAACATCTCTGTATTTTGTAATATTAGTTTTATTTGATTAAAATGAAATTTAATAACAAAACGAAGTTATAGGCTGAAATTATTTAGGAGTGCTTTGTGGAAGGATTAGTTTTATACACAAATCGCTTGGTACCCCATTGGACTTTAAAACATATAAATTCAATTTATAACAATGCCATATAATAAAGATCAGCGAAACACAAGATTACTCCCACTATTCATGACCAAATGGTGGAAATCAAATTTTAAAAAATTGGTCTTGTATTGGCATTTAATATATTTACGTAAACTCGGTTTTTAAAAATTCAGTATAATACAATGAAAACAAAAAATCCTTTGCATCTCTTCTAGAGCCGCATGAAAAATATAACTACGAAGATATACATTTTGTACATCCCTTTATTTTGTAATTTTAGTTTTATTTGATTAAAATTGAATTTATTAGCAAAACGAAGTTGTAGGCTGAAATTATTTAGGAGTGCTTTGTGGAAGGATTGGTTTTATACACAAACCACTTGGTACCTCATTGGACTTTAAAACATACAAATTCAGTTCATAACAATGCCATATAATAAAGAAAAGCGAAACACAGGATTACTCCAACTGTTCATGACCAAATGGTGGTCATCAAATTCTAAAAAATTGGTGGTGTATTGGAATTTACAATATTTACTTAAACTCGGTTTTTAAAAATTCAGTATAATACAATAAAAACAAAAAAATCCTTTGCATCTATGTCTAGAGCCACATGAAAAATATTATAACGAATATAATCGTTTTGAACATCCCTGTATTTTGTAATATTAGTTTTATTTGATTAAAATGAAATTTAATAGCAAAACGAACTTGTAGGATGAAACTACTTAGGAGTGCTCTGTGAAAGGGTTGATTTTATACAAAAACCACTTGTTACCCCATTGGACTTAAATCATATAAATTCAGTTTATAACAATGCCATATAATAAATAAAAGCGAAACACAAGATTACTCCAACTGTTCATGACCAAATGGTGGACATCAAATTCTAAAACATTGGTGGTGTATTGGAATTTACAATATTTACGTAAATTCGGTTTTTAAAAATTCAGTATAATACACTAAACAAAAAATCCTTTGCATCTATTTCTAGAGCCGCATGAAAAATATTATAACGAATATAATCGTTTTGTAATATTAGTTTTATTTGATTAAAATGAAATTTAATAGCAAAACGAAGTTGTAGGATGAAACTACTTAGGAGTGGTCTGTGAAAGGATTGGTTTTATACACCAACCACTTGTTACCCCATTGGACTTTAAATCATATAAATTCAGTTCATAAGAATGCCATATAATAAAGAAAAGCGAAACACAAGATTACTCCCACTATTCATGACCAAATGGTGGAAATCAAATTTTAAAAAATTGGTCTTGTATTGGCATTTAATATATTTACGTAAACTCGGTTTTTAAAAATTCAGTATAATACAATAAAAACAAAAAATACTTCGCATCTATTTCTAGAGCCGCATGAAAAATATTATAATGAATATAATCGTTTTGAATATCCCTGTATTTTGTAATATTAGTTTTATTTGATTAAAATGAAATTTAATAGCAAAACGAAGTTGTAGGATGAAACTACTTAGGAATGCTCTGTGAAAGGTTTGGTTTTATACACAAACCACTTGTTACCCCCTTGGACTTTAAATCATATAAATTCAGTTCATAACAATGCCATATAATAAAGAAAAGCGAAACACAAGATTACTCCCACTACTCATGACCAAATGGTGGAAATCAAATTCTAAAAAATTGGTGGTGTATTGGAATTTACAATATTTACGTAAACTCGGTTTTTAAAAATTCAGTATAATACAATAAAAACAAAAAATCCTTCGCATCTATTTATAGAGCCGCATGAAAAATATAATAACGAATATAATCGTTTTGAAGATCCCTGTATTTTGTATTATTAGTTTTATTTGATTAAAATGAAATTTAATAGCAAAACGAACTTGTAGGATGAAACTACTTAGGAGTGCTCTGTGAAAGGATTGATTTTATACAAAAACCACTTGTTACCCCATTGGACTTAAATCATATAAATTAAGTTCATAACACTGCCATATAATAAAGAAAAGCGAAACACAAGATTGCTCCTACTATTCATGACCAAATGGTGGAAATCAAATTCTAAAAAATTGGTGGTGTATTGGAATTTACAATATTTACGTAAACTCGGTTTTTAAAAATTCAGTATAATACAATAAAAACAAAAAATCCTTCGCATCTATTTATAGAGCCGCATGAAAAATATAATAACGAATATAATCGTTTTGAAGATCCCTGTATTTTGTATTATTAGTTTTATTTGATTAAAATGAAATTTAATAGCAAAACGAACTTGTAGGATGAAACTACTTAGGAGTGCTCTGTGAAAGGATTGATTTTATACAAAAACCACTTGTTACCCCATTGGACTTAAATCATATAAATTAAGTTCATAACACTGCCATATAATAAAGAAAAGCGAAACACAAGATTGCTCCTACTATTCATGACCAAATGGTGGAAATCAAATTTTAAAAAATTGGTGGTGTATTGGAATTTACAATATTTTCGTAAACTCGGTTTTTAAAAATTCAGTTTAATACAATAAACAAAAAATCCTTTGCATCTATTTCTAGAGCCGCATGAAAAATATTATAACGAATATAATCGTTTTGAACATCCCTGAATTTTCTAATATTAGTTTTGTTTGATTAAAATGAAATTTAATAACAAAACGAAGTTATGGGATGAAACTACTTAGGAGTGCTCTGTGAAAGGATTGATTTTATACACAAACCGCTTGGTATCCCATGTACTTTAAAGCTAATAAATTCAGTTCATAACACTGCCATATAATAAAGAAAAGCGAAACACAAGATTATTCCTACTATTCATGACCAAATGGTGGAAATCAAATTTTAAAAAATTGGTCTTGTATTGGCATTGAATATATTTACGTAAACTCGGTTTTTAAAAATTCAGTTTAATACAATAAACAAAAAATCCTTTGCATCTATTTCTAGAGCCGCATGAAAAATATTATAATGAATATAATCGTTTTGAAGATCCCTGTATTTTGTAATATTAGTTTTATTTGATTAAAATGAAATTTAATAGCAAAACGAAGTTGTAGGATGAAACTACTTAGGAATGCTCTGTGAAAGGTTTGGTTTTATACAAAAACCACTTGTTACCCCATTGGACTTAAATCATATAAATTAAGTTCATAACACTGCCATATAATAAAGAAAAGCGAAACACAAGATTGCTCCTACTATTCATGACCAAATGGTGGAAATCAAATTTTAAAAAATTGGTGGTGTATTGGAATTTACAATATTTTCGTAAACTCGGTTTTTAAAAATTCAGTTTAATACAATAAACAAAAAATCCTTTGCATCTATTTCTAGAGCCGCATGAAAAATATTATAACGAATATAATCGTTTTGAACATCCCTGAATTTTCTAATATTAGTTTTGTTTGATTAAAATGAAATTTAATAGCAAAACGAAGTTGTAGGATGAAACTACTTAGGAGTGCTCTGTGAAAGGATTGATTTTATACACAAACCACTTGGTACCCCATTGGACTTTTAATCATATAAATTCAGTTCATAACACTGCCATATAATAAAGAAAAGCGAAACACAAGATTGCTCCTACTATTCATGACTAAATGGTGGAAATCAAATTTTAAAAAATTGGTGGTGTATTGGAATTTACAATATTTTCGTAAAATCGGTTTTTAAAAATTCAGTATAATACAATAAAAACAAAAAATCCTTTGCATCTATTTCTAGAGCCGCATGAAAAATATTATAACGAATATAATCGTTTTGAACATCCCTGAATTTTCTAATATTAGTTTTGTTTGATTAAAATGAAATTTAATAGCAAAACGAAGTTGTAGGATGAAACTACTTAGGAGTGCTATGTGAAAGGATTGATTGTATACACAAACCACTTGGTACCCCATTGGACTTTTCATCATATAAATTAAGTTCATAACACTGCCATATAATAAAGAAAAGCGAAACACAAGATTGCTCCTACTATTCATGACCAAATGGTGGAAATCAAATTTTAAAAAATTGGTGGTGTATTGGAATTTACAATATTTTCGTAAACTCGGTTTTTAAAAATTCAGTATAATACAATAAAAACAAAAAATCCTTTGCATCTATTTCTAGAGCTGCATGTAAAATATATAAACGAATATAATCGTTTTGAAGATCCCTGTATTTTGTAATATTAGTTTTATTTGATTAAAATGAAATTTAATAGCAAAACGAAGTTATGGGATGAAACTACTTAGGAGTGCTCTGTGAAAGGATTGATTTTATACACAAACCGCTTGGTATCCCATGTACTTTAAAGCTAATAAATTCAGTTCATAACACTGCCATATAATAAAGAAAAGCGAAACACAAGATTATTCCTACTATTCATGACCAAATGGTGGAAATCAAATTTTAAAAAATTGGTCTTGTATTGGCATTGAATATATTTACGTAAACTCGGTTTTTAAAAATTCAGTTTAATACAATAAACAAAAAATCCTTTGCATCTATTTCTAGAGCCGCATGAAAAATATTATAATGAATATAATCGTTTTGAATATCCCTGTATTTTGTAATATTAGTTTTATTTGATTAAAATGAAATTTAATAGCAAAACGAAGTTGTAGGATGAAACTACTTAGGAATGCTCTGTGAAAGGTTTGGTTTTATACACAAACCACTTGTTACCCCCTTGGACTTTAAATCATATAAATTCAGTTCATAACAATGCCATATAATAAAGAAAAGCGAAACACAAGATTACTCCCACTACTCATGACCAAATGGTGGAAATCAAATTCTAAAAAATTGGTGGTGTATTGGAATTTACAATATTTACGTAAACTCGGTTTTTAAAAATTCAGTATAATACAATAAAAACAAAAAATCCTTCGCATCTATTTATAGAGCCGCATGAAAAATATAATAACGAATATAATCGTTTTGAACATCCCTGTATTTTGTAATATTAGTTTTATTTGATTAAAATGAAATTTAATAGCAAAACGAACTTGTAGGATGAAACTACTTAGGAGTGCTCTGTGAAAGGATTGATTTTATACAAAAACCACTTGTTACCCCATTGGACTTAAATCATATAAATTCAGTTTATAACAATGCCATATAATTAATAAAAGCGAAACACAAGATTACTCCAACTGTTCATGACCAAATGGTGGACATCAAATTCTAAAACATTGGTGGTGTATTGGAATTTACAATATTTACGTAAATTCGGTTTTTAAAAATTCAGTATAATACACTAAACAAAAAATCCTTTGCATCTATTTCTAGAGCCGCATGAAAAATATTATAACGAATATAATCGTTTTGTAATATTAGTTTTATTTGATTAAAATGAAATTTAATAGCAAAACGAAGTTGTAGGATGAAACTACTTAGGAGTGGTCTGTGAAAGGATTGGTTTTATACACCAACCACTTGTTACCCCATTGGACTTTAAATCATATAAATTCAGTTCATAAGAATGCCATATAATAAAGAAAAGCGAAACACAAGATTACTCCCACTATTCATGACCAAATGGTGGAAATCAAATTTTAAAAAATTGGTCTTGTATTGGCATTTAATATATTTACGTAAACTCGGTTTTTAAAAATTCAGTATAATACAATAAAAACAAAAAATACTTCGCATCTATTTCTAGAGCCGCATGAAAAATATTATAACGAATATAATCGTTTTGAAGATCCCTGTATTTTGTAATATTAGTTTTATTTGATTAAAATGAAATTTAATAACAAAACGAAGTTATGGGATGAAACTACTTAGGAGTGCTCTGTGAAAGGATTGATTTTATACACAAACCGCTTGGTATCCCATGTACTTTAAAGCTAATAAATTCAGTTCATAACACTGCCATATAATAAAGAAAAGCGAAACACAAGATTATTCCTACTATTCATGACCAAATGGTGGAAATCAAATTTTAAAAAATTGGTCTTGTATTGGCATTGAATATATTTACGTAAACTCGGTTTTTAAAAATTCAGTTTAATACAATAAACAAAAAATCCTTTGCATCTATTTCTAGAGCCGCATGAAAAATATTATAATGAATATAATCGTTTTGAATATCCCTGTATTTTGTAATATTAGTTTTATTTGATTAAAATGAAATTTAATAGCAAAACGAAGTTGTAGGATGAAACTACTTAGGAGTGCTCTGTGAAAGGATTGATTTTATACAAAAACCACTTGTTACCCCATTGGACTTAAATCATATAAATTCAGTTTATAACAATGCCATATAATAAATAAAAGCGAAACACAAGATTACTCCAACTGTTCATGACCAAATGGTGGTCATCAAATTCTAAAAAATTGGTGGTGTATTGGAATTTACAATATTTACTTAAACTCGGTTTTTAAAAATTCAGTATAATACAATAAAAACAAAAAAATCCTTTGCATCTATGTCTAGAGCCACATGAAAAATATTATAACGAATATAATCGTTTTGAACATCCCTGTATTTTGTAATATTAGTTTTATTTGATTAAAATGAAATTTAATAGCAAAACGAACTTGTAGGATGAAACTACTTAGGAGTGCTCTGTGAAAGGATTGATTTTATACAAAAACCACTTGTTACCCCATTGGACTTAAATCATATAAATTCAGTTTATAACAATGCCATATAATAAATAAAAGCGAAACACAAGATTACTCCAACTGTTCATGACCAAATGGTGGACATCAAATTCTAAAACATTGGTGGTGTATTGGAATTTACAATATTTACGTAAATTCGGTTTTTAAAAATTCAGTATAATACACTAAACAAAAAATCCTTTGCATCTATTTCTAGAGCCGCATGAAAAATATTATAACGAATATAATCGTTTTGTAATATTAGTTTTATTTGATTAAAATGAAATTTAATAGCAAAACGAAGTTGTAGGATGAAACTACTTAGGAGTGGTCTGTGAAAGGATTGGTTTTATACACCAACCACTTGTTACCCCATTGGACTTTAAATCATATAAATTCAGTTCATAAGAATGCCATATAATAAAGAAAAGCGAAACACAAGATTACTCCAACTGTTCATGACCAAATGGTGGTCATCAAATTCTAAAAAATTGGTGGTGTATTGGAATTTACAATATTTACTTAAACTCGGTTTTTAAAAATTCAGTATAATACAATAAAAACAAAAAATCCTTTGCATCTATGTCTAGAGCCACATGAAAAATATTATAACGAATATAATCGTTTTGAACATCCCTGTATTTTGTAATATTAGTTTTATTTGATTAAAATGAAATTTAATAGCAAAACGAACTTGTAGGATGAAACTACTTAGGAGTGCTCTGTGAAAGGATTGATTTTATACAAAAACCACTTGTTACCCCATTGGACTTAAATCATATAAATTCAGTTTATAACAATGCCATATAATAAATAAAAGCGAAACACAAGATTACTCCAACTGTTCATGACCAAATGGTGGTCATCAAATTCTAAAAAATTGGTGGTGTATTGGAATTTACAATATTTACTTAAACTCGGTTTTTAAAAATTCAGTATAATACAATAAAAACAAAAAAATCCTTTGCATCTATGTCTAGAGCCACATGAAAAATATTATAACGAATATAATCGTTTTGAACATCCCTGTATTTTGTAATATTAGTTTTATTTGATTAAAATGAAATTTAATAGCAAAACGAACTTGTAGGATGAAACTACTTAGGAGTGCTCTGTGAAAGGATTGATTTTATACAAAAACCACTTGTTACCCCATTGGACTTAAATCATATAAATTCAGTTTATAACAATGCCATATAATAAATAAAAGCGAAACACAAGATTACTCCAACTGTTCATGACCAAATGGTGGACATCAAATTCTAAAACATTGGTGGTGTATTGGAATTTACAATATTTACGTAAATTCGGTTTTTAAAAATTCAGTATAATACACTAAACAAAAAATCCTTTGCATCTATTTCTAGAGCCGCATGAAAAATATTATAACGAATATAATCGTTTTGTAATATTAGTTTTATTTGATTAAAATGAAATTTAATAGCAAAACGAAGTTGTAGGATGAAACTACTTAGGAGTGGTCTGTGAAAGGATTGGTTTTATACACCAACCACTTGTTACCCCATTGGACTTTAAATCATATAAATTCAGTTCATAAGAATGCCATATAATAAAGAAAAGCGAAACACAAGATTACTCCAACTGTTCATGACCAAATGGTGGTCATCAAATTCTAAAAAATTGGTGGTGTATTGCAATTTACAATATTTACTTAAACTCGGTTTTTAAAAATTCAGTATAATACAATAAAAACAAAAAAATCCTTTGCATCTATGTCTAGAGCCACATGAAAAATATTATAACGAATATAATCGTTTTGAACATCCCTGTATTTTGTAATATTAGTTTTATTTGATTAAAATGAAATTTAATAGCAAAACGAACTTGTAGGATGAAACTACTTAGGAGTGCTCTGTGAAAGGATTGATTTTATACAAAAACCACTTGTTACCCCATTGGACTTAAATCATATAAATTCAGTTTATAACAATGCCATATAATAAATAAAAGCGAAACACAAGATTACTCCAACTGTTCATGACCAAATGGTGGTCATGAAATTCTAAAAAATTGGTGGTGTATTGGAATTTACAATATTTACTTAAACTCGGTTTTTAAAAATTCAGTATAATACAATAAAAACAAAAAAATCCTTTGCATCTATGTCTAGAGCCACATGAAAAATATTATAACGAATATAATCGTTTTGAACATCCCTGTATTTTGTAATATTAGTTTTATTTGATTAAAATGAAATTTAATAGCAAAACGAACTTGTAGGATGAAACTACTTAGGAGTGCTCTGTGAAAGGATTGATTTTATACAAAAACCACTTGTTACCCCATTGGACTTTTCATCATATAAATTAAGTTCATAACACTGCCATATAATAAAGAAAAGCGAAACACAAGATTGCTCCTACTATTCATGACCAAATGGTGGAAATCAAATTTTAAAAAATTGGTGGTGTATTGGAATTTACAATATTTTCGTAAACTCGGTTTTTAAAAATTCAGTATAATACAATAAAAACAAAAAATCCTTTGCATCTATTTCTAGAGCCGCATGAAAAATATTATAACGAATATAATCGTTTTGAACATCCCTGAATTTTCTAATATTAGTTTTGTTTGATTAAAATGAAATTTAATAGCAAAACGAAGTTGTAGGATGAAACTACTTAGGAGTGCTATGTGAAAGGATTGATTGTATACACAAACCACTTGGTACCCCATTGGACTTTTCATCATATAAATTAAGTTCATAACACTGCCATATAATAAAGAAAAGCGAAACACAAGATTGCTCCTACTATTCATGACCAAATGGTGGAAATCAAATTTTAAAAAATTGGTGGTGTATTGGAATTTACAATATTTTCGTAAACTCGGTTTTTAAAAATTCAGTATAATACAATAAAAACAAAAAATCCTTTGCATCTATGTCTAGAGCCACATGAAAAATATTATAACGAATATAATCGTTTTGAACATCCCTGTATTTTGTAATATTAGTTTTATTTGATTAAAATGAAATTTAATAGCAAAACGAACTTGTAGGATGAAACTACTTAGGAGTGCTCTGTGAAAGGATTGATTTTATACAAAAACAACTTGTTACCCCATTGGACTTAAATCATATAAATTCAGTTTATAACAATGCCATATAATAAATAAAAGCGAAACACAAGATTACTCCAACTGTTCATGACCAAATGGTGGTCATCAAATTCTAAAAAATTGGTGGTGTATTGGAATTTACAATATTTACTTAAACTCGGTTTTTAAAAATTCAGTATAATACAATAAAAACAAAAAAATCCTTTGCATCTATGTCTAGAGCCACATGAAAAATATTATAACGAATATAATCGTTTTGAACATCCCTGTATTTTGTAATATTAGTTTTATTTGATTAAAATGAAATTTAATAGCAAAACGAACTTGTAGGATGAAACTACTTAGGAGTGCTCTGTGAAAGGATTGATTTTATACAAAAACCACTTGTTACCCCATTGGACTTAAATCATATAAATTCAGTTTATAACAATGCCATATAATAAATAAAAGCGAAACACAAGATTACTCCAACTGTTCATGACCAAATGGTGGTCATCAAATTCTAAAAAATTGGTGGTGTATTGGAATTTACAATATTTACTTAAACTCGGTTTTTAAAAATTCAGTATAATACAATAAAAACAAAAAAATCCTTTGCATCTATGTCTAGAGCCACATGAAAAATATTATAACGAATATAATCGTTTTGAACATCCCTGTATTTTGTAATATTAGTTTTATTTGATTAAAATGAAATTTAATAGCAAAACGAACTTGTAGGATGAAACTACTTAGGAGTGCTCTGTGAAAGGATTGATTTTATACAAAAACCACTTGTTACCCCATTGGACTTAAATCATATAAATTCAGTTTATAACAATGCCATATAATAAATAAAAGCGAAACACAAGATTACTCCAACTGTTCATGACCAAATGGTGGTCATCAAATTCTAAAAAATTGGTGGTGTATTGGAATTTACAATATTTACTTAAACTCGGTTTTTAAAAATTCAGTATAATACAATAAAAACAAAAAAATCCTTTGCATCTATGTCTAGAGCCACATGAAAAATATTATAACGAATATAATCGTTTTGAACATCCCTGTATTTTGTAATATTAGTTTTATTTGATTAAAATGAAATTTAATAGCAAAACGAACTTGTAGGATGAAACTACTTAGGAGTGCTCTGTGAAAGGATTGATTTTATACAAAAACCACTTGTTACCCCATTGGACTTAAATCATATAAATTCAGTTCATAACAATGCCATATAATAAAGATCAGCGAAACACAAGATTACTCCCACTATTCATGACCAAATGGTGGAAATCAAATTTTAAAAAATTGGTCTTGTATTGGCATTTAATATATTTACGTAAACTCGGTTTTTAAAAATTCAGTATAATACAATGAAAACAAAAAATCCTTTGCATCTCTTCTAGAGCCGCATGAAAAATATAACTACGAAGATATACATTTTGTACATCCCTTTATTTTGTAATTTTAGTTTTATTTGATTAAAATTGAATTTATTAGCAAAACGAAGTTGTAGGCTGAAATTATTTAGGAGTGCTTTGTGGAAGGATTGGTTTTATACACAAACCACTTGGTACCTCATTGGACTTTAAAACATACAAATTCAGTTCATAACAATGCCATATAATAAAGAAAAGCGAAACACAGGATTACTCCAACTGTTCATGACCAAATGGTGGTCATCAAATTCTAAAAAATTGGTGGTGTATTGGAATTTACAATATTTACTTAAACTCGGTTTTTAAAAATTCAGTATAATACAATAAAAACAAAAAAATCCTTTGCATCTATGTCTAGAGCCACATGAAAAATATTATAACGAATATAATCGTTTTGAACATCCCTGTATTTTGTAATATTAGTTTTATTTGATTAAAATGAAATTTAATAGCAAAACGAACTTGTAGGATGAAACTACTTAGGAGTGCTCTGTGAAAGGATTGATTTTATACAAAAACCACTTGTTACCCCATTGGACTTAAATCATATAAATTCAGTTTATAACAATGCCATATAATAAATAAAAGCGAAACACAAGATTATTCCAACTGTTCATGACCAAATGGTGGACATCAAATTCTAAAACATTGGTGGTGTATTGGAATTTACAATATTTACGTAAATTCGGTTTTTAAAAATTCAGTATAATACACTAAACAAAAAATCCTTTGCATCTATTTCTAGAGCCGCATGAAAAATATTATAACGAATATAATCGTTTTGTAATATTAGTTTTATTTGATTAAAATGAAATTTAATAGCAAAACGAAGTTGTAGGATGAAACTACTTAGGAGTGGTCTGTGAAAGGATTGGTTTTATACACCAACCACTTGTTACCCCATTGGACTTTAAATCATATAAATTCAGTTCATAAGAATGCCATATAATAAAGAAAAGCGAAACACAAGATTACTCCCACTATTCATGACCAAATGGTGGAAATCAAATTTTAAAAAATTGGTCTTGTATTGGCATTTAATATATTTACGTAAACTCGGTTTTTAAAAATTCAGTATAATACAATAAAAACAAAAAATACTTCGCATCTATTTCTAGAGCCGCATGAAAAATATTATAACGAATATAATCGTTTTGAACATCCCTGAATTTTCTAATATTAGTTTTGTTTGATTAAAATGAAATTTAATAGCAAAACGAAGTTGTAGGATGAAACTACTTAGGAGTGCTATGTGAAAGGATTGATTGTATACACAAACCACTTGGTACCCCATTGGACTTTTCATCATATAAATTAAGTTCATAACACTGCCATATAATAAAGAAAAGCGAAACACAAGATTGCTCCTACTATTCATGACCAAATGGTGGAAATCAAATTTTAAAAAATTGGTGGTGTATTGGAATTTACAATATTTTCGTAAACTCGGTTTTTAAAAATTCAGTATAATACAATAAAAACAAAAAATCCTTTGCATCTATTTCTAGAGCCGCATGAAAAATATTATAACGAATATAATCGTTTTGAACATCCCTGAATTTTCTAATATTAGTTTTGTTTGATTAAAATGAAATTTAATAGCAAAACGAAGTTGTAGGATGAAACTACTTAGGAGTGCTATGTGAAAGGATTGATTGTATACACAAACCACTTGGTACCCCATTGGACTTTTCATCATATAAATTAAGTTCATAACACTGCCATATAATAAAGAAAAGCGAAACACAAGATTGCTCCTACTATTCATGACTAAATGGTGGAAATCAAATTTTAAAAAATTGGTGGTGTATTGGAATTTACAATATTTTCGTAAACTCGGTTTTTAAAAATTCAGTATAATACAATAAAAACAAAAAATCCTTTGCATCTATTTCTAGAGCCGCATGAAAAATATTATAACGAATATAATCGTTTTGAACATCCCTGAATTTTCTAATATTAGTTTTGTTTGATTAAAATGAAATTTAATAGCAAAACGAAGTTGTAGGATGAAACTACTTAGGAGTGCTATGTGAAAGGATTGATTGTATACACAAACCACTTGGTACCCCATTGGACTTTTCATCATATAAATTAAGTTCATAACACTGCCATATAATAAAGAAAAGCGAAACACAAGATTGCTCCTACTATTCATGACCAAATGGTGGAAATCAAATTTTAAAAAATTGGTGGTGTATTGGAATTTACAATATTTTCGTAAACTCGGTTTTTAAAAATTCAGTATAATACAATAAAAACAAAAAATCCTTTGCATCTATTTCTAGAGCTGCATGTAAAATATATAAACGAATATAATCGTTTTGAAGATCCCTGTATTTTGTAATATTAGTTTTATTTGATTAAAATGAAATTTAATAACAAAACGAAGTTATGGGATGAAACTACTTAGGAGTGCTCTGTGAAAGGATTGATTTTATACACAAACCGCTTGGTATCCCATGTACTTTAAAGCTAATAAATTCAGTTCATAACACTGCCATATAATAAAGAAAAGCGAAACACAAGATTATTCCTACTATTCATGACCAAATGGTGGAAATCAAATTTTAAAAAATTGGTCTTGTATTGGCATTGAATATATTTACGTAAACTCGGTTTTTAAAAATTCAGTTTAATACAATAAACAAAAAATCCTTTGCATCTATTTCTAGAGCCGCATGAAAAATATTATAATGAATATAATCGTTTTGAATATCCCTGTGTTTTGTAATATTAGTTTTATTTGATTAAAATGAAATTTAATAGCAAAACGAAGTTGTAGGATGAAACTACTTAGGAATGCTCTGTGAAAGGTTTGGTTTTATACACAAACCACTTGTTACCCCCTTGGACTTTAAATCATATAAATTCAGTTCATAACAATGCCATATAATAAAGAAAAGCGAAACACAAGATTACTCCCACTACTCATGACCAAATGGTGGAAATCAAATTCTAAAAAATTGGTGGTGTATTGGAATTTACAATATTTACGTAAACTCGGTTTTTAAAAATTCAGTATAATACAATAAAAACAAAAAATCCTTCGCATCTATTTATAGAGCCGCATGAAAAATATAATAACGAATATTATCGTTTTGAAGATCCCTGTATTTTGTATTATTAGTTTTATTTGATTAAAATGAAATTTAATAGCAAAACGAACTTGTAGGATGAAACTACTTAGGAGTGCTCTGTGAAAGGATTGATTTTATACAAAAACCACTTGTTACCCCATTGGACTTTAAATCATATAAATTCAGTTCATAACAATGCCATATAATAAATAAAAGCGAAACACAAAATTACTCCAACTGTTCATGACCAAATGGTGGACATCAAATTCTAAAACATTGGTGGTGTATTGGAATTTACAATATTTACGTAAATTCGGTTTTTAAAAATTCAGTATAATACACTAAACAAAAAATCCTTTGCATCTATTTCTAGAGCCGCATGAAAAATATTATAACGAATATAATCGTTTTGTAATATTAGTTTTATTTGATTTAAATGAAATTTAATAGCAAAACGAAGTTGTAGGATGAAACTACTTAGGAGTGGTCTGTGAAAGGATTGGTTTTATACACCAACCACTTGTTACCCCATTGGACTTTAAATCATATAAATTCAGTTCATAACAATGCCATATAATAAAGAAAAGCGAAACACAAGATTGCTCCCACTATTCATGACCAAATGGTGGACATCAAATTCTAAAAAATTGGTGGTGTATTGGAATTTACAATATTTACGTAAACTCGGTTTTTAAAAATTCAGTATAATACAATAAAAACAAAAAATCCTTTGCATCTATTTCTAGAGCCGCATGAAAAATATTATAACGAATATAATCGTTTTGAACATCCCTGTATTTTGTAATATTAGTTTTCTTTGATTAAAATGAAATTTAATAGCAAAACGAAGTTGTAGGATGAAACTACTAAGGAGTGCTTTGTGAAAGCATTGATTTTATACACAAACCACTTGGTACCCCATTGGACTTTAAAACATACAAATTCAGTTCATAACAACGCCATATAATAAAAAAAAGCGAGACACAAGATTATTCCTACTATTCATGACCAAATGGTGGAAATCAAATTTTAAAAAATTGGTCTTGTATTGGCATTGAATATATTTACGTAAACTCGGTTTTTAAAAATTCAGTATAATACACTAAACAGAAAATCCTTTGCATCTATTTCTAGAGCCGCATGAAAAATATTATAATGAATATATTCGTTTTGAACATTCCTGTATTTTGTAATATTAGTTTTATTTGATTAAAATGAAATTTAATAGCAAAACGAAGTTGTAGGATGAAACTACTTAGGAGTCCTTTGTGAAAGCATTGATTTTATACACAAACCACTTGGTACCCCATTGGACTTTAAAACATACAAATTCAGTTCATAACAACGCCATATAATAAAGAAAAGCGAAACACAAGATTACTCCAACTATTCATGATCAAATGGTGGAGATCAAATTTTAAAAAATTGGTGGTGTAATATTTTCGTAAACTCGGTTTTTAAAAATTCAGTATAATACAATAAAAACAAAAAATCCTTCGCATCTATTTATAGAGCCGCATGAAAAATATAATACCGAATATAATCGTTTTGTAATATTAGTTTTATTTGATTAAAATGAAATTTAATAGCAAAACGAAGTTGTAGGATGAAACTACTTAGGAGTGGTCTGTGAAAGGATTGGTTTTATACACCAACCACTTGTTACCCCATTGGACTTTAAATCATATAAATTCAGTTCATAACACTGCCATATAATAAAAAAAAGCGAAACACAAGATTGCTCCTACTATTCATGACCAAATGGTGGAAATCAAATTTTAAAAAATTGGTGGTGTATTGGAATTTACAATATTTTCGTAAACTCGGTTTTTAAAAATTCAGTATAATACAATAAAAACAAAAAATCCTTCGCATCTATTTCTAGAGCTGCATGTAAAATATATAAACGAATATAATCGTTTTGAAGATCCCTGTATTTTGTAATATTAGTTTTATTTGATTAAAATGAAATTTAATAACAAAACGAAGTTATGGGATGAAACTACTTAGGAGTGCTCTGTGAAAGGATTGATTTTATACACAAACCGCTTGGTATCCCATGTACTTTAAAGCTAATAAATTCAGTTCATAACACTGCCATATAATAAAGAAAAGCGAAACACAAGATTATTCCTACTATTCATGACCAAATGGTGGAAATCAAATTTTAAAAAATTGGTCTTGTATTGGCATTGAATATATTTACGTAAACTCGGTTTTTAAAAATTCAGTTTAATACAATAAACAAAAAATCCTTTGCATCTATTTCTAGAGCCGCATGAAAAATATTATAATGAATATAATCGTTTTGAACATCCCTGTATTTTGTAATATTAGTTTTATTTGATTAAAATGAAATTTAATAGCAAAACGAACTTGTAGGATGAAACTACTTAGGAGTGCTCTGTGAAAGGATTGATTTTATACAAAAACCACTTGTTACCCCATTGGACTTAAATCATATAAATTCAGTTTATAACAATGCCATATAATAAATAAAAGCGAAACACAAGATTACTCCAACTGTTCATGACCAAATGGTGGTCATCAAATTCTAAAAAATTGGTGGTGTATTGGAATTTACAATATTTACTTAAACTCGGTTTTTAAAAATTCAGTATAATACAATAAAAACAAAAAATCCTTCGCATCTATTTATAGAGCCGCATGAAAAATATAATAACGAATATAATCGTTTTGAAGATCCCTGTATTTTGTATTATTAGTTTTATTTGATTAAAATGAAAATTAATAGCAAAACGAACTTGTAGGATGAAACTACTTAGGAGTGCTCTGTGAAAGGATTGATTTTATACAAAAACCACTTGTTACCCCATTGGACTTTAAATCATATAAATTCAGTTCATAACAATGCCATATAATAAATAAAAGCGAAACACAAAATTACTCCAACTGTTCATGACCAAATGGTGGACATCAAATTCTAAAACATTGGTGGTGTATTGGAATTTACAATATTTACGTAAATTCGGTTTTTAAAAATTCAGTATAATACACTAAACAAAAAATCCTTTGCATCTATTTCTAGAGCCGCATGAAAAATATTATAGTGAATATAATCGTTTTGAATATCCCTGTATTTTGTAATATTAGTTTTATTTGATTAAAATGAAATTTAATAGCAAAACGAAGTTGTAGGATGAAACTACTTAGGAATGCTCTGTGAAAGGTTTGGTTTTATACACAAACCACTTGTTACCCCCTTGGACTTTAAATCATATAAATTCAGTTCATAACAATGCCATATAATAAAGAAAAGCGAAACACAAGATTACTCCCACTACTCATGACCAAATGGTGGAAATCAAATTCTAAAAAATTGGTGGTGTATTGGAATTTACAATATTTACGTAAACTCGGTTTTTAAAAATTCAGTATAATACAATAAAAACAAAAAATCCTTCGCATCTATTTATAGAGCCGCATGAAAAATATAATAACGAATATAATCGTTTTGAAGATCCCTGTATTTTGTATTATTAGTTTTATTTGATTAAAATGAAATTTAATAGCAAAACGAACTTGTAGGATGAAACTACTTAGGAGTGCTCTGTGAAAGGATTGATTTTATACAAAAACCACTTGTTACCCCATTGGACTTTAAATCATATAAATTCAGTTCATAACAATGCCATATAATAAATAAAAGCGAAACACAAAATTACTCCAACTGTTCATGACCAAATGGTGGACATCAAATTCTAAAACATTGGTGGTGTATTGGAATTTACAATATTTACGTAAATTCGGTTTTTAAAAATTCAGTATAATACACTAAACAAAAAATCCTTTGCATCTATTTCTAGAGCCGCATGAAAAATATTATAATGAATATAATCGTTTTGAATATCCCTGTATTTTGTAATATTAGTTTTATTTGATTAAAATGAAATTTAATAGCAAAACGAAGTTGTAGGATGAAACTACTTAGGAATGCTCTGTGAAAGGTTTGGTTTTATACACAAACCACTTGTTACCCCCTTGGACTTTAAATCATATAAATTCAGTTCATAACAATGCCATATAATAAAGAAAAGCGAAACACAAGATTACTCCCACTACTCATGACCAAATGGTGGAAATCAAATTCTAAAAAATTGGTGGTGTATTGGAATTTACAATATTTACGTAAACTCGGTTTTTAAAAATTCAGTATAATACAATAAAAACAAAAAATCCTTCGCATCTATTTATAGAGCCGCATGAAAAATATAATAACGAATATAATCGTTTTGAAGATCCCTGTATTTTGTATTATTAGTTTTATTTGATTAAAATGAAATTTAATAGCAAAACGAACTTGTAGGATGAAACTACTTAGGAGTGCTCTGTGAAAGGATTGATTTTATACAAAAACCACTTGTTACCCCATTGGACTTTAAATCATATAAATTCAGTTCATAACAATGCCATATAATAAATAAAAGCGAAACACAAAATTACTCCAACTGTTCATGACCAAATGGTGGACATCAAATTCTAAAACATTGGTGGTGTATTGGAATTTACAATATTTACGTAAATTCGGTTTTTAAAAATTCAGTATAATACACTAAACAAAAAATCCTTTGCATCTATTTCTAGAGCCGCATGAAAAATATTATAACGAATATAATCGTTTTGTAATATTAGTTTTATTTGATTTAAATGAAATTTAATAGCAAAACGAAGTTGTAGGATGAAACTACTTAGGAGTGGTCTGTGAAAGGATTGGTTTTATACACCAACCACTTGTTACCCCATTGGACTTTAAATCATATAAATTCAGTTCATAACAATGCCATATAATAAAGAAAAGCGAAACACAAGATTGCTCCCACTATTCATGACCAAATGGTGGACATCAAATTCTAAAAAATTGGTGGTGTATTGGAATTTACAATATTTACGTAAACTCGGTTTTTAAAAATTCAGTATAATACAATAAAAACAAAAAATCCTTTGCATCTATTTCTAGAGCCGCATGAAAAATATTATAACGAATATAATCGTTTTGAACATCCCTGTATTTTGTAATATTAGTTTTCTTTGATTAAAATGAAATTTAATAGCAAAACGAAGTTGTAGGATGAAACTACTAAGGAGTACTTTGTGAAAGCATTGATTTTATACACAAACCACTTGGTACCCCATTGGACTTTAACACATACAAATTCAGTTCATAACAACGCCATATAATAAAAAAAAGCGAGACACAAGATTATTCCTACTATTCATGACCAAATGGTGGAAATCAAATTTTAAAAAATTGGTCTTGTATTGGCATTGAATATATTTTCGTAAACTCGGTTTTTAAAAATTCAGTATAATACAATAAAAACAAAAAATCCTTCGCATCTATTTCTAGAGCTGCATGTAAAATATATAAACGAATATAATCGTTTTGAAGATCCCTGTATTTTGTAATATGAGTTTTATTTGATTAAAATGAAATTTAATAGCAAAACGAACTTGTAGGATGAAACTACTTAGGAATGCTCTGTGAAAGGATTGATTTTATACAAAAACCACTTGTTACCCCATTGGACTTTAAATCATATAAATTCAGTTCATAACAATGCCATATAATAAATAAAAGCGAAACACAAAATTACTCCAACTGTTCATGACCAAATGGTGGACATCAAATTCTAAAACATTGGTGGTGTATTGGAATTTACAATATTTACGTAAATTCGGTTTTTAAAAATTCAGTATAATACACTAAACAAAAAATCCTTTGCATCTATTTCTAGAGCCGCATGAAAAATATTATAATGAATATAATCGTTTTGAATATCCCTGTATTTTGTAATATTAGTTTTATTTGATTAAAATGAAATTTAATAGCAAAACGAAGTTGTAGGATGAAACTACTTAGGAATGCTCTGTGAAAGGTTTGGTTTTATACACAAACCACTTGTTACCCCCTTGGACTTTAAATCATATAAATTCAGTTCATAACAATGCCATATAATAAAGAAAAGCGAAACACAAGATTACTCCCACTACTCATGACCAAATGGTGGAAATCAAATTCTAAAAAATTGGTGGTGTATTGGAATTTACAATATTTACGTAAACTCGGTTTTTAAAAATTCAGTATAATACAATAAAAACAAAAAATCCTTCGCATCTATTTCTAGAGCCGCATGAAAAATATAATAACGAATATAATCGTTTTGAAGATCCCTGTATTTTGTATTATTAGTTTTATTTGATTAAAATGAAATTTAATAGCAAAACGAACTTGTAGGATGAAACTACTTAGGAGTGCTCTGTGAAAGGATTGATTTTATACAAAAACCACTTGTTACCCCATTGGACTTTAAATCATATAAATTCAGTTCATAACAATGCCATATAATAAATAAAAGCGAAACACAAAATTACTCCAACTGTTCATGACCAAATGGTGGACATCAAATTCTAAAACATTGGTGGTGTATTGGAATTTACAATATTTACGTAAATTCGGTTTTTAAAAATTCAGTATAATACACTAAACAAAAAATCCTTTGCATCTATTTCTAGAGCCGCATGAAAAATATTATAACGAATATAATCGTTTTGTAATATTAGTTTTATTTGATTTAAATGAAATTTAATAGCAAAACGAAGTTGTAGGATGAAACTACTTAGGAGTGGTCTGTGAAAGGATTGGTTTTATACACCAACCACTTGTTACCCCATTGGACTTTAAATCATATAAATTCAGTTCATAACAATGCCATATAATAAAGAAAAGCGAAACACAAGATTGCTCCCACTATTCATGACCAAATGGTGGACATCAAATTCTAAAAAATTGGTGGTGTATTGGAATTTACAATATTTACGTAAACTCGGTTTTTAAAAATTCAGTATAATACACTAAACAAAAAATCCTTTGCATCTATTTCTAGAGCCGCATGAAAAATATTATAACGAATATAATCGTTTTGTAATATTAGTTTTATTTGATTTAAATGAAATTTAATAGCAAAACGAAGTTGTAGGATGAAACTACTTAGGAGTGGTCTGTGAAAGGATTGGTTTTATACACCAACCACTTGTTACCCCATTGGACTTTAAATCATATAAATTCAGTTCATAACAATGCCATATAATAAAGAAAAGCGAAACACAAGATTGCTCCCACTATTCATGACCAAATGGTGGACATCAAATTCTAAAAAATTGGTGGTGTATTGGAATTTACAATATTTACGTAAACTCGGTTTTTAAAAATTCAGTATAATACAATAAAAACAAAAAATCCTTTGCATCTATTTCTAGAGCCGCATGAAAAATATTATAACGAAAATAATCGTTTTGAACATCCCTGTATTTTGTAATATTAGTTTTCTTTGATTAAAATGAAATTTAATAGCAAAACGAAGTTGTAGGATGAAACTACTAAGGAGTGCTTTGTGAAAGCATTGATTTTATACACAAACCACTTGGTACCCCATTGGACTTTAACACATACAAATTCAGTTCATAACAACGCCATATAATAAAAAAAAGCGAGACACAAGATTATTCCTACTATTCATGACCAAATGGTGGAAATCAAATTTTAAAAAATTGGTCTTGTATTGGCATTGAATATATTTTCGTAAACTCGGTTTTTAAAAATTCAGTATAATACAATAAAAACAAAAAATCCTTCGCATCTATTTCTAGAGCTGCATGTAAAATATATAAACGAATATAATCGTTTTGAAGATCCCTGTATTTTGTAATATGAGTTTTATTTGATTAAAATGAAATTTAATAGCAAAACGAAGTTGTAGGATGAAACTACTTAGGAATGCTCTGTGAAAGGATTGATTTTATACAAAAACCACTTGTTACCCCATTGGACTTTAAATCATATAAATTCAGTTCATAACAATGCCATATAATAAATAAAAGCGAAACACAAAATTACTCCAACTGTTCATGACCAAATGGTGGACATCAAATTCTAAAACATTGGTGGTGTATTGGAATTTACAATATTTACGTAAATTCGGTTTTTAAAAATTCAGTATAATACACTAAACAAAAAATCCTTTGCATCTATTTCTAGAGCCGCATGAAAAATATTATAATGAATATAATCGTTTTGAATATCCCTGTATTTTGTAATATTAGTTTTATTTGATTAAAATGAAATTTAATAGCAAAACGAAGTTGTAGGATGAAACTACTTAGGAATGCTCTGTGAAAGGTTTGGTTTTATACACAAACCACTTGTTACCCCCTTGGACTTTAAATCATATAAATTCAGTTCATAACAATGCCATATAATAAAGAAAAGCGAAACACAAGATTACTCCCACTACTCATGACCAAATGGTGGAAATCAAATTCTAAAAAATTGGTGGTGTATTGGAATTTACAATATTTACGTAAACTCGGTTTTTAAAAATTCAGTATAATACAATAAAAACAAAAAATCCTTCGCATCTATTTATAGAGCCGCATGAAAAATATAATAACGAATATAATCGTTTTGAAGATCCCTGTATTTTGTATTATTAGTTTTATTTGATTAAAATGAAATTTAATAGCAAAACGAACTTGTAGGATGAAACTACTTAGGAGTGCTCTGTGAAAGGATTGATTTTATACAAAAACCACTTGTTACCCCATTGGACTTTAAATCATATAAATTCAGTTCATAACAATGCCATATAATAAATAAAAGCGAAACACAAAATTACTCCAACTGTTCATGACCAAATGGTGGACATCAAATTCTAAAACATTGGTGGTGTATTGGAATTTACAATATTTACGTAAATTCGGTTTTTAAAAATTCAGTATAATACACTAAACAAAAAATCCTTTGCATCTATTTCTAGAGCCGCATGAAAAATATTATAACGAATATAATCGTTTTGTAATATTAGTTTTATTTGATTTAAATGAAATTTAATAGCAAAACGAAGTTGTAGGATGAAACTACTTAGGAGTGGTCTGTGAAAGGATTGGTTTTATACACCAACCACTTGTTACCCCATTGGACTTTAAATCATATAAATTCAGTTCATAACAATGCCATATAATAAAGAAAAGCGAAACACAAGATTGCTCCCACTATTCATGACCAAATGGTGGACATCAAATTCTAAAAAATTGGTGGTGTATTGGAATTTACAATATTTACGTAAACTCGGTTTTTAAAAATTCAGTATAATACAATAAAAACAAAAAATCCTTTGCATCTATTTCTAGAGCCGCATGAAAAATATTATAACGAATATAATCGTTTTGAACATCCCTGTATTTTGTAATATTAGTTTTCTTTGATTAAAATGAAATTTAATAGCAAAACGAAGTTGTAGGATGAAACTACTAAGGAGTGCTTTGTGAAAGCATTGATTTTATACACAAACCACTTGGTACCCCATTGGACTTTAACACATACAAATTCAGTTCATAACAACGCCATATAATAAAAAAAAGCGAGACACAAGATTATTCCTACTATTCATGACCAAATGGTGGAAATCAAATTTTAAAAAATTGGTCTTGTATTGGCATTGAATATATTTTCGTAAACTCGGTTTTTAAAAATTCAGTATAATACAATAAAAACAAAAAATCCTTCGCATCTATTTCTAGAGCTGCATGTAAAATATATAAACGAATATAATCGTTTTGAAGATCCCTGTATTTTGTAATATGAGTTTTATTTGATTAAAATGAAATTTAATAGCAAAACGAACTTGTAGGATGAAACTACTTAGGAGTGCTCTGTGAAAGGATTGATTTTATACAAAAACCACTTGTTACCCCATTGGACTTTAAATCATATAAATTCAGTTCATAACAATGCCATATAATAAATAAAAGCGAAACACAAAATTACTCCAACTGTTCATGACCAAATGGTGGACATCAAATTCTAAAACATTGGTGGTGTATTGGAATTTACAATATTTACGTAAATTCGGTTTTTAAAAATTCAGTATAATACACTAAACAAAAAATCCTTTGCATCTATTTCTAGAGCCGCATGAAAAATATTATAACGAATATAATCGTTTTGTAATATTAGTTTTATTTGATTTAAATGAAATTTAATAGCAAAACGAAGTTGTAGGATGAAACTACTTAGGAGTGGTCTGTGAAAGGATTGGTTTTATACACCAACCACTTGTTACCCCATTGGACTTTAAATCATATAAATTCAGTTCATAACAATGCCATATAATAAAGAAAAGCGAAACACAAGATTGCTCCCACTATTCATGACCAAATGGTGGACATCAAATTCTAAAAAATTGGTGGTGTATTGGAATTTACAATATTTACGTAAACTCGGTTTTTAAAAATTCAGTATAATACAATAAAAACAAAAAATCCTTTGCATCTATTTCTAGAGCCGCATGAAAAATATTATAACGAATATAGTCGTTTTGAACAGCCCTGTATTTTGTAATATTAGTTTTCTTTGATTAAAATGAAATTTAATAGCAAAACGAAGTTGTAGGATGAAACTACTAAGGAGTGCTTTGTGAAAGCATTGATTTTATACACAAACCACTTGGTACCCCATTGGACTTTAAAACATACAAATTCAGTTCATAACAACGCCATATAATAAAAAAAAGCGAGACACAAGATTATTCCTACTATTCATGACCAAAAGGTGGAAATCAAATTTTAAAAAATTGGTCTTGTATTGGCATTGAATATATTTACGTAAACTCGGTTTTTAAAAATTCAGTATAATACACTAAACAGAAAATCCTTTGCATCTATTTCTAGAGCCGCATGAAAAATATTATAATGAATATATTCGTTTTGAACATTCCTGTATTTTGTAATATTAGTTTTATTTGATTAAAATGAAATTTAATAGCAAAACGAAGTTGTAGGATGAAACTACTTAGGAGTCCTTTGTGAAAGCATTGATTTTATACACAAACCACTTGGTACCCCATTGGACTTTAAAACATACAAATTCAGTTCATAACAACGCCATATAATAAAGAAAAGCGAAACACAAGATTACTCCAACTATTCATGATCAAATGGTGGAGATCAAATTTTAAAAAATTGGTGGTGTAATATTTTCGTAAACTCGGTTTTTAAAAATTCAGTATAATACAGTAAAAACAAAAAATCCTTCGCATCTATTTATAGAGCCGCATGAAAAATATAATACCGAATATAATCGTTTTGTAATATTAGTTTTATTTGATTAAAATGAAATTTAATAGCAAAACGAAGTTGTAGGCTGAAACTACTTAGGAGTGGTCTGTGAAAGGATTGGTTTTATACACCAACCACTTGTTACCCCATTGGACTTTAAATCATATAAATTCAGTTCAAAACACTGCCATATAATAAAGAAAAGCGAAACACAAGATTGCTCCTACTATTCATGACCAAATGGTGGAAATCAAATTTTAAAAAATTGGTGGTGTATTGGAATTTACAATATTTTCGTAAACTCGGTTTTTAAAAATTCAGTATAATACAATAAAAACAAAAAATCCTTCGCATCTATTTCTAGAGCTGCATGTAAAATATATAAACGAATATAATCGTTTTGAAGATCCCTGTATTTTGTAATATTAGTTTTATTTGATTAAAATGAAATTTAATAACAAAACGAAGTTATGGGATGAAACTACTTAGGAGTGCTCTGTGAAAGGATTGATTTTATACACAAACCGCTTGGTATCCCATGTACTTTAAAGCTAATAAATTCAGTTCATAACACTGCCATATAATAAAGAAAAGCGAAACAAAAGATTATTCCTACTATTCATGACCAAATGGTGGAAATCAAATTTTAAAAAATTGGTCTTGTATTGGCATTGAATATATTTACGTAAACTCGGTTTTTAAAAATTCAGTTTAATACAATAAACAAAAAATCCTTTGCATCTATTTCTAGAGCCGCATGAAAAATATTATAATGAATATAATCGTTTTGAACATCCCTGTATTTTGTAATATTAGTTTTATTTGATTAAAATGAAATTTAATAGCAAAACGATGTTGTAGGATGAAACTACTTAGGAATGCTCTGTGAAAGGATTGGTTTTATACACAAACCACTTGTTACCCCATTGGACTTTAAATCATATAAATTCAGTTCATAACAATGCCATATAATAAAGAAAAGCGAAACACAAGATTACTCCCACTACTCATGACCAAATGGTGGACATCAAATTCTAAAAAATTGGTGGTGTATTGGAATTTACAATATTTACGTAAACTCGGTTTTTAAAAATTCAGTATAATACAATAAAAACAAAAAATCCTTCGCATCTATTTATAGAGCCGCATGAAAAATATAATAACGAATATAATCGTTTTGAAGATCCCTGTATTTTGTATTATTAGTTTTATTTGATTAAAATGAAATTTAATAGCAAAACGATGTTGTAGGATGAAACTACTTAGGAATGCTCTGTGAAAGGATTGGTTTTATACACAAACCACTTGTTACCCCATTGGACTTTAAATCATATAAATTCAGTTCATAACAATGCCATATAATAAAGAAAAGCGAAATACAGGATTACTCCAACTGTTCATGACCAAATGGTGGTCATCAAATTCTAAAAAATTGGTGGTGTATTGGAATTTACAATATTTACGTAAACTCGGTTTTTAAAAATTCAGTATAATACAATAAAAACAAAAAAATCCTTTGCATCTATTTCTAGAGCCGCATGAAAAATATTATAACGAATATAATCGTTTTGAACATCCCTGTATTTTGTAATATTAGTTTTATTTGATTAAAATGAAATTTAATAGCAAAACGAACTTGTAGGATGAAACTACTTAGGAGTGCTCTGTGAAAGGATTGATTTTATACAAAAACCACTTGTTACCCCATTGGACTTTAAATCATATAAATTCAGTTCATAACAATGCCATATAATAAATAAAAGCGAAACACAAAATTACTCCAACTGTTCATGACCAAATGGTGGACATCAAATTCTAAAACATTGGTGGTGTATTGGAATTTACAATATTTACGTAAATTCGGTTTTTAAAAATTCAGTATAATACACTAAACAAAAAATCCTTTGCATCTATTTCTAGAGCCGCATGAAAAATATTATAACGATTATAATCGTTTTGTAATATTAGTTTTATTTGATTAAAATGAAATTTAATAGCAAAACGAAGTTGTAGGATGAAACTACTTAGGAGTGGTCTGTGAAAGGATTGGTTTTATACACCAACCACTTGTTACCCCATTGGACTTTAAATCATATAAATTCAGTTCATAACAATGCCATATAATAAAGAAAAGCGAAACACAAGATTGCTCCCACTATTCATGACCAAATGGTGGACATCAAATTCTAAAAAATTGGTGGTGTATTGGAATTTACAATATTTACGTAAACTCGGTTTTTAAAAATTCAGTATAATACAATAAAAACAAAAAATCCTTTGCATCTATTTCTAGAGCCGCATGAAAAATATTATAATGAATATAATCGCTTTGAATATTCCTGTATTTTGTAATATTAGTTTTATTTGATTAAAATGAAATTTAATAGCAAAACGAAGTTGTAGGATGAAACTACTTAGGAGTCCTTTGTGAAAGCATTGATTTTATACACAAACCACTTGGTACCCCATTGGACTTTAAAACATACAAATTCAGTTCATAACAACGCCATATAATAAAGAAAAGCGAAACACAAGATTACTCCAACTATTCATGATCAAATGGTGGAGATCAAATTTTAAAAAATTGGTGGTGTATTGGAATTTACAATATTTTCGTAAACTCGGTTTTTAAAAATTCAGTATAATACAATAAAAACAAAAAATCCTTCGCATCTATTTATAGAGCCGCATGAAAAATATAATACCGAATATAATCGTTTTGTAATATTAGTTTTATTTGATTAAAATGAAATTTAATAGCAAAACGAAGTTGTAGGATGAAACTACTTAGGAGTGGTCTGTGAAAGGATTGGTTTTATACACCAACCACTTGTTACCCCATTGGACTTTAAATCATATAAATTCAGTTCATAACAATGCCATATAATAAAGAAAAGCGAAACACAAGATTACTCCCACTATTCATGACCAAATGGTGGACATCAAATTCTAAAAAATTGGTGGTGTATTGGAATTTACAATATTTACGTAAACTCGGTTTTTAAAAATTCAGTATAATACACTAAACAAAAAATCCTTTGCATCTATTTCTAGAGCCGCATGAAAAATATTATAACGAATATAATCGTTTTGTAATATTAGTTTTATTTGATTAAAATGAAATTTAATAGCAAAACGAAGTTGTAGGATGAAACTACTTAGGAGTGGTCTGTGAAAGGATTGGTTTTATACACCAAGCACTTGTTACCCCATTGGACTTTAAATCATATAAATTCAGTTCATAACAATGCCATATAATAAAGAAAAGCGAAACACAAGATTACTCCCACTATTCATGACCAAATGGTGGACATCAAATTCTAAAAAATTGGTGGTGTATTGGAATTTACAATATTTACGTAAACTCGGTTTTTAAAAATTCAGTATAATACAATAAAAACAAAAAATCCTTTGCATCTATTTCTAGAGCCGCATGAAAAATATTATAACAAATATAATCGTTTTGAACATTCCTGTATTTTGTAATATTAGTTTTATTTGATTTAAATGAAATTTAATAGCAAAACGAAGTTGTAGGATGAAACTACTTTGGAGTGGTCTGTGAAAGGATTGGTTTTATACACCAACCACTTGTTACCCCATTGGACTTTAAATCATATAAATTCAGTTCATAACAATGCCATATAATAAAGAAAAGCGAAACACAAGATTGCTCCCACTATTCATGACCAAATGGTGGACATCAAATTCTAAAAAATTGGTCTTGTACTGGCATTGAATATATTTACATAAACTCGGTTTTTAAAAATTCAGTATAATACAATAAAAACAAAAAATACTTTGCATCTATTTCTACAGCCGCATGAAAAATATATAAACGAATATAATCGTTTTGAACATCCCTGTATTTTGTAATATTAGTTTTATTTGATTAAAATGGAATTTAATAGCAAAACGATGTTGTAGGATGAAACTACTTAGGAGTGCTCTGTGAAAGGATTGATTTTATACACAAACCGCTTGGTATCCCATTGGACTTTAAAGCTAATAAA
The DNA here is from genome assembly GCA_963971155.1 of Anthrax anthrax. Taxonomy (NCBI): domain Eukaryota; kingdom Metazoa; phylum Arthropoda; class Insecta; order Diptera; family Bombyliidae; genus Anthrax; species Anthrax anthrax. The sequence goes on along the minus strand of OZ020122.1, from coordinate 10,743,748 downwards.
TTCAGTTCATAACACTGCCATATAATAAAGAAAAGCGAAACAAAAGATTACTCCAACTGTTCATGACCAAATGGTGGACATCAAATTCTAAAAAATTGGCCTTGTATTGGCATTGAATATATTTTCGTAAACTCGGTTTTTAAAAATTCAGTATAATACAATAAAAACAAAAAATCCTTCGCATCTATTTATAGAGCTACATAAAAATATAAGAACGAAAATATACATTTTGTACATCCCTGTATTTTAAAATATTCGTTTTATTTGATTAAAATGAAATTTAATAACAAAACGAAGTTATAGGATGAAACTACTTAGGAGTGCTCTGTGAAAGGATTGATTTTATACACAAACCACTTGGTATCCCATTGGACTTTAAAGCTAATAAATTCAGTTCATAACACTGCCATATGAAAAAGAAAAGCGAAACACAAGATTACTCCAAATGTTCATGATCAAACGGTGGACATCAAATTCTAAAAAATTGGCCTTGTATTGGCATTGAATATATTTTCGTAAACTCGGTTTTTAAAAATTCAGTATAATACAATAAAAACAAAAAATCCTTCGCATCTATTTCTACAGCCGCATGAAAAATATAATAACGAATATAATCGTTTTGAACAACCCTGTATTTTGTATTATTAGTTTTATTTGATTAAAATGAAATTAATTAACAAAACGAATTTATAGGCTGAAATTATTTAGGAATGCTTTGTGAAAGGATTGATTCTATACACAAACCGCTTGGTATCCCATTGGACTTTAAAGCTAATAAATTCAGTTCATTACCCTGCCATATAATAAAGAAAAGCGAAACACAAGATTACTCCTACTATTCATGACCAAATGGTGGACATCAAATTCTAAAAAATTGGTGGTGTATTGGAATTTACAATATTTACGTAAACTCGGTTTTTAAAAATTCAGTATAATACAATAAAAACAAAAAATAGTTTGCATCTATTTCTACAGCCGCATGTAAAATATATAAACGGATATAATCGTTTTGAAGATCCCTGTATTTTGTAATATTAGTTTTATTTGATTAAAATGAAATTTAATAACAAAACGAAGTTATGGGATGAAACTACTTAGGAGTGCTCTGTGAAAGGATTGATTTTATACACAAACCGCTTGGTATCCCATGTACTTTAAAGCTAATAAATTCAGTTCATAACACTACCATATAATAAAGAAAAGCGAAACACAAGATTATTCCTACTATTCATGACCAAATGGTGGAAATCAAATTTTAAAAAATTGGTCTTGTATTGGCATTTAATACATTTACGTAAACTCGGTTTTTAGAAATTCAGTATAATACAATAAAAACAAAAAATACTTCGCATCTATTTCTAGAGCTACATAAAAAATATAAGAACGAAAATATACATTTTGTACATCTCTGTATTTTGTAATATTAGTTTTATTTGATTAAAATGAAATTTAATAACAAAACGAATTTATAGGCTGAAGTTATTTAGGAGTGCTTTGTGAAAAGATTGATTTTATACACAAACCTCTTGGTACCCCATTGGACTTTAAATCATATAAATTCAGTTTATAACAATGCCATATAATAAAGAAAAGCGAAACACAAGATTACTCCCACTATTCATGACCAAATGGTGGAAATCAAATTTTAAAAAATTGGCCTTGTATTGGCATTTAATATATTTACGTAAACTCGGTTTTTAAAAATTCAGTTTAATACAATAAACAAAAAATCCTTTGCATCTATTTCTAGAGCCGCATGAAAAATATTATAACGAATATAATCGTTTTGTAATATTAGTTTTATTTGATTAAAATGAAATTTAATAGCAAAACGAAGTTGTAGGATGAAACTACTTAGGAGTGGTCTGTGAAAGGATTGGTTTTATACACCAACCACTTGTTACCCCATTGGACTTTAAAACATATTATGTCAGTTCATAAAAATGCCATATAATAAAGAAAAGCGAAACACAAGATTTTTCCAACTATTCATGACCAAATGGTGGAAATCAAATTTGAAAAAATTGGCCTTGCATTGGCATTTAATATATTTACGTAAACTCGGTTTTTAAAAATTCAGTATAATACAATTAAAACAAAAAATACTTCGCATCTATTTCTAGAGCTACATAAAAAATATAAGAACGAAAATATACATTTTGTACATCCCTGTATTTTGTAATATTAGTTTTATTTGATTAAAATGAAATTTAATAACAAAACGAAGTTATAGGATGAAACTACTTAGGAGTGCTCTGTGAAAGGATTGATTTTATACACAAATCGCTTGGTATCCCATTGGACTTTAAAGCTAATAAATTCAGTTCATTACCCTGCCATATAATAAAGAAAAGCGAAACACAAGATTACTCCTACTATTCATGACCAAATGGTGGACATCAAATTCTAAAAAATTGGTGGTGTATTGGAATTTACAATATTTACGTAAACTCGGTTTTTAAAAATTCAGTATAATACAATAAAAACAAAAAATAGTTTGCATCTATTTCTACAGCCGCATGAAAAATATAATAACGAATATAATCGTTTTGAAGATCCCTGTATTTTGTAATATTAGTTTAATTTGATTAAAATGGAATTTAATAGCAAAACGATGTTGTAGGATGAAACTACTTAGGAGTGCTCTGTGAAAGGATTGATTTTATACACAAACCACTTGGTACCCCATTGAACTTTAAATCATATAAATTCAGTTCTTAACAATGCCATATAATAAAGAAAAGCGAAACACAAGATTACTCCCACTACTCATGACCAAATGGTGGACATCAAATTCTAAAAAATTGGTGGTGTATTGGAATTTACAATATTTACGTAAACTCGGTTTTTAAAAATTCAGTATAATACAATAAAAACAAAAAATCCTTCGCATCTATTTCTAGAGCTGCATGTAAAATATAATACCGAATATAATCGTTTTGAAGATCCCTGTATTTTGTAATATTAGTTTTATTTGATTAAAATGAAATTTAATAACAAAACGAAGTTATGGGATGAAACTACTTAGGAGTGCTCTGTGAAAGGATTGATTTTATACACAAACCGTTTGTTACCCCATTGGACTTTAAAGCTAATAAATTCAGTTCATAACACTGCCATATAATAAAGAAAAGCGAAACACAAGATTATTCCTACTATTCATGACCAAATGATGGAAATCAAATTTTAAAAAATTGGTCTTGTATTGGCATTGAATATATTTACGTAAACTCGGTTTTTAAAAATTCAGTTTAATACAATAAACAAAAAATCCTTTGCATCTATTTCTAGAGCCGCATGAAAAATATTATAATGAATTTAATCGTTTTGAACATCCCTGTATTTTGTAATATTAGTTTTATTTGATTAGAATGAAATTTAATAGCAAAACGAAGTTGTAGGATGAAACTACTTAGAAATGCTCTGTGAAAGGATTAGTTTTATACACAAACCACTTGTTACCCCATTGGACTTTAAATCATATAAATTCAGTTCATAACAATGCCATGTAATAAAGAAAAGCGAAACACAAGATTACTCCCACTAATTATGACCAAATGGTGGACATCAAATTCTAAAAAATTGGTGGTGTATTGGAATTTACAATATTTACGTAAACTCGGTTTTTAAAAATTCAGTATAATACAATAAAAACAAAAAATCCTTCGCATCTATTTATAGAGCCGCATGAAAAATATAATAACGAATATATTCGTTTTGGAGATCCCTGTATTTTGTAATATTAGTTTTATTTGATTAAAAGGAATTTAATAGCAAAACGATGTTGTAGGATGAAACTACTTAGGAGTGCTCTGTGAAAGGATTGATTTTATACACAAACCGCTTGGTATCCCATTGGACTTTAAAGCTAATAAATTCAGTTCATAACACTGCCATATAATAAAGAAAAGCGAAACACAAGATTATTCCTACTATTCATGACCAAATGGTGGAAATCAAATTTTAAAAAATTGGTCTTGTATTGGCATTGAATATATTTACGTAAACTCGGTTTTTAAAAATTCAGTTTAATACAATAAACAAAAAATCCTTTGCATCTATTTCTAGAGCCGCATGAAAAATATTATAATGAATTTAATCGTTTTGAACATCCCTGTATTTTGTAATATTAGTTTTATTTGATTAAAATGAAATTTAATAGCAGACGAACTTGTAGGATGAAACTACTTAGGAGTGCTCTGTGAAAGGATTGATTTTATACAAAAACCACTTGTTACCCCATTGGACTTTAAATCATATAAATTCAGTTCATAACAATGCCATATAATAAATTAAAGCGAAACACAAAATTACTCCAACTGTTCATGACCAAATGGTGGACATCAAATTCTAAAACATTGGTGGTGTATTGGAATTTACAATATTTACGTAAATTCGGTTTTTAAAAATTCAGTATAATACACTAAACAAAAAATCCTTTGCATCTATTTCTAGAGCCGCATGAAAAATATTATAACGAATATAATCGTTTTGTAATATTAGTTTTATTTGATTTAAATGAAATTTAATAGCAAAACGAAGTTGTAGGATGAAACTACTTAGGAGTGGTCTGTGAAAGGATTGGTTTTATACACCAACCACTTGTTACCCCATTGGACTTTAAATCATATAAATTCAGTTCATAACAATGCCATATAATAAAGAAAAGCGAAACACAAGATTGCTCCCACTATTCATGACCAAATGGTGGACATCAAATTCTAAAAAATTGGTGGTGTATTGGAATTTACAATATTTACGTAAACTCGGTTTTTAAAAATTCAGTATAATACAATAAAAACAAAAAATCCTTTGCATCTATTTCTAGAGCCGCATGAAAAATATTATAACGAATATAATCGTTTTGAACATCCCTGTATTTTGTAATATTAGTTTTATTTGATTAAAATGAAATTTAATAGCAAAACGAAGTTGTAGGATGAAACTACTAAGGAGTGCTTTGTGAAAGCATTGATTTTATACACAAACCACTTGGTACCCCATTGGACTTTAAATCATATAAATTCAGTTCATAACAATGCCATGTAATAAAGAAAAGCGAAACACAAGATTACTCCCACTAATTATGACCAAATGGTGGACATCAAATTCTAAAAAATTGGTGGTGTATTGGAATTTACAATATTTACGTAAACTCGGTTTTTAAAAATTCAGTATAATACAATAAAAACAAAAAATAGTTTGCATCTATTTCTACAGCCGCATGAAAAATATAATAACGAATATAATCGTTTTGAAGATCCTTGTATTTTGTAATATTAGTTTAATTTGATTAAAATGGAATTTAATAGCAAAACGATGTTGTAGGATGAAACTACTTAGGAGTGCTCTGTGAAAGGATTGATTTTATACACAAACCACTTGGTACCCCATTGAACTTTAAATCATATAAATTCAGTTCTTAACAATGCCATTTAATAAAGAAAAGCGAAACACAAGATTACTCCCACTACTCATGACCAAATGGTGGACATCAAATTCTAAAAAATTGGTGGTGTATTGGAATTTACAATATTTACGTAAACTCGGTTTTTAAAAATTCAGTATAATACAATAAAAACAAAAAATCCTTCACATCTATTTCTAGAGCTGCATGTAAAATATAATACCGAATATAATCGTTTTGAAGATCCCTGTATTTTGTAATATTAGTTTTATTTGATTAAAATGAAATTTAATAACAAAACGAAGTTATGGGATGAAAGTACTTAGGAGTGCTCTGTGAAAGGATTGATTTTATACACAAACCGTTTGTTACCCCATTGGACTTTAAAGCTAATAAATTCAGTTCATAACACTGCCATATAATAAAGAAAAGCGAAACACAAGATTATTCCTACTATTCATGACCAAATGATGGAAATCAAATTTTAAAAAATTGGTCTTGTATTGGCATTGAATATATTTACGTAAACTCGGTTTTTAAAAATTCAGTTTAATACAATAAACAAAAAATCCTTTGCATCTATTTCTAGAGCCGCATGAAAAATATTATAATGAATTTAATCGTTTTGAACATCCCTGTATTTTGTAATATTAGTTTTATTTGATTAGAATGAAATTTAATAGCAAAACGAAGTTGTAGGATGAAACTACTTAGAAATGCTCTGTGAAAGGATTAGTTTTATACACAAACCACTTGTTACCCCATTGGACTTTAAATCATATAAATTCAGTTCATAACAATGCCATGTAATAAAGAAAAGCGAAACACAAGATTACTCCCACTAATTATGACCAAATGGTGGACATCAAATTCTAAAAAATTGGTGGTGTATTGGAATTTACAATATTTACGTAAACTCGGTTTTTAAAAATTCAGTATAATACAATAAAAACAAAAAATCCTTCGCATCTATTTATAGAGCCGCATGAAAAATATAATAACGAATATATTCGTTTTGGAGATCCCTGTATTTTGTAGTATTAGTTTTATTTGATTAAAAGGAATTTAATAGCAAAACGATGTTGTAGGATGAAACTACTTAGGAGTGCTCTGTGAAAGGATTGATTTTATACACAAACCGCTTGGTATCCCATTGGACTTTAAAGCTAATAAATTCAGTTCATAACACTGCCATATAATAAAGAAAAGCGAAACACAAGATTATTCCTACTATTCATGACCAAATGGTGGAAATCAAATTTTAAAAAATTGGTCTTGTATTGGCATTGAATATATTTACGTAAACTCGGTTTTTAAAAATTCAGTTTAATACAATAAACAAAAAATCCTTTGCATCTATTTCTAGAGCCGCATGAAAAATATTATAATGAATTTAATCGTTTTGAACATCCCTGTATTTTGTAATATTAGTTTTATTTGATTAAAATGAAATTTAATAGCAAAACGAACTTGTAGGATGAAACTACTTAGGAGTGCTCTGTGAAAGGATTGATTTTATACAAAAACCACTTGTTACCCCATTGGACTTTAAATCATATAAATTCAGTTCATAACAATGCCATATAATAAATTAAAGCGAAACACAAAATTACTCCAACTGTTCATGACCAAATGGTGGACATCAAATTCTAAAACATTGGTGGTGTATTGGAATTTACAATATTTACGTAAATTCGGTTTTTAAAAATTCAGTATAATACACTAAACAAAAAATCCTTTGCATCTATTTCTAGAGCCGCATGAAAAATATTATAACGAATATAATCGTTTTGTAATATTAGTTTTATTTGATTTAAATGAAATTTAATAGCAAAACGAAGTTGTAGGATGAAACTACTTAGGAGTGGTCTGTGAAAGGATTGGTTTTATACACCAACCACTTGTTACCCCATTGGACTTTAAATCATATAAATTCAGTTCATAACAATGCCATATAATAAAGAAAAGCGAAACACAAGATTGCTCCCACTATTCATGACCAAATGGTGGACATCAAATTCTAAAAAATTGGTGGTGTATTGGAATTTACAATATTTACGTAAACTCGGTTTTTAAAAATTCAGTATAATACAATAAAAACAAAAAATCCTTTGCATCTATTTCTAGAGCCGCATGAAAAATATTATAACGAATATAATCGTTTTGAACATCCCTGTATTTTGTAATATTAGTTTTATTTGATTAAAATGAAATTTAATAGCAAAACGAAGTTGTAGGATGAAACTACTAAGGAGTGCTTTGTGAAAGCATTGATTTTATACACAAACCACTTGGTACCCCATTGGACTTTAAAACATACAAATTCAGTTCATAACAACGCCATATAATAAAAAAAAGCGAGCCACAAGATTATTCCTACTATTCATGACCAAATGGTGGAAATCAAATTTTAAAAAATTGGTCTTGTATTGGCATTGAATATATTTACGTAAACTCGGTTTTTAAAAATTCAGTATAATACACTAAACAGAAAATCCTTTGCATCTATTTCTAGAGCCGCATGAAAAATATTATAATGAATATATTCGTTTTGAACATTCCTGTATTTTGTAATATTAGTTTTATTTGATTAAAATGAAATTTAATAGCAAAACGAAGTTGTAGGATGAAACTACTTAGGAGTCCTTTGTGAAAGCATTGATTTTATACACAAACCACTTGGTACCCCATTGGACTTTAAAACATACAAATTCAGTTCATAACAACGCCATATAATAAAGAAAAGCGAAACACAAGATTACTCCAACTATTCATGATCAAATGGTGGAGATCAAATTTTAAAAAATTGGTGGTGTATTGGAATTTACAATATTTACGTAAACTCGGTTTTTAAAAATTCAGTATAATACAATAAAAACAAAAATCCTTCGCATCTATTTATAGAGCCGCATGAAAAATATAATACCGAATATAATCGTTTTGTAATATTAGTTTTATTTGATTAAAATGAAATTTAATAGCAAAACGAAGTTGTAGGATGAAACTACTTAGGAGTGGTCTGTGAAAGGATTGGTTTTATACACCAACCTTTTGTTACCCCATTGGACTTTAAATCATATAAATTCAGTTCATAACAATGCCATGTAATAAAGAAAAGCGAAACACAAGATTACTCCCACTAATTATGACCAAATGGTGGACATCAAATTCTAAAAAATTGGTGGTGTATTGGAATTTACAATATTTACGTAAACTCGGTTTTTAAAAATTCAGTATAATACAATAAAAACAAAAAATCCTTCGCATCTATTTATAGAGCCGCATGAAAAATATAATAACGAATATATTCGTTTTGGAGATCCCTGTATTTTGTAGTATTAGTTTTATTTGATTAAAAGGAATTTAATAGCAAAACGATGTTGTAGGATGAAACTACTTAGGAGTGCTCTGTGAAAGGATTGATTTTATACACAAACCGCTTGGTATCCCATTGGACTTTAAAGCTAATAAATTCAGTTCATAACACTGCCATATAATAAAGAAAAGCGAAACACAAGATTATTCCTACTATTCATGACCAAATGGTGGAAATCAAATTTTAAAAAATTGGTCTTGTATTGGCATTGAATATATTTACGTAAACTCGGTTTTTAAAAATTCAGTTTAATACAATAAACAAAAAATCCTTTGCATCTATTTCTAGAGCCGCATGAAAAATATTATAATGAATTTAATCGTTTTGAACATCCCTGTATTTTGTAATATTAGTTTTATTTGATTAAAATGAAATTTAATAGCAAAACGAACTTGTAGGATGAAACTACTTAGGAGTGCTCTGTGAAAGGATTGATTTTATACAAAAACCACTTGTTACCCCATTGGACTTTAAATCATATAAATTCAGTTCATAACAATGCCATATAATAAATTAAAGCGAAACACAAAATTACTCCAACTGTTCATGACCAAATGGTGGACATCAAATTCTAAAACATTGGTGGTGTATTGGAATTTACAATATTTACGTAAATTCGGTTTTTAAAAATTCAGTATAATACACTAAACAAAAAATCCTTTGCATCTATTTCTAGAGCCGCATGAAAAATATTATAACGAATATAATCGTTTTGTAATATTAGTTTTATTTGATTTAAATGAAATTTAATAGCAAAACGAAGTTGTAGGATGAAACTACTTAGGAGTGGTCTGTGAAAGGATTGGTTTTATACACCAACCACTTGTTACCCCATTGGACTTTAAATCATATAAATTCAGTTCATAACAATGCCATATAATAAAGAAAAGCGAAACACAAGATTGCTCCCACTATTCATGACCAAATGGTGGACATCAAATTCTAAAAAATTGGTGGTGTATTGGAATTTACAATATTTACGTAAACTCGGTTTTTAAAAATTCAGTATAATACAATAAAAACAAAAAATCCTTTGCATCTATTTCTAGAGCCGCATGAAAAATATTATAACGAATTTAATCGTTTTGAACATCCCTGTATTTTGTAATATTAGTTTTATTTGATTAGAATGAAATTTAATAGCAAAACGAAGTTGTAGGATGAAACTACTTAGAAATGCTCTGTGAAAGGATTGATTTTATACACAAACCGCTTGGTATCCCATTGAACTTTAAAGCTAATAAATTCAGTTCATAACAACGCCATATAATAAAGAAAAGCGAAACACAAGATTACTCCAACTATTCATGATCAAATGGTGGAGATCAAATTTTAAAAAATTGGTGGTGTATTGGAATTTACAATATTTACGTAAACTCGGTTTTTAAAAATTCAGTATAATACAATAAAAACAAAAATCCTTCGCATCTATTTATAGAGCCGCATGAAAAATATAATACCGAATATAATCGTTTTGTAATATTAGTTTTATTTGATTAAAATGAAATTTAATAGCAAAACGAAGTTGTAGGATGAAACTACTTAGGAGTGGTCTGTGAAAGGATTGGTTTTATACACCAACCTTTTGTTACCCCATTGGACTTTAAATCATATAAATTCAGTTCATAACAATGCCATGTAATAAAGAAAAGCGAAACACAAGATTACTCCCACTAATTATGACCAAATGGTGGACATCAAATTCTAAAAAATTGGTCTTGTATTGGCATTGAATATATTTACGTAAACTCGGTTTTTAAAAATTCAGTATAATACACTAAACAGAAAATCCTTTGCATCTATTTCTAGAGCCGCATGAAAAATATTATAATGAATATATTCGTTTTGAACATTCCTGTATTTTGTAATATTAGTTTTATTTGATTAAAATGAAATTTAATAGCAAAACGAAGTTGTAGGATGAAACTACTTAGGAGTCCTTTGTGAAAGCATTGATTTTATACACAAACCACTTGGTACCCCATTGGACTTTAAAACATACAAATTCAGTTCATAACAACGCCATATAATAAAGAAAAGCGAAACACAAGATTACTCCAACTATTCATGATCAAATGGTGGAGATCAAATTTTAAAAAATTGGTGGTGTATTGGAATTTACAATATTTACGTAAACTCGGTTTTTAAAAATTCAGTATAATACAATAAAAACAAAAATCCTTCGCATCTATTTATAGAGCCGCATGAAAAATATAATACCGAATATAATCGTTTTGTAATATTAGTTTTATTTGATTAAAATGAAATTTAATAGCAAAACGAAGTTGTAGGATGAAACTACTTAGGAGTGGTCTGTGAAAGGATTGGTTTTATACACCAACCTTTTGTTACCCCATTGGACTTTAAATCATATAAATTCAGTTCATAACAATGCCATGTAATAAAGAAAAGCGAAACACAAGATTACTCCCACTAATTATGACCAAATGGTGGACATCAAATTCTAAAAAATTGGTGGTGTATTGGAATTTACAATATTTACGTAAACTCGGTTTTTAAAAATTCAGTATAATACAATAAAAACAAAAAATCCTTCGCATCTATTTATAGAGCCGCATGAAAAATATAATAACGAATATATTCGTTTTGGAGATCCCTGTATTTTGTAGTATTAGTTTTATTTGATTAAAAGGAATTTAATAGCAAAACGATGTTGTAGGATGAAACTACTTAGGAGTGCTCTGTGAAAGGATTGATTTTATACACAAACCGCTTGGTATCCCATTGGACTTTAAAGCTAATAAATTCAGTTCATAACACTGCCATATAATAAAGAAAAGCGAAACACAAGATTATTCCTACTATTCATGACCAAATGGTGGAAATCAAATTTTAAAAAATTGGTCTTGTATTGGCATTGAATATATTTACGTAAACTCGGTTTTTAAAAATTCAGTTTAATACAATAAACAAAAAATCCTTTGCATCTATTTCTAGAGCCGCATGAAAAATATTATAATGAATTTAATCGTTTTGAACATCCCTGTATTTTGTAATATTAGTTTTATTTGATTAGAATGAAATTTAATAGCAAAACGAAGTTGTAGGATGAAACTACTTAGAAATGCTCTGTGAAAGGATTAGTTTTATACACAAACCACTTGTTACCCCATTGGACTTTAAATCATATAAATTCAGTTCATAACAATGCCATGTAATAAAGAAAAGCGAAACACAAGATTACTCCCACTAATTATGACCAAATGGTGGACATCAAATTCTAAAAAATTGGTGGTGTATTGGAATTTACAATATTTACGTAAACTCGGTTTTTAAAAATTCAGTATAATACAATAAAAACAAAAAATCCTTCGCATCTATTTATAGAGCCGCATGAAAAATATAATAACGAATATATTCGTTTTGGAGATCCCTGTATTTTGTAGTATTAGTTTTATTTGATTAAAAGGAATTTAATAGCAAAACGATGTTGTAGGATGAAACTACTTAGGAGTGCTCTGTGAAAGGATTGATTTTATACACAAACCGCTTGGTATCCCATTGGACTTTAAAGCTAATAAATTCAGTTCATAACACTGCCATATAATAAAGAAAAGCGAAACACAAGATTATTCCTACTATTCATGACCAAATGGTGGAAATCAAATTTTAAAAAATTGGTCTTGTATTGGCATTGAATATATTTACGTAAACTCGGTTTTTAAAAATTCAGTTTAATACAATAAACAAAAAATCCTTTGCATCTATTTCTAGAGCCGCATGAAAAATATTATAATGAATTTAATCGTTTTGAACATCCCTGTATTTTGTAATATTAGTTTTATTTGATTAAAATGAAATTTAATAGCAAAACGAACTTGTAGGATGAAACTACTTAGGAGTGCTCTGTGAAAGGATTGATTTTATACAAAAACCACTTGTTACCCCATTGGACTTTAAATCATATAAATTCAGTTCATAACAATGCCATATAATAAATTAAAGCGAAACACAAAATTACTCCAACTGTTCATGACCAAATGGTGGACATCAAATTCTAAAACATTGGTGGTGTATTGGAATTTACAATATTTACGTAAATTCGGTTTTTAAAAATTCAGTATAATACACTAAACAAAAAATCCTTTGCATCTATTTCTAGAGCCGCATGAAAAATATTATAACGAATATAATCGTTTTGTAATATTAGTTTTATTTGATTTAAATGAAATTTAATAGCAAAACGAAGTTGTAGGATGAAACTACTTAGGAGTGGTCTGTGAAAGGATTGGTTTTATACACCAACCACTTGTTACCCCATTGGACTTTAAATCATATAAATTCAGTTCATAACAATGCCATATAATAAAGAAAAGCGAAACACAAGATTGCTCCCACTATTCATGACCAAATGGTGGACATCAAATTCTAAAAAATTGGTGGTGTATTGGAATTTACAATATTTACGTAAACTCGGTTTTTAAAAATTCAGTATAATACAATAAAAACAAAAAATCCTTTGCATCTATTTCTAGAGCCGCATGAAAAATATTATAACGAATATAATCGTTTTGAACATCCCTGTATTTTGTAATATTAGTTTTATTTGATTAAAATGAAATTTAATAGCAAAACGAAGTTGTAGGATGAAACTACTAAGGAGTGCTTTGTGAAAGCATTGATTTTATACACAAACCACTTGGTACCCCATTGGACTTTAAAACATACAAATTCAGTTCATAACAACGCCATATAATAAAAAAAAGCGAGCCACAAGATTATTCCTACTATTCATGACCAAATGGTGGAAATCAAATTTTAAAAAATTGGTCTTGTATTGGCATTGAATATATTTACGTAAACTCGGTTTTTAAAAATTCAGTATAATACACTAAACAGAAAATCCTTTGCATCTATTTCTAGAGCCGCATGAAAAATATTATAATGAATATATTCGTTTTGAACATTCCTGTATTTTGTAATATTAGTTTTATTTGATTAAAATGAAATTTAATAGCAAAACGAAGTTGTAGGATGAAACTACTTAGGAGTCCTTTGTGAAAGCATTGATTTTATACACAAACCACTTGGTACCCCATTGGACTTTAAAACATACAAATTCAGTTCATAACAACGCCATATAATAAAGAAAAGCGAAACACAAGATTACTCCAACTATTCATGATCAAATGGTGGAGATCAAATTTTAAAAAATTGGTGGTGTATTGGAATTTACAATATTTACGTAAACTCGGTTTTTAAAAATTCAGTATAATACAATAAAAACAAAAATCCTTTGCATCTATTTATAGAGCCGCATGAAAAATATAATACCGAATATAATCGTTTTGTAATATTAGTTTTATTTGATTAAAATGAAATTTAATAGCAAAACGAAGTTGTAGGATGAAACTACTTAGGAGTGGTCTGTGAAAGGATTGGTTTTATACACCAACCTTTTGTTACCCCATTGGACTTTAAATCATATAAATTCAGTTCATAACACTGCCATATAATAAAGAAAAGCGAAACACAAGATTGCTCCTACTATTCATGACCAAATGGTGGAAATCAAATTTTAAAAAATTGGTGGTGTATTGGAATTTACAATATTTTCGAAAACTCGGTTTTTAAAAATTCAGTATAATACAATAAAAACAAAAAATCCTTCGCATCTATTTCTAGAGCTGCATGAAAAATATTATAATGAATATATTCGTTTTGAAGATCCCTGTATTTTGTAATATTAGTTTTATTTGATTAAAATGAAATTTAATAACAAAACGAAGTTATGGGATGAAACTACTTAGGAGTGCTCTGTGAAAGGATTGATTTTATACACAAACCGCTTGGTATCCCATGTACTTTAAAGCTAATAAATTCAGTTCATAACACTGCCATATAATAAAGAAAAGCGAAACACAAGATTATTCCTACTATTCATGACCAAATGGTGGAAATCAAATTTTAAAAAATTGGTCTTGTATTGGCATTGAATATATTTACGTAAACTCGGTTTTTAAAAATTCAGTTTAATACAATAAACAAAAAATCCTTTGCATCTATTTCTAGAGCCGCATGAAAAATATTATAATGAATATAATCGTTTTGAACATCCCTGTATTTTGTAATATTAGTTTTATTTGATTAAAATGAAATTTAATAGCAAAACGAAGTTGTAGGATGAAACTACTTAGGAATGCTCTGTGAAAGGATTGGTTTTATACACAAACCACTTGTTACCCCATTGGACTTTAAATCATATAAATTCAGTTCATAACAATGCCATATAATAAAGAAAAGCGAAACACAAGATTACTCCCACTACTCATGACCAAATGGTGGACATCAAATTCTAAAAAATTGGTGGTGTATTGGAATTTACAATATTTACGTAAACTCGGTTTTTAAAAATTCAGTATAATACAATAAAAACAAAAAATCCTTCGCATCTATTTATAGAGCCGCATGAAAAATATAATAACGAATATAATCGTTTTGAAGATCCCTGTATTTTGTATTATTAGTTTTATTTGATTAAAATGAAATTTAATAGCAAAACGATGTTGTAGGCTGAAATTATTTAGGAGTGCTTTGTGAAAGGATTGATTTTATACACAAACCACTTGGTACCTCATTGGACATTAAAACATACAAATTCAGTTCATAACAATGCCATATAATAAAGAAAAGCGAAACACAAGATTACTCCAACTGTTCATGACCAAATGGTGGTCATCAAATTCTAAAAAATTGGTGGTGTATTGGAATTTACAATATTTACTTAAACTCGGTTTTTAAAAATTCAGTATAATACAATAAAAACAAAAAAATCCTTTGCATCTATTTCTAGAGCCGCATGAAAAATATTATAACGAATATAATCGTTTTGAACATCCCTGTATTTTGTAATATTAGTTTTATTTGAATAAAATGAAATTTAATAGCAAAACGAACTTGTAGGATGAAACTACTTAGGAGTGCTCTGTGAAAGGATTGATTTTATACAAAAACCACTTGTTACCCCATTGGACTTTAAATCATATAAATTCAGTTCATAACAATGCCATATAATAAATATAAGCGAAACACAAAATTACTCCAACTGTTCATGACCAAATGGTGGACATCAAATTCTAAAACATTGGTGGTGTATTGGAATTTACAATATTTACGTAAATTCGGTTTTTAAAAATTCAGTATAATACACTAAACAAAAAATCCTTTGCATCTATTTCTAGAGCCGCATGAAAAATATTATAACGAATATAATCGTTTTGTAATATTAGTTTTATTTGATTAAAATGAAATTTAATAGCAAAACGAAGTTGTAGAATGAAACTACTTAGGAGTGCTTTGTGAAAGGATTGATTTTATACAGAAACCGCTTGTTACCCCATTGGACTTTAAATCATATAAATTCAGTTCATAACAATGCCATATAATAAAGAAAAGCGAAACACAAGATTGCTCCCACTATTCATGACCAAATGGTGGACATCAAATTCTAAAAAATTGGTGGTGTATTGGAATTTACAATATTTACGTAAACTCGGTTTTTAAAAATTCAGTATAATACAATAAAAACAAAAAATCCTTTGCATCTATTTCTAGAGCCGCATGAAAAATATTATAATGAATATAATCGCTTTGAACATTCCTGTATTTTGTAATATTAGTTTTATTTGATTAAAATGAAATTTAATAGCAAAACGTTGTTGTAGGATGAAACTACTTAGGAGTCCTTTGTGAAAGCATTGATTTTATACACAAACCACTTGGTACCCCATTGGACTTTAAAACATACAAATTCAGTTCATAACAACGCCATATAATAAAGAAAAGCGAAACACAAGATTACTCCAACTATTCATGATCAAATGGTGGAGATCAAATTTTAAAAAATTGGTGGTGTATTGGAATTTACAATATTTTCGTAAACTCGGTTTTTAAAAATTCAGTATAATACAATAAAAACAAAAAATCCTTCGCATCTATTTATAGAGCCGCATGAATAATATAATACCGAATATAATCGTTTTGTAATATTAGTTTTATTTGATTAAAATGAAATTTAATAGCAAAACGAAGTTGTAGGATGAAACTACTTAGGAGTGGTCTGTGAAAGGATTGGTTTTATACACCAACCACTTGTTACCCCATTGGACTTTAAATCATATAAATTCAGTTCATAACAATGCCATATAATAAAGAAAAGCGAAACACAAGATTACTCCCACTATTCATGACCAAATGGTGGACATCAAATTCTAAAAAATTGGTGGTGTATTGGAATTTACAATATTTCCGTAAACTCGGTTTTTAAAAATTCAGTATAATACACTAAACAAAAAATCCTTTGCATCTATTTCTAGAGCCGCATGAAAAATATTATAACGAATATAATCGTTTTGTAATATTAGTTTTATTTGATTAAAATGAAATTTAATAGCAAAACGAAGTTGTAGGATGAAACTACTAAGGAGTGGTCTGTGAAAGGATTGGTTTTATACACCAAGCACTTGTTACCCCATTGGACTTTAAATCATATAAATTCAGTTCATAACAATGCCATATAATAAAGAAAAGCGAAACACAGGATTACTCCCACTATTCATGACCAAATGGTGGACATCAAATTCTAAAAAATTGGTGGTGTATTGGAATTTAATATATTTACGTAAACTCGGTTTTTAAAAATTCAGTATAATACAATAAAAACAAAAAATCCTTTGCATCTATTTCTAGAGCCGCATGAAAAATATTATAACAAATATAATCGTTTTGAACATTCCTGTATTTTGTAATATTAGTTTTATTTGATTAAAATGAAATTTAATAGCAAAACGAAGTTGAAGGATGAAACTACTTAGGAGTCCTTTGTGAAAGCATTGATTTTATACACAAACCACTTGGTACCCCATTGGACTTTAAAACATACAAATTCAGTTCATAACAACGCCATATAATAAAGAAAAGCGAAACACAAGATTACTCCAACTATCCATGATCAAATGGTGGAAATCAAATTTTAAAAAATTGGTCTTGTACTGGCATTGAATATATTTACATAAACTCGGTTTTTAAAAATTCAGTTTAATACAATAAACAAAAAATCCTTTGCATCTATTTCTAGAGCCGCATGAAAAATATTATAATGAATATAATCGTTTTGAACATCCCTGTATTTTGTAATATTAGTTTTATTTGATTAAAATGAAATTTAATAGCAAAACGAAGTTGTAGGATGAAACTACTTAGGAATGCTCTGTGAAAGGATTGGTTTTATACACAAACCACTTGTTACCCCATTGGACTTTAAATCATATAAATTCAGTTCATAACAATGCCATATAATAAAGAAAAGCGAAACACAAGATTACTCCCACTACTCATGACCAAATGGTGGACATCAAATTCTAAAAAATTGGTGGTGTATTGGAATTTACAATATTTACGTAAACTCGGTTTTTAAAAATTCAGTATAATACAATAAAAACAAAAAATCCTTCGCATCTATTTATAGAGCCGCATGAAAAATATAATAACGAATATAATCGTTTTGAAGATCCCTGTATTTTGTATTATTAGTTTTATTTGATTAAAATGAAATTTAATAGCAAAACGATGTTGTAGGCTGAAATTATTTAGGAGTGCTTTGTGAAAGGATTGATTTTATACACAAACCACTTGGTACCTCATTGGACATTAAAACATACAAATTCAGTTCATAACAATGCCATATAATAAAGAAAAGCGAAACACAAGATTACTCCAACTGTTCATGACCAAATGGTGGTCATCAAATTCTAAAAAATTGGTGGTGTATTGGAATTTACAATATTTACTTAAACTCGGTTTTTAAAAATTCAGTATAATACAATAAAAACAAAAAAATCCTTTGCATCTATTTCTAGAGCCGCATGAAAAATATTATAACGAATATAATCGTTTTGAACATCCCTGTATTTTGTAATATTAGTTTTATTTGAATAAAATGAAATTTAATAGCAAAACGAACTTGTAGGATGAAACTACTTAGGAGTGCTCTGTGAAAGGATTGGTTTTATACACCAACCACTTGTTACCCCATTGGACTTTAAATCATATAAATTCAGTTCATAACAATGCCATATAATAAAGAAAAGCGAAACACAAGATTGCTCCCACTATTCATGACCAAATGGTGGACATCAAATTCTAAAACATTGGTGGTGTATTGGAATTTACAATATTTACGTAAATTCGGTTTTTAAAAATTCAGTATAATACACTAAACAAAAAATCCTTTGCATCTATTTCTAGAGCCGCATGAAAAATATTATAACGAATATAATCGTTTTGTAATATTAGTTTTATTTGATTAAAATGAAATTTAATAGCAAAACGAAGTTGTAGGATGAAACTACTTAGGAGTGGTCTGTGAAAGGATTGGTTTTATACACCAACCACTTGTTACCCCATTGGACTTTAAATCATATAAATTCAGTTC
The DNA here is from genome assembly GCA_963971155.1 of Anthrax anthrax. Classification (NCBI taxonomy): domain Eukaryota; kingdom Metazoa; phylum Arthropoda; class Insecta; order Diptera; family Bombyliidae; genus Anthrax; species Anthrax anthrax. Next base: position 10,724,512 of record OZ020122.1, on the reverse strand, counting down.
ATAACAATGCCATATAATAAAGAAAAGCGAAACACAAGATTGCTCCCACTATTCATGACCAAATGGTGGACATCAAATTCTAAAAAATTGGTGGTGTATTGGAATTTATAATATTTACGTAAACTCGGTTTTTAAAAATTCAGTATAATACAATAAAAACAAAAAATCCTTTGCATCTATTTCTAGAGCCGCATGAAAAATATTATAATGAATATAATCGCTTTGAACATTCCTGTATTTTGTAATATTAGTTTTATTTGATTAAAATGAAATTTAATAGCAAAACGTTGTTGTAGGCTGAAACTACTTAGGAGTCCTTTGTGAAAGCATTGATTTTATACACAAACCACTTGGTACCCCATTGGACTTTAAAACATACAAATTCAGTTCATAACAACGCCATATAATAAAGAAAAGCGAAACACAAGATTACTCCAACTATTCATGATCAAATGGTGGAGATCAAATTTTAAAAATTGGTGGTGTATTGGAATTTACAATATTTTCGTAAACTCGGTTTTTAAAAATTCAGTATAATACAATAAAAACAAAAAATCCTTCGCATCTATTTATAGAGCCGCATGAATAATATAATACCGAATATAATCGTTTTGTAATATTAGTTTTATTTGATTAAAATGAAATTTAATAGCAAAACGAAGTTGTAGGATGAAACTACTTAGGAGTGGTCTGTGAAAGGATTGGTTTTATACACCAACCACTTGTTACCCCATTGGACTTTAAATCATATAAATTCAGTTCATAACAATGCCATATAATAAAGAAAAGCGAAACACAAGATTACTCCCACTATTCATGACCAAATGGTGGACATCAAATTCTAAAAAATTGGTGGTGTATTGGAATTTACAATATTTACGTAAACTCGGTTTTTAAAAATTCAGTATAATACACTAAACAAAAAATCCTTTGCATCTATTTCTAGAGCCGCATGAAAAATATTATAACGAATATAATCGTTTTGTAATATTAGTTTTATTTGATTAAAATGAAATTTAATAGCAAAACGAAGTTGTAGGATGAAACTACTAAGGAGTGGTCTGTGAAAGGATTGGTTTTATACACCAAGCACTTGTTACCCCATTGGACTTTAAATCATATAAATTCAGTTCATAACAATGCCATATAATAAAGAAAAGCGAAACACAGGATTACTCCCACTATTCATGACCAAATGGTGGACATCAAATTCTAAAAAATTGGTGGTGTATTGGAATTTAATATATTTACGTAAACTCGGTTTTTAAAAATTCAGTATAATACAATAAAAACAAAAAATCCTTTGCAGCTATTTCTAGAGCCGCATGAAAAATATTATAACGAATATAATCGTTTTGAACATCCCTGTATTTTGTAATATTAGTTTTATTTGATTAGAATGGAATTTAATAGCAAAACGAAGTTGTAGGATGAAACTACTTAGGAATGCTCTGTGAAAGGATTAGTTTTATACACCAACCACTTGTTACCCCATTGGACTTTAAATCATATAAATTCAGTTCATAACAATGCCATGTAATAAAGAAAAGCGAAACACAAGATTACTCCAACTGTTCATGACCAAATGGTGGACATCAAATTCTAAAAAATTGGTGGTGTATTGGAATTTACAATATTTACGTAAACTCGGTTTTTAAAAATTCAGTATAATACAATAAAAACAAAAAATCCTTTGCAGCTATTTCTAGAGCCGCATGAAAAATATTATAACGAATATAATCGTTTTGAACATCCCTGTATTTTGTAATATTAGTTTTATTTGATTAGAATGGAATTTAATAGCAAAACGAAGTTGTAGGATGAAACTACTTAGGAATGCTCTGTGAAAGGATTAGTTTTATACACCAACCACTTGTTACCCCATTGGACTTTAAATCATATAAATTCAGTTCATAACAATGCCATGTAATAAAGAAAAGCGAAACACAAGATTACTCCCACTAATTATGACCAAATGGTGGACATCAAATTCTAAAAAATTGGTGGTGTATTGGAATTTACAATATTTACGTAAACTCGATTTTTAAAAATTCAGTATAATACAATAAAAACAAAAAATCCTTTGCATCTATTTCTAGAGCCGCATGAAAAATATTATAACAAATATAATCGTTTTGAACATTCCTGTATTTTGTAATATTAGTTTTATTTGATTAAAATGAAATTTAATAGCAAAACGAAGTTGAAGGATGAAACTACTTAGGAGTCCTTTGTGAAAGCATTGATTTTATACACAAACCACTTGGTACCCCATTGGACTTTAAAACATACAAATTCAGTTCATAACAACGCCATATAATAAAGAAAAGCGAAACACAAGATTACTCCAACTATCCATGATCAAATGGTGGAAATCAAATTTTAAAAAATTGGTCTTGTACTGGCATTGAATATATTTACATAAACTCGGTTTTTAAAAATTCAGTATAATACAATAAAAACAAAAAATACTTTGCATCTATTTCTACAGCCGCATGAAAAATATATAAACGAATATAATCGTTTTGAACATCCCTGTATTTTGTAATATTAGTTTTATTTGATTAAAATGGAATTTAATAGCAAAACGATGTTGTAGGATGAAACTACTTAGGAGTGCTCTGTGAAAGGATTGATTTTATACACAAACCGCTTGGTATCCCATTGGACTTAAAAGCTAATAAATTCAGTTCATAACACTGCCATATAATAAAGAAAAGCGAAACAAAAGATTACTCCAACTGTTCATGACCAAATGGTGGACATCAAATTCTAAAAAATTGGCCTTGTATTGGCATTGAATATATTTTCGTAAACTCGGTTTTTAAAAATTCAGTATAATACACTAAACAAAAAATCCTTTGCATCTATTTCTAGAGCCGCATGAAAAATATTATAACGAATATAATCGTTTTGTAATATTAGTTTTATTTGATTTAAATGAAATTTAATAGCAAAACGAAGTTGTAGGATGAAACTACTTTGGAGTGGTCTGTGAAAGGATTGGTTTTATACACCAACCACTTGTTACCCCATTGGACTTTAAATCATATAAATTCAGTTCATAACAATGCCATATAATAAAGAAAAGCGAAACACAAGATTGCTCCCACTATTCATGACCAAATGGTGGACATCAAATTCTAAAAAATTGGTGGTGTATTGGAATTTACAATATTTACGTAAACTCGGTTTTTAAAAATTCAGTATAATACAATAAAAACAAAAAATCCTTTGCATCTATTTCTAGAGCCGCATGAAAAATATTATAACGAATATAATCGTTTTGAACATCCCTGTATTTTGTAATATTAGTTTTATTTGATTAAAATGAAATTTAATAGCAAAACGAAGTTGTAGGATGAAACTACTAAGGAGTGCTTTGTGAAAGCATTGATTTTATACACAAACCACTTGGTACCCCATTGGACTTTAAAACATACAAATTCAGTTCATAACAACGCCATATAATAAAAAAAAGCGAGACACAAGATTATTCCTACTATTCATGACCAAATGGTGGAAATCAAATTTTAAAAAATTGGTCTTGTATTGGCATTGAATATATTTACGTAAACTCGGTTTTTAAAAATTCAGTATAATACACTAAACAGAAAATCCTTTGCATCTATTTCTAGAGCCGCATGAAAAATATTATAATGAATATATTCGTTTTGAACATTCCTGTATTTTGTAATATTAGTTTTATTTGATTAAAATGAAATTTAATAGCAAAACGAAGTTGTAGGATGAAACTACTTAGGAGTCCTTTGTGAAAGCATTGATTTTATACACAAACCACTTGGTACCCCATTGGACTTTAAAACATACAAATTCAGTTCATAACAACGCCATATAATAAAGAAAAGCGAAACACAAGATTACTCCAACTATTCATGATCAAATGGTGGAGATCAAATTTTAAAAAATTGGTGGTGTATTGGAATTTACAATATTTTCGTAAACTCGGTTTTTAAAAATTCAGTATAATACAATAAAAACAAAAATCCTTCGCATCTATTTATAGAGCCGCATGAAAAATATAATACCGAATATAATCGTTTTGTAATATTAGTTTTATTTGATTAAAATGAAATTTAATAGCAAAACGAAGTTGTAGGATGAAACTACTTAGGAGTGGTCTGTGAAAGGATTGGTTTTATACACCAACCTTTTGTTACCCCATTGGACTTTAAATCATATAAATTCAGTTCATAACACTGCCATATAATAAAGAAAAGCGAAACACAAGATTGCTCCTACTATTCATGACCAAATGGTGGAAATCAAATTTTAAAAAATTGGTGGTGTATTGGAATTTACAATATTTTCGTAAACTCGGTTTTTAAAAATTCAGTATAATACAATAAAAACAAAAAATCCTTCGCATCTATTTCTAGAGCTGCATGAAAAATATTATAATGAATATATTCGTTTTGAAGATCCCTGTATTTTGTAATATTAGTTTTATTTGATTAAAATGAAATTTAATAACAAAACGAAGTTATGGGATGAAACTACTTAGGAGTGCTCTGTGAAAGGATTGATTTTATACACAAACCGCTTGGTACCCCATTGGACTTTAAAACATACAAATTCAGTTCATAACAATGCCATATAATAAAGAAAAGCGAAACACAAGATTACTCCCACTATTCATGACCACATGGTGGAAATCAAATTTTAAAAAATTGGTCTTGTATTGGCATTGAATATATTTACGTAAACTCGGTTTTTAAAAATTCAGTTTAATACAATAAACAAAAAATCCTTTGCATCTATTTCTAGAGCCGCATGAAAAATATTATAATGAATATAATCGTTTTGAACATCCCTGTATTTTGTAATATTAGTTTTATTTGATTAAAATGAAATTTAATAGCAAAACGAAGTTGTAGGATGAAACTACTTAGGAATGCTCTGTGAAAGGATTGGTTTTATACACAAACCACTTGTTACCCCATTGGACTTTAAATCATATAAATTCAGTTCATAACAATGCCATATAATAAAGAAAAGCGAAACACAAGATTACTCCCACTACTCATGACCAAATGGTGGACATCAAATTCTAAAAAATTGGTGGTGTATTGGAATTTACAATATTTACGTAAACTCGGTTTTTAAAAATTCAGTATAATACAATAAAAACAAAAAATCCTTCGCATCTATTTATAGAGCCGCATGAAAAATATAATAACGAATATAATCGTTTTGAAGATCCCTGTATTTTGTATTATTAGTTTTATTTGATTAAAATGAAATTTAATAGCAAAACGATGTTGTAGGATGAAATTATTTAGGAGTGCTTTGTGAAAGGATTGATTTTATACACAAACCACTTGGTACCTCATTGGACATTAAAACATACAAATTCAGTTCATAACAATGCCATATAATAAAGAAAAGCGAAACACAAGATTACTCCAACTGTTCATGACCAAATGGTGGTCATCAAATTCTAAAAAATTGGTGGTGTATTGGAATTTACAATATTTACTTAAACTCGGTTTTTAAAAATTCAGTATAATACAATAAAAACAAAAAAATCCTTTGCATCTATTTCTAGAGCCGCATGAAAAATATTATAACGAATATAATCGTTTTGAACATCCCTGTATTTTGTAATATTAGTTTTATTTGAATAAAATGAAATTTAATAGCAAAACGAACTTGTAGGATGAAACTACTTAGGAGTGCTCTGTGAAAGGATTGATTTTATACAAAAACCACTTGTTACCCCATTGGACTTTAAATCATATAAATTCAGTTCATAACAATGCCATATAATAAATATAAGCGAAACACAAAATTACTCCAACTGTTCATGACCAAATGGTGGACATCAAATTCTAAAACATTGGTGGTGTATTGGAATTTACAATATTTACGTAAATTCGGTTTTTAAAAATTCAGTATAATACACTAAACAAAAAATCCTTTGCATCTATTTCTAGAGCCGCATGAAAAATATTATAACGAATATAATCGTTTTGTAATATTAGTTTTATTTGATTAAAATGAAATTTAATAGCAAAACGAAGTTGTAGGATGAAACTACTTAGGAGTGGTCTGTGAAAGGATTGGTTTTATACACCAACCACTTGTTACCCCATTGGACTTTAAATCATATAAATTCAGTTCATAACAATGCCATATAATAAAGAAAAGCGAAACACAAGATTGCTCCCACTATTCATGACCAAATGGTGGACATCAAATTCTAAAAAATTGGTGGTGTATTGGAATTTACAATATTTACGTAAACTCGGTTTTTAAAAATTCAGTATAATACAATAAAAACAAAAAATCCTTTGCATCTATTTCTAGAGCCGCATGAAAAATATTATAATGAATATGATCGCTTTGAACATTCCTGTATTTTGTAATATTAGTTTTATTTGATTAAAATGAAATTTAATAGCAAAACGTTGTTGTAGGCTGAAACTACTTAGGAGTCCTTTGTGAAAGCATTGATTTTATACACAAACCACTTGGTACCACATTGGACTTTAAAACATACAAATTCAGTTCATAACAACGCCATATAATAAAGAAAAGCGAAACACAAGATTACTCCAACTATTCATGATCAAATGGTGGAGATCAAATTCTAAAAAATTGGTGGTGTATTGGAATTTACAATATTTTCGTAAACTCGGTTTTTAAAAATTCAGTATAATACAATAAAAACAAAAAATCCTTCGCATCTATTTATAGAGCCGCATGAATAATATAATACCGAATATAATCGTTTTGTAATATTAGTTTTATTTGATTAAAATGAAATTTAATAGCAAAACGAAGTTGTAGGATGAAACTACTTAGGAGTGGTCTGTGAAAGGATTGGTTTTATACACCAACCACTTGTTACCCCATTGGACTTTAAATCATATAAATTCAGTTCATAACAATGCCATATAATAAAGAAAAGCGAAACACAAGATTACTCCCACTATTCATGACCAAATGGTGGACATCAAATTCTAAAAAATTGGTGGTGTATTGGAATTTACAATATTTACGTAAACTCGGTTTTTAAAAATTCAGTATAATACACTAAACAAAAAATCCTTTGCATCTATTTCTAGAGCCGCATGAAAAATATTATAACGAATATAATCGTTTTGTAATATTAGTTTTATTTGATTAAAATGAAATTTAATAGCAAAACGAAGTTGTAGGATGAAACTACTTAGGAGTGGTCTGTGAAAGGATTGGTTTTATACACCAAGCACTTGTTACCCCATTGGACTTTAAATCATATAAATTCAGTTCATAACAATGCCATATAATAAAGAAAAGCGAAACACAGGATTACTCCCACTATTCATGACCAAATGGTGGACATCAAATTCTAAAAAATTGGTGGTGTATTGGAATTTACAATATTTACGTAAACTCGGTTTTTAAAAATTCAGTATAATACAATAAAAACAAAAAATCCTTTGCATCTATTTCTAGAGCCGCATGAAAAATATTATAACAAATATAATCGTTTTGAACATTCCTGTATTTTGTAATATTAGTTTTATTTGATTAAAATGAAATTTAATAGCAAAACGAAGTTGAAGGATGAAACTACTTAGGAGTCCTTTGTGAAAGCATTGATTTTATACACAAACCACTTGGTACCCCATTGGACTTTAAAACATACAAATTCAGTTCATAACAACGCCATATAATAAAGAAAAGCGAAACACAAGATTACTCCAACTATCCATGATCAAATGGTGGAAATCAAATTTTAAAAAATTGGTCTTGTACTGGCATTGAATATATTTACATAAACTCGGTTTTTAAAAATTCAGTATAATACAATAAAAACAAAAAATACTTTGCATCTATTTCTACAGCCGCATGAAAAATATATAAACGAATATAATCGTTTTGAACATCCCTGTATTTTGTAATATTAGTTTTATTTGATTAAAATGGAATTTAATAGCAAAACGATGTTGTAGGATGAAACTACTTAGGAGTGGTCTGTGAAAGGATTGGTTTTATACACCAACCACTTGGTATCCCATTGGACTTAAAAGCTAATAAATTCAGTTCATAACACTGCCATATAATAAAGAAAAGCGAAACAAAAGATTACTCCAACTGTTCATGACCAAATGGTGGACATCAAATTCTAAAAAATTGGCCTTGTATTGGCATTGAATATATTTTCGTAAACTCGGTTTTTAAAAATTCAGTATAATACAATAAAAACAAAAAATCCTTCGCATCTTTTTATAGAGCTACATAAAAATATAAGAACGAAAATATACATTTTGTACATCCCTGTATTTTAAAATATTAGTTTTATTTGATTAAAATGAAATTTAATAACAAAACGAAGTTATAGGATGAAACTACTTAGGAGTGCTCTGTGAAAGGATTGATTTTATACACAAACCACTTAGTATCCCATTGGACTTTAAAGCTAATAAATTCAGTTCATAACACTGCCATATGAAAAAGAAAAGCGAAACACAAGATTACTCCAAATGTTCATGACCAAACGGTGGACATCAAATTCTAAAAAATTGGCCTTGTATTGGCATTGAATATATTTTCGTAAACTCGGTTTTTAAAAATTCAGTATAATACAATAAAAACAAAAAATCCTTCGCATCTATTTCTACAGCCGCATGAAAAATATAATAACGAATATAATCGTTTTGAACAACCCTGTATTTTGTATTATTAGTTTTATTTGATTAAAATGAAATTTAATAGCAAAACGATGTTGTAGGCTGAAATTATTTAGGAATGCTTTGTGAAAGGATTGATTCTATACACAAACCGCTTGGTATCCCATTGGACTTAAAAGCTAATAAATTCAGTTCATAACACTGCCATATAATAAAGAAAAGCGAAACAAAAGATTACTCCAACTGTTCATGACCAAATGGTGGACATCAAATTCTAAAAAATTGGCCTTGTATTGGCATTGAATATATTTTCGTAAACTCGGTTTTTAAAAATTCAGTATAATACAATAAAAACAAAAAATCCTTCGCATCTATTTATAGAGCTACATAAAAATATAAGAACGAAAATATACATTTTGTACATCCCTGTATTTTAAAATATTAGTTTTATTTGATTAAAATGAAATTTAATAACAAAACGAAGTTATAGGATGAAACTACTTAGGAGTGCTCTGTGAAAGGATTGATTTTATACACAAACCACTTAGTATCCCATTGGACTTTAAAGCTAATAAATTCAGTTCATAACACTGCCATATGAAAAAGAAAAGCGAAACACAAGATTACTCCAAATGTTCATGACCAAACGGTGGACATCAAATTCTAAAAAATTGGCCTTGTATTGGCATTGAATATATTTTCGTAAACTCGGTTTTTACAAATTCAGTATAATACAATAAAAACAAAAAATCCTTCGCATCTATTTATAGAGCTACATAAAAATATAAGAACGAAAATATACATTTTGTACATCCCTGTATTTTAAAATATTAGTTTTATTTGATTAAAATGAAATTTAATAGCACAACGATGTTGTAGGCTGAAATTATTTAGGAATGCTTTGTGAAAGGATTGATTCTATACACAAACCGCTTGGTACCCCATTGGACTTTAAAACATATTACTTCAGTTCATAAAAATGCCATATAATAAAGAAAAGCGAAACACAAGATTTTTCCAACTATTCATGACCAAATGGTGGAAATCAAATTTGAAAAAATTGGCCTTGTATTGGCATTTAATATATTTACGTAAACTCGGTTTTTAAAAATTCAGTATAATACAATTAAAACAAAAAATACTTCGCATCTATTTCTAGAGCTACATAAAAAATATAAGAACGAAAATATACATTTTGTACATCCCTGTATTTTGTAATATTAGTTTTATTTGATTAAAATGAAATTTAATAACAAAACGAAGTTATAGGATGAAACTACTTAGGAGTGCTCTGTGAAAGGATTGATTTTATACACAAATCGCTTGGTATCCCATTGGACTTTAAAGCTAATAAATTCAGTTCATTACCCTGCCATATAATAAAGAAAAGCGAAACACAAGATTACTCCTACTATTCATGACCAAATGGTGGACATCAAATTCTAAAAAATTGGTGGTGTATTGGAATTTATAATATTTACGTAAACTCGGTTTTTAAAAATTCAGTATAATACAATAAAAACAAAAAATAGTTTGCAGCTATTTCTACAGCCGCATGAAAAATATAATAACGAATATAATCGTTTTGAAGATCCCTGTATTTTGTAATATTAGTTTAATTTGATTAAAATGGAATTTAATAGCAAAACGATGTTGTAGGATGAAACTACTTAGGAGTGCTCTGTGAAAGGATTGATTTTATACACAAACCACTTGGTACCCCATTGAACTTTAAATCATATAAATTCAGTTCTTAACAAAGCCATATAATAAAGAAAAGCGAAACACAAGATTACTCCCACTACTCATGACCAAATGGTGGACATCAAATTCTAAAAAATTGGTGGTGTATTGGAATTTACAATATTTTCGTAAACTCGGTTTTTAAAAATTCAGTATAATACAATAAAAACAAAAAATCCTTCGCATCTATTTCTAGAGCTGCATGTAAAATATAATACCGAATATAATCGTTTTGAAGATCCCTGTATTTTGTAATATTAGTTTTATTTGATTAAAATGAAATTTAATAACAAAACGAAGTTATGGGATGAAACTACTTAGGAGTGCTCTGTGAAAGGATTGATTTTATACACAAACCGCTTGTTACCCCATTGGACTTTAAAGCTAATAAATTCAGTTCATAACACTGCCATATAATAAAGAAAAGCGAAACACAAGATTATTCCTACTATTCATGACCAAATGGTGGAAATCAAATTTTAAAAAATTGGTCTTGTATTGGCATTGAATATATTTTCGTAAACTCGGTTTTTAAAAATTCAGTTTAATACAATAAACAAAAAATCCTTTGCATCTATTTCTAGAGCCGCATGAAAAATATTATAATGAATTTAATCGTTTTGAACATCCCTGTATTTTGTAATATTAGTTTTATTTGATTAGAATGAAATTTAATAGCAAAACGAAGTTGTAGGATGAAACTACTTAGGAATGCTCTGTGAAAGGATTAGTTTTATACACAAACCACTTGTTACCCCATTGGACTTTAAATCATATAAATTCAGTTCATAACAATGCCATGTAATAAAGAAAAGCGAAACACAAGATCACTCCCACTAATTATGACCAAATGGTGGACATCAAATTCTAAAAAATTGGTGGTGTATTGGAATTTACAATATTTACGTAAACTCGGTTTTTAAAAATTCAGTATAATACAATAAAAACAAAAAATCCTTCGCATCTATTTATAGAGCCGCATGAAAAATATAATAACGAATATATTCGTTTTGGAGATCCCTGTATTTTGTATTATTAGTTTTATTTGATTAAAATGAAATTTAATAGCAAAACGTTGTTGTAGGCTGAAATTATTTAGGAGTGCTTTGTGAAAGGATTGATTTTATACACAAACCACTTGGTACCTCATTGGACTTTAAAACATACAAATTCAGTTCATAACAATGCCATATAATAAAGAAAAGCGAAACACAGGATTACTCCAACTGTTCATGACCAAATGGTGGTCATCAAATTCTAAAAAATTGGTGGTGTATTGGAATTTACAATATTTACGTAAACTCGGTTTTTAAAAATTCAGTATAATACACTAAACAAAAAATCCTTTGCATCTATTTCTAGAGCCGCATGAAAAATATTATAACGAATATAATCGTTTTGTAATATTAGTTTTATTTGATTAAAATGAAATTTAATAGCAAAACGAAATTGTAGGATGAAACTACTTAGGAGTGGTCTGTGAAAGGATTGGTTTTATACACCAACCACTTGTTACCCCATTGGACTTTAAATCATATAAATTCAGTTCATAACAATGCCATATAATAAAGAAAAGCGAAACACAAGATTACTCCCACTATTCATGACCAAATGGTGGACATCACATTCTAAAAAATTGGTGGTGTATTGGAATTTACAATATTTACGTAAACTCGGTTTTTAAAAATTCAGTATAATACAATAAAAACAAAAAATCCTTTGCATCTATTTCTAGAGCCGCATGAAAAATATTATAACGAATATAATCGTTTTGAACATCCCTGTATTTTGTAATATTAGTTTTATTTGATTAAAATGAAATTTAATAGCAAAACGAAGTTGTAGGATGAAACTACTTAGGAGTGCTTTGTGAAAGCATTGATTTTATACACAAACCACTTGGTACCCCATTGGACTTTAAAACATACAAATTCAATTCATAACAACGCCATATAATAAAAAAAAGCGAAACACAATATTATTCCTACTATTCATGACCAAATGGTAGAAATCAAATTTTAAAAAATTGGTCTTGTATTGGCATTGAATATATTTACGTAAACTCGGTTTTTAAAAATTCAGTATAATACACTAAACAAAAAATCCTTTGCATCTATTTCTAGAGCAGCATGAAAAATATTATAACGAATATAATCGTTTTGAAGATCCCTGTATTTCGTATTATTAGTTTTATTTGATGAAAATGAAATTTAATAGCAAAACGAAGTTGTAGGATGAAACTACTTAGGAGTGCTTTGTGAAAGGATTGATTCTATACACAAACCGCTTGGTACCCCATTGGACTTTAAAACATATTAATTCAGTTCATAAAAATGCCATATAATAAAGAAAAGCGAAACACAAGATTTTTCCAACTATTCATGACCAAATGGTGGAAATCAAATTTGAAAAAATTGGCCTTGTATTGGCATTTAATATATTTACGTAAACTCGGTTTTTAAAAATTCAGTATAATACAATTAAAACAAAAAATACTTCGCATCTATTTCTAGAGCTACATAAAATATATAAGAACGAAAATATACATTTTGTACATCCCTGTATTTTGTAATATTAGTTTTATTTGATTAAAATGAAATTTAATAACAAAACGAAGTTATAGGATGAAACTATTTAGGAGTGCTCTGTGAAAGGATTGATTTTATACACAAATCGCTTGGTACTCCATTGGACTTTAAAGCTAATAAATTCAGTTCATTACCCTGCCATATAATAAAGAAAAGCGAAACACAAGATTACTCCTACTATTCATGACCAAATGGTGGACATCAAATTCTAAAAAATTGGTGGTGTATTGGAATTTACAATATTTACGTAAACTCGGTTTTTAAAAATTCAGTATAATACAATAAAAACAAAAAATAGTTTGCAGCTATTTCTACAGCCGCATGAAAAATATAATAACGAATATAATCGTTTTGAAGATCCCTGTATTTTGTAATATTAGTTTTATTTGATTAAAATGAAATTTAATAGCAAAACGAAGTTGTAGGATGAAACTACTTAGGAGTGCTTTGTGAAAGGATTGATTCTATACACAAACCGCTTGGTACCCCATTGGACTTTAAAACATATTAATTCAGTTCATAACAATGCCATATAATAAAGAAAAGCGAAACACAAGATTACTCCCACTATTCATGACCAAATGGTGGACATCACATTCTAAAAAATTGGTGGTGTATTGGAATTTACAATATTTACGTAAACTCGGTTTTTAAAAATTCAGTATAATACAATAAAAACAAAAAATCCTTTGCAGCTATTTCTAGAGCCGCATGAAAAATATTATAACGAATATAATCGTTTTGAACATCCTTGTATTTTGTAATATTAGTTTTATTTGATTAAAATGAAATTTAATAGCAAAACGAAGTTGTAGGATGAAACTACTTAGGAGTGCTTTGTGAAAGGATTGATTCTATACACAAACCACTTGTTACCCCATTAGACTTTAAATCATATAAATTCAGTTCATAACAATGCCATGTAATAAAGAAAAGCGAAACACAAGATTACTCCCACTAATTATGACCAAATGGTGGAAATCAAATTTGAAAAAATTGGCCTTGTATTGGCATTTAATATATTTACGTAAACTCGGTTTTTAAAAATTCAGTATAATACAATTAAAACAAAAAATACTTCGCATCTATTTCTAGAGCTACATAAAAAATATAAGAACGAAAATATACATTTTGTACATCCCTGTATTTTGTAATATTAGTTTTATTTGATTAAAATGAAATTTAATAACAAAACGAAGTTATAGGATGAAACTACTTAGGAGTGGTCTGTGAAAGGATTGGTTTTATACACCAACCACTTGTTACCCCATTGGACTTTAAATCATATAAATTCAGTTCATAACAATGCCATATAATAAAGAAAAGCGAAACACAAGATTACTCCCACTATTCATGACCAAATGGTGGACATCACATTCTAAAAAATTGGTGGTGTATTGGAATTTACAATATTTACGTAAACTCGGTTTTTAAAAATTCAGTATAATACAATAAAAACAAAAAATCCTTTGCAGCTATTTCTAGAGCCGCATGAAAAATATTATAACGAATATAATCGTTTTGAACATCACTGTATTTTGTAATATTAGTTTTATTTGATTAAAATGAAATTTAATAGCAAAACGAAGTTGTAGGATGAAACTACTTAGGAGTGCTTTGTGAAAGGAATGATTTTATACACAAACCGCTTGGTACCCCATTGGACTTTAAAGCTAATAAATTCAGTTCATAACAATGCCATATAATAAAGAAAAGCGAAACACAAGATTACTCCCACTATTCATGACCAAACGGTGGAAATCAAATTTGAAAAAATTGGCCTTGTATTGGCATTTAATATATTTACGTAAACTCGGTTTTTAAAAATTCAGTATAATACAATTAAAACAAAAAATACTTCGCATCTATTTCTAGAGCTACATAAAAAATATAAGAACGAAAATATACATTTTGTACATCCCTGTATTTTGTAATATTAGTTTTATTTGATTAAAATGAAATTTAATAACAAAATGAAGTTATAGGATGAAACTATTTAGGAGTGCTCTGTGAAAGGATTGATTTTATACACAAATCGCTTGGTATCCCATTGGACTTTAAAGCTAATAAATTCAGTTCATTACCCTGCCATATAATAAAGAAAAGCGAAACACAAGATTACTCCTACTATTCATGACCAAATGGTGGACATCAAATTCTAAAAAATTGGTGGTGTATTGGAATTTACAATATTTACGTAAACTCGGTTTTTAAAAATTCAGTATAATACAATAAAAACAAAAAATAGTTTGCATCTATTTCTACAGCCGCATGAAAAATATAATAACGAATATAATCGTTTTGAAGATCCCTGTATTTTGTAATATTAGTTTAATTTGATTAAAATGGAACTTAATAGCAAAACGATGTTGTAGGATGAAACTACTTGGGAGTGCTTTGTGAAAGGATTGATTTTATACACAAACCACTTGGTACCCCATTGGACTTTAAAACATACAAATTCGGTTCATAACAATGCCATATAATAAAGAAAAGCGAAACACAAGATTACTCCCACTACTCATGACCAAATGGTGGACATCAAATTCTAAAAAATTGGTGGTGTATTGGAATTTACAATATTTTCGTAAACTCGGTTTTTAAAAATTCAGTATAATACAATAAAAACAAAAAATAGTTTGCATCTATTTCTACAGCCGCATGAAAAATATAATAACGAATATAATCGTTTTGAAGATCCCTGTATTTTGTAATATTAGTTTAATTTGATTAAAATGGAATTTAATAGCAAAACGATGTTGTAGGATGAAACTACTTAGGAGTGCTCTGTGAAAGGATTGATTTTATACACAAACCACTTGGTACCCCATTGAACTTTAAATCATATAAATTCAGTTCTTAACAATGCCATATAATAAAGAAAAGCGAAACACAAGATTACTCCCACTACTCATGACCAAATGGTGGACATCAAATTCTAAAAAATTGGTGGTGTATTGGAATTTACAATATTTTCGTAAACTCGGTTTTTAAAAATTCAGTATAATACAATAAAAACAAAAAATCCTTCGCATCTATTTCTAGAGCTGCATGTAAAATATAATACCGAATATAATCGTTTTGAAGATCCCTGTATTTTGTAATATTAGTTTTATTTGATTAAAATGAAATTTAATAACAAAACGAAGTTATAGGATGAAACTACTTAGGAGTGCTCTGTGAAAGGATTGATTTTATACACAAACCGCTTGTTACCCCATTGGACTTTAAAGCTAATAAATTCAGTTCATAACACTGCCATATAATAAAGAAAAGCGAAACACAAGATTATTCCTACTATTCATGACCAAATGGTGGAAATCAAATTTTAAAAAATTGGTCTTGTATTGGCATTGAATATATTTACGTAAACTCGGTTTTTAAAAATTCAGTTTAATACAATAAACAAAAAATCCTTTGCATCTATTTCTAGAGCCGCATGAAAAATATTATAATGAATTTAATCGTTTTGAACATCCCTGTATTTTGTAATATTAGTTTTATTTGATTAGAATGAAATTTAATAGCAAAACGAAGTTGTAGGATGAAACTACTTAGGAATGCTCTGTGAAAGGATTAGTTTTATACACAAACCACTTGTTACCCCATTGGACTTTAAATCATATAAATTCAGTTCATAACAATGCCATGTAATAAAGAAAAGCGAAACACAAGATTACTCCCACTAATTATGACCAAATGGTGGACATCAAATTCTAAAAAATTGGTGGTGTATTGGAATTTAATATATTTACGTAAACTCGGTTTTTAAAAATTCAGTATAATACAATAAAAACAAAAAATCCTTCGCATCTATTTATAGAGCCGCATGAAAAATATAATAACGAATATATTCGTTTTGGAGATCCCTGTATTTTGTATTATTAGTTTTATTTGATTAAAATGAAATTTAATAGCAAAACGTTGTTGTAGGCTGAAATTATTTAGGAGTGCTTTGTGAAAGGATTGATTTTATACACAAACCACTTGGTACCTCATTGGACTTTAAAACATACAAATTCAGTTCATAACAATGCCATATAATAAAGAAAAGCGAAACACAGGATTACTCCAACTGTTCATGACCAAATGGTGGTCATCAAATTCTAAAAAATTGGTGGTGTATTGGAATTTACAATATTTACTTAAACTCGGTTTTTAAAAATTCAGTATAATACAATAAAAACAAAAAAATCCTTTGCATCTATGTCTAGAGCCACATGAAAAATATTATAACGAATATAATCGTTTTGAACATCTCTGTATTTTGTAATATTAGTTTTATTTGATGAAAATAAAATTTATTAGCAAAACGATGTTGTAGCCTTAAATTATTTAGGAGTGCTTTGTGAAAGGATTGATTTTATACACAAACCACTTGGTACCTCATTGGACTTTAAAACATATTAATTCAGTTCATAACAATCCCATATAATAAATAAAAGCGAAACACAAGATTACTCTAACTGTTCATGACCAAATGGTGGACATCAAATTCTAAAAAATTGGTGGTGTATTGGAATTTACAATATTTACGTAAACTCGGTTTTTAAAAATTCAGTATAATACACTAAACAAAAAATCCTTTGCATCTATTTCTAGAGCCGCATGAAAAATATTATAATGAATATAATCGTTTTGAAGATCCCTGTATTTCGTATTATTAGTTTTATTTGATGAAAATGAAATTTAATAGCAAAACGAAGTTGTAGGATGAAACTACTTAGGAGTGCTTTGTGAAAGGATTGATTCTATACACAAACCGCTTGGTACCCCATTGGACTTTAAAACATATTAATTCAGTTCATAAAAATGCCATATAATAAAGAAAAGCGAAACACAAGATTTTTCCAACTATTCATGACCAAATGGTGGAAATCAAATTTGAAAAAATTGGCCTTGTATTGGCATTTAATATATTTACGTAAACTCGGTTTTTAAAAATTCAGTATAATACAATTAAAACAAAAAATACTTCGCATCTATTTCTAGAGCTACATAAAATATATAAGAACGAAAATATACATTTTGTACATCCCTGTATTTTGTAATATTAGTTTTATTTGATTAAAATGAAATTTAATAACAAAACGAAGTTATAGGATGAAACTATTTAGGAGTGCTCTGTGAAAGGATTGATTTTATACACAAATCGCTTGGTACTCCATTGGACTTTAAAGCTAATAAATTCAGTTCATTACCCTGCCATATAATAAAGAAAAGCGAAACACAAGATTACTCCTACTATTCATGACCAAATGGTGGACATCAAATTCTAAAAAATTGGTGGTGTATTGGAATTTACAATATTTACGTAAACTCGGTTTTTAAAAATTCAGTATAATACAATAAAAACAAAAAATAGTTTGCATCTATTTCTACAGCCGCATGAAAAATATAATAACGAATATAATCGTTTTGAAGATCCCTGTATTTTGTAATATTAATTTTATTTGATTAAAATGAAATTTAATAGCAAAACGAAGTTGTAGGATGAAACTACTTAGGAGTGCTTTGTGAAAGGATTGATTCTATACACAAACCACTTGTTACCCCATTGGACTTTAAATCATATAAATTCAGTTCATAACAATGCCATGTAATAAAGAAAAGCGAAACACAAGATTACTCCCACTAATTATGACCAAATGGTGGAAATCAAATTTGAAAAAATTGGCCTTGTATTGGCATTTAATATATTTACGTAAACTCGGTTTTTAAAAATTCAGTATAATACAATTAAAACAAAAAATACTTCGCATCTATTTCTAGAGCTACATAAAATATATAAGAACGAAAATATACATTTTGTACATCCCTGTATTTTGTAATATTAGTTTTATTTGATTAAAATGAAATTTAATAACAAAACGAAGTTATAGGATGAAACTATTTAGGAGTGCTCTGTGAAAGGATTGATTTTATACACAAATCGCTTGGTACTCCATTGGACTTTAAAGCTAATAAATTCAGTTCATAACAATGCCATATAATAAAGAAAAGCGAAACACAAGATTACTCCCACTATTCATGACCAAATGGTGGACATCACATTCTAAAAAATTGGTGGTGTATTGGAATTTACAATATTTACGTAAACTCGGTTTTTAAAAATTCAGTATAATACAATAAAAACAAAAAATCCTTTGCAGCTATTTCTAGAGCCGCATGAAAAATATTATAACGAATATAATCGTTTTGAACATCCCTGTATTTTGTAATATTAGTTTTATTTGATTAAAATGAAATTTAATAGCAAAACGAAGTTGTAGGATGAAACTACTTAGGAGTGCTTTGTGAAAGGATTGATTCTATACACAAACCACTTGTTACCCCATTGGACTTTAAATCATATAAATTCAGTTCATAACAATGCCATGTAATAAAGAAAAGCGAAACACAAGATTACTCCCACTAATTATGACCAAATGGTGGAAATCAAATTTGAAAAAATTGGCCTTGTATTGGCATTTAATATATTTACGTAAACTCGGTTTTTAAAAATTCAGTATAATACAATTAAAACAAAAAATACTTCGCATCTATTTCTAGAGCTACATAAAAAATATAAGAACGAAAATATACATTTTGTACATCCCTGTATTTTGTAATATTAGTTTTATTTGATTAAAATGAAATTTAATAACAAAACGAAGTTATAGGATGAAACTACTTAGGAGTGGTCTGTGAAAGGATTGGTTTTATACACCAACCACTTGTTACCCCATTGGACTTTAAATCATATAAATTCAGTTCATAACAATGCCATATAATAAAGAAAAGCGAAACACAAGATTACTCCCACTATTCATGACCAAATGGTGGACATCACATTCTAAAAAATTGGTGGTGTATTGGAATTTACAATATTTACGTAAACTCGGTTTTTAAAAATTCAGTATAATACAATAAAAACAAAAAATCCTTTGCAGCTATTTCTAGAGCCGCATGAAAAATATTATAACGAATATAATCGTTTTGAACATCCCTGTATTTTGTAATATTAGTTTTATTTGATTAAAATGAAATTTAATAGCAAAACGAAGTTGTAGGATGAAACTACTTAGGAGTGCTTTGTGAAAGGATTGATTTTATACACAAACCGCTTGGTACCCCATTGGACTTTAAAACATATTAATTCAGTTCATAAAAATGCCATATAATAAAGAAAAGCGAAACACAAGATTTTTCCAACTATTCATGACCAAATGGTGGAAATCAAATTTGAAAAAATTGGCCTTGTATTGGCATTTAATATATTTACGTAAACTCGGTTTTTAAAAATTCAGTATAATACAATTAAAACAAAAAATACTTCGCATCTATTTCTAGAGCTACATAAAAAATATAAGAACGAAAATATACATTTTGTACATCCCTGTATTTTGTAATATTAGTTTTATTTGATTAAAATGAAATTTAATAACAAAATGAAGTTATAGGATGAAACTATTTAGGAGTGCTCTGTGAAAGGATTGATTTTATACACAAACCGCTTGGTACTCCATTGGACTTTAAAACATACAAATTCAGTTCATTACCCTGCCATATAATAAAGAAAAGCGAAACACAAGATTACTCCTACTATTCATGACCAAATGGTGGACATCAAATTCTAAAAAATTGGTGGTGTATTGGAATTTACAATATTTACGTAAACTCGGTTTTTAAAAATTCAGTATAATACAATAAAAACAAAAAATAGTTTGCATCTATTTCTACAGCCGCATGAAAAATATAATAACGAATATAATCGTTTTGAAGATCCCTGTATTTTGTAATATTAGTTTAATTTGATTAAAATGGAATTTAATAGCAAAACGATGTTGTAGGATGAAACTACTTAGGAGTGCTTTGTGAAAGGATTGATTTTATACACAAACCACTTGGTACCCCATTGGACTTTAAAACATACAAATTCGGTTCATAACAATGCCATATAATAAAGAAAAGCGAAACACAAGATTACTCCCACTACTCATGACCAAATGGTGGACATCAAATTCTAAAAAATTTGTGGTGTATTGGAATTTACAATATTTTCGTAAACTCGGTTTTTAAAAATTCAGTATAATACAATAAAAACAAAAAATAGTTTGCATCTATTTCTACAGCCGCATGAAAAATATAATAACGAATATAATCGTTTTGAAGATCCCTGTATTTTGTAATATTAGTTTAATTTGATTAAAATGGAATTTAATAGCAAAACGATGTTGTAGGATGAAACTACTTAGGAGTGCTCTGTGAAAGGATTGATTTTATACACAAACCACTTGGTACCCCATTGAACTTTAAATCATATAAATTCAGTTCTTAACAATGCCATATAATAAAGAAAAGCGAAACACAAGATTACTCCCACTACTCATGACCAAATGGTGGACATCAAATTCTAAAAAATTGGTGGTGTATTGGAATTTACAATATTTTCGTAAACTCGGTTTTTAAAAATTCAGTATAATACAATAAAAACAAAAAATCCTTCGCATCTATTTCTAGAGCTGCATGTAAAATATAATACCGAATATAATCGTTTTGAAGATCCCTGTATTTTGTAATATTAGTTTTATTTGATTAAAATGAAATTTAATAGCAGAACGAAGTTGTAGGATGAAACTACTTAGGAGTGGTCTGTGAAAGGATTGGTTTTATACACCAACCACTTGTTACCCCATTGGACTTTAAATCATACAAATTCAGTTCATAACAATGCCATATAATAAAGTAAAGCGAAACACAAGATTACTCCAACTGTTCATGACCAAATGGTGGTCATCAAATTCTAAAAAATTGGTGGTGTATTGGAATTTACAATATTTACTTAAACCCGGTTTTTAAAAATTCAGTATAATACAATAAAAACAAAAAAATCCTTTGCAACTATTTATAGAGCCGCATGAAAAATATAATAACGAATATAATCGTTTTGAAGATCCCTGTATTTTGTAATATTAGTTTTATTTGATTAAAATGAAATTTAATAACAAAACGAAGTTATAGGATGAAACTACTTAGGAGTGATCTGTGAAAGGATTGGTTTTATACACCAACCACTTGTTACCCCATTGGACTTTAAATCATATAAATTCAGTTCATAACAATGCCATATAATAAAGAAAAGCGAAACACAAGATTACTCCCACTATTCATGACCAAATGGTGGACATCACATTCTAAAAAATTGGTGGTGTATTGGAATTTACAATATTTACGTAAACTCGGTTTTTAAAAATTCAGTATAATACAATAAAAACAAAAAATCCTTTGCAGCTATTTCTAGAGCCGCATGAAAAATATTATAACGAATATAATCGTTTTGAACATCCCTGTATTTTGTAATATTAGTTTTATTTGATTAAAATGAAATTTAATAGCAAAACGAAGTTGTAGGATGAAACTACTTAGGAGTGCTTTGTGAAAGGATTGATTTTATACACAAACCGCTTGGTACCCCATTGGACTTTAAAACATATTAATTCAGTTCATAAAAATGCCATATAATAAAGAAAAGCGAAACACAAGATTTTTCCAACTATTCATGACCAAATGGTGGAAATCAAATTTGAAAAAATTGGCCTTGTATTGGCATTTAATATATTTACGTAAACTCGGTTTTTAAAAATTCAGTATAATACAATTAAAACAAAAAATACTTCGCATCTATTTCTAGAGCTACATAAAAAATATAAGAACGAAAATATAAATTTTGTACATCCCTGTATTTTGTAATATTAGTTTTATTTGATTAAAATGAAATTTAATAACAAAATGAAGTTATAGGATGAAACTATTTAGGAGTGCTCTGTGAAAGGATTGATTTTATACACAAATCGCTTGGTATCCCATTGGACTTTAAAGCTAATAAATTCAGTTCATTACCCTGCCATATAATAAAGAAAAGCGAAACACAAGATTACTCCTACTATTCATGACCAAATGGTGGACATCAAATTCTAAAAAATTGGTGGTGTATTGGAATTTACAATATTTACGTAAACTCGGTTTTTAAAAATTCAGTATAATACAATAAAAACAAAAAATAGTTTGCATCTATTTCTACAGCCGCATGAAAAATATAATAACGAATATAATCGTTTTGAAGATCCCTGTATTTTGTAATATTAGTTTAATTTGATTAAAATGGAATTTAATAGCAAAACGATGTTGTAGGATGAAACTACTTAGGAGTGCTTTGTGAAAGGATTGATTTTATACACAAACCACTTGGTACCCCATTGGACTTTAAAACATACAAATTCGGTTCATAACAATGCCATATAATAAAGAAAAGCGAAACACAAGATTACTCCCACTACTCATGACCAAATGGTGGACATCAAATTCTAAAAAATTGGTGGTGTATTGGAATTTACAATATTTTCGTAAACTCGGTTTTTAAAAATTCAGTATAATACAATAAAAACAAAAAATAGTTTGCATCTATTTCTACAGCCGCATGAAAAATATAATAACGAATATAATCGTTTTGAAGATCCCTGTATTTTGTAATATTAGTTTAATTTGATTAAAATGGAATTTAATAGCAAAACGATGTTGTAGGATGAAACTACTTAGGAGTGCTCTGTGAAAGGATTGATTTTATACACAAACCACTTGGTACCCCATTGAACTTTAAATCATATAAATTCAGTTCTTAACAATGCCATATAATAAAGAAAAGCGAAACACAAGATTACTCCCACTACTCATGACCAAATGGTGGACATCAAATTCTAAAAAATTGGTGGTGTATTGGAATTTACAATATTTTCGTAAACTCGGTTTTTAAAAATTCAGTATAATACAATAAAAACAAAAAATCCTTCGCATCTATTTCTAGAGCTGCATGTAAAATATAATACCGAATATAATCGTTTTGAAGATCCCTGTGTTTTGTAATATTAGTTTTATTTGATTAAAATGAAATTTAATAACAAAACGAAGTTATGGGATGAAACTACTTAGGAGTGCTCTGTGAAAGGATTGATTTTATACACAAACCGCTTGTTACCCCATTGGACTTTAAAGCTAATAAATTCAGTTCATAACACTGCCATATAATAAAGAAAAGCGAAACACAAGATTATTCCTACTATTCATGACCAAATGGTGGAAATCAAATTTTAAAAAATTGGTCTTGTATTGGCATTGAATATATTTACGTAAACTCGGTTTTTAAAAATTCAGTTTAATACAATAAACAAAAAATCCTTTGCATCTATTTCTAGAGCCGCATGAAAAATATTATAATGAATTTAATCGTTTTGAACATCCCTGTATTTTGTAATATTAGTTTTATTTGATTAGAATGAAATTTAATAGCAAAACGAAGTTGTAGGATGAAACTACTTAGGAATGCTCTGTGAAAGGATTAGTTTTATACACAAACCACTTGTTACCCCATTGGACTTTAAATCATATAAATTCAGTTCATAACAATGCCATGTAATAAAGAAAAGCGAAACACAAGATTACTCCCACTAATTATGACCAAATGGTGGACATCAAATTCTAAAAAATTGGTGGTGTATTGGAATTTACAATATTTACGTAAACTCGGTTTTTAAAAATTCAGTATAATACAATAAAAACAAAAAATCCTTTGCAGCTATTTCTAGAGCCGCATGAAAAATATTATAACGAATATAATCGTTTTGAACATCCCTGTATTTTGTAATATTAGTTTTATTTGATTAGAATGGAATTTAATAGCAAAACGAAGTTGTAGGATGAAACTACTTAGGAATGCTCTGTGAAAGGATTAGTTTTATACACCAACCACTTGTTACCCCATTGGACTTTAAATCATATAAATTCAGTTCATAACAATGCCATGTAATAAAGAAAAGCGAAACACAAGATTACTCCCACTAATTATGACCAAATGGTGGACATCAAATTCTAAAAAATTGGTGGTGTATTGGAATTTACAATATTTACGTAAACTCGATTTTTAAAAATTCAGTATAATACACTAAACAAAAAATCCTTTGCATCTATTTCTATAGCCGCATGAAAAATATTATAACGAATATAATCGTTTTGTAATATTAGTTTTATTTGATTAAAATGAAATTTAATAGCAAAACGAAGTTGTAGGATGAAACTACTTAGGAGTGCTTTGTGAAAGCATTGATTTTATACACAAACCACTTGGTACCCCATTGGACTTTAAAACATACAAATTCAATTCATAACAACGCCATATAATAAAAAAAAGCGAAACACAAGATTATTCCTACTATTCATGACCAAATGGTGGAAATCAAATTTTAAAAAATTGGTCTTGTATTGGCATTGAATATATTTACGTAAACTCGGTTTTTAAAAATTCAGTATAATACACTAAACAAAAAATCCTTTGCATCTATTTCTAGAGCCGCATGAAAAATATTATAATGAATATAATCGTTTTGAAGATCCCTGTATTTCGTATTATTAGTTTTATTTGATGAAAATAAAATTTAATAGCAAAACGATGTTGTAGCCTTAAATTATTTAGGAGTGCTTTGTGAAAGGATTGATTTTATACACAAACCACTTGGTACCTCATTGGACTTTAAAACATGCAAATTCAGTTCATAACAATCCCATATAATAAATAAAAGCGAAACACAAGATTACTCCAACTGTTCATGACCAAATGGTGGACATCAAATTCTAAAAAATTGGTGGTGTATTGGAATTTACAATATTTACGTAAATTCGGTTTTTAAAAATTCAGTATAATACACTAAACAAAAAATCCTTTGCATCTATTTCTAGAGCCGCATGAAAAATATTATAACGAATATAATCGTTTTGTAATATTAGTTTTATTTGATTAAAATGAAATTTAATAGCAAAACGAAGTTGTAGGATGAAACTACTTAGGAGTGCTCTGTGAAAGGATTGATTTTATACAAAAACCGCTTGGTACTCCATTGGACTTTAAAACATACAAATTCAGTTCATAACAATGCCATATAATGAGGAAAGGGAAACACAAGATTACTCCAACTGTTCATGACCAAATGGTGGACATCAAATTCTAAAACATTGGTGGTGTATTGGAATTTACAATATTTACGTAAATTCGGTTTTTAAAAATTCAGTATAATACACTAAACAAAAAATCCTTTGCATCTATTTCTAGAGCCGCATGAAAAATATTATAACGAATATAATCGTTTTGTAATATTAGTTTTATTTGATTAAAATGAAATTTAATAGCAAAACGAACTTGTAGGATGAAACTACTTAGGAGTGCTCTGTGAAAGGATTGATTTTATACAAAAACCGCTTGGTACTCCATTGGACTTTAAAACATACAAATTCAGTTCATAACAATGCCATATAATGAGGAAAGGGAAACACAAGATTTTTCCAACTGTTCATGACCAAATGGTGGACATCAAATTCTAAAAAATTGGTGGTGTATTGGAATTTACAATATTTACGTAAACTCGGTTTTTAAAAATTCAGTATAATACAATAAAAACAAAAAATCCTTCGCATCTATTTCTAGAGCCGCATGAAAAATATTATAACGAATATAATCGTTTTGAAGATCCCTGTATTTTGTAATATTAGTTTTATTTGATTAAAATGAAATTTAATAACAAAACGAAGTTATAGGATGAAACTACTTAGGAGTGGTCTGTGAAAGGATTGGTTTTATACACCAACCACTTGTTACCCCATTGGACTTTAAATCATATAAATTCAGTTCATAACAATGCCATATAATAAAGAAAAGCGAAACACAAGATTACTCCCACTATTCATGACCAAATGGTGGACATCACATTCTAAAAAATTGGTGGTGTATTGGAATTTACAATATTTACGTAAACTCGGTTTTTAAAAATTCAGTATAATACAATAAAAACAAAAAATCCTTTGCAGCTATTTCTAGAGCCGCATGAAAAATATTATAACGAATATAATCGTTTTGAACATCCCTGTGTTTTGTAATATTAGTTTTATTTGATTAAAATGAAATTTAATAGCAAAACGAAGTTGTAGGATGAAACTACTTAGGAGTGCTTTGTGAAAGGATTGATTTTATACACAAACCGCTTGGTACCCCATTGGACTTTAAAACATATTAATTCAGTTCATAAAAATGCCATATAATAAAGAAAAGCGAAACACAAGATTTTTCCAACTATTCATGACCAAATGGTGGAAATCAAATTTGAAAAAATTGGCCTTGTATTGGCATTTAATATATTTACGTAAACTCGGTTTTTAAAAATTCAGTATAATACAATTAAAACAAAAAATACTTCGCATCTATTTCTAGAGCTACATAAAAAATATAAGAACGAAAATATAAATTTTGTACATCCCTGTATTTTGTAATATTAGTTTTATTTGATTAAAATGAAATTTAATAACAAAATGAAGTTATAGGATGAAACTATTTAGGAGTGCTCTGTGAAAGGATTGATTTTATACACAAATCGCTTGGTATCCCATTGGACTTTAAAGCTAATAAATTCAGTTCATTACCCTGCCATATAATAAAGAAAAGCGAAACACAAGATTACTCCTACTATTCATGACCAAATGGTGGACATCAAATTCTAAAAAATTGGTGGTGTATTGGAATTTACAATATTTACGTAAACTCGGTTTTTAAAAATTCAGTATAATACAATAAAAACAAAAAATAGTTTGCATCTATTTCTACAGCCGCATGAAAAATATAATAACGAATATAATCGTTTTGAAGATCCCTGTATTTTGTAATATTAGTTTAATTTGATTAAAATGGAATTTAATAGCAAAACGATGTTGTAGGATGAAACTACTTAGGAGTGCTTTGTGAAAGGATTGATTTTATACACAAACCACTTGGTACCCCATTGGACTTTAAAACATACAAATTCGGTTCATAACAATGCCATATAATAAAGAAAAGCGAAACACAAGATTACTCCCACTACTCATGACCAAATGGTGGACATCAAATTCTAAAAAATTGGTGGTGTATTGGAATTTACAATATTTTCGTAAACTCGGTTTTTAAAAATTCAGTATAATACAATAAAAACAAAAAATAGTTTGCATCTATTTCTACAGCCGCATGAAAAATATAATAACGAATATAATCGTTTTGAAGATCCCTGTATTTTGTAATATTAGTTTAATTTGATTAAAATGGAATTTAATAGCAAAACGATGTTGTAGGATGAAACTACTTAGGAGTGCTCTGTGAAAGGATTGATTTTATACACAAACCACTTGGTACCCCATTGAACTTTAAATCATATAAATTCAGTTCTTAACAATGCCATATAATAAAGAAAAGCGAAACACAAGATTACTCCCACTACTCATGACCAAATGGTGGACATCAAATTCTAAAAAATTGGTGGTGTATTGGAATTTACAATATTTTCGTAAACTCGGTTTTTAAAAATTCAGTATAATACAATAAAAACAAAAAATCCTTCGCATCTATTTCTAGAGCTGCATGTAAAATATAATACCGAATATAATCGTTTTGAAGATCCCTGTGTTTTGTAATATTAGTTTTATTTGATTAAAATGAAATTTAATAACAAAACGAAGTTATGGGATGAAACTACTTAGGAGTGCTCTGTGAAAGGATTGATTTTATACACAAACCGCTTGTTACCCCATTGGACTTTAAAGCTAATAAATTCAGTTCATAACACTGCCATATAATAAAGAAAAGCGAAACACAAGATTATTCCTACTATTCATGACCAAATGGTGGAAATCAAATTTTAAAAAATTGGTCTTGTATTGGCATTGAATATATTTACGTAAACTCGGTTTTTAAAAATTCAGTTTAATACAATAAACAAAAAATCCTTTGCATCTATTTCTAGAGCCGCATGAAAAATATTATAATGAATTTAATCGTTTTGAACATCCCTGTATTTTGTAATATTAGTTTTATTTGATTAGAATGAAATTTAATAGCAAAACGAAGTTGTAGGATGAAACTACTTAGGAATGCTCTGTGAAAGGATTAGTTTTATACACAAACCACTTGTTACCCCATTGGACTTTAAATCATATAAATTCAGTTCATAACAATGCCATGTAATAAAGAAAAGCGAAACACAAGATTACTCCCACTAATTATGACCAAATGGTGGACATCAAATTCTAAAAAATTGGTGGTGTATTGGAATTTACAATATTTACGTAAACTCGGTTTTTAAAAATTCAGTATAATACAATAAAAACAAAAAATCCTTTGCAGCTATTTCTAGAGCCGCATGAAAAATATTATAACGAATATAATCGTTTTGAACATCCCTGTATTTTGTAATATTAGTTTTATTTGATTAGAATGGAATTTAATAGCAAAACGAAGTTGTAGGATGAAACTACTTAGGAATGCTCTGTGAAAGGATTAGTTTTATACACCAACCACTTGTTACCCCATTGGACTTTAAATCATATAAATTCAGTTCATAACAATGCCATGTAATAAAGAAAAGCGAAACACAAGATTACTCCCACTAATTATGACCAAATGGTGGACATCAAATTCTAAAAAATTGGTGGTGTATTGGAATTTACAATATTTACGTAAACTCGATTTTTAAAAATTCAGTATAATACACTAAACAAAAAATCCTTTGCATCTATTTCTAGAGCCGCATGAAAAATATTATAACGAATATAATCGTTTTGTAATATTAGTTTTATTTGATTAAAATGAAATTTAATAGCAAAACGAAGTTGTAGGATGAAACTACTTAGGAGTGCTTTGTGAAAGCATTGATTTTATACACAAACCACTTGGTACCCCATTGGACTTTAAAACATACAAATTCAATTCATAACAACGCCATATAATAAAAAAAAGCGAAACACAAGATTATTCCTACTATTCATGACCAAATGGTGGAAATCAAATTTTAAAAAATTGGTCTTGTATTGGCATTGAATATATTTACGTAAACTCGGTTTTTAAAAATTCAGTATAATACACTAAACAAAAAATCCTTTGCATCTATTTCTAGAGCCGCATGAAAAATATTATAATGAATATAATCGTTTTGAAGATCCCTGTATTTCGTATTATTAGTTTTATTTGATGAAAATAAAATTTAATAGCAAAACGATGTTGTAGCCTTAAATTATTTAGGAGTGCTTTGTGAAAGGATTGATTTTATACACAAACCACTTGGTACCTCATTGGACTTTAAAACATGCAAATTCAGTTCATAACAATCCCATATAATAAATAAAAGCGAAACACAAGATTACTCCAACTGTTCATGACCAAATGGTGGACATCAAATTCTAAAAAATTGGTGGTGTATTGGAATTTACAATATTTACGTAAATTCGGTTTTTAAAAATTCAGTATAATACACTAAACAAAAAATCCTTTGCATCTATTTCTAGAGCCGCATGAAAAATATTATAACGAATATAATCGTTTTGTAATATTAGTTTTATTTGATTAAAATGAAATTTAATAGCAAAACGAAGTTGTAGGATGAAACTACTTAGGAGTGCTCTGTGAAAGGATTGATTTTATACAAAAACCGCTTGGTACTCCATTGGACTTTAAAACATACAAATTCAGTTCATAACAATGCCATATAATGAGGAAAGGGAAACACAAGATTACTCCAACTGTTCATGACCAAATGGTGGACATCAAATTCTAAAACATTGGTGGTGTATTGGAATTTACAATATTTACGTAAATTCGGTTTTTAAAAATTCAGTATAATACACTAAACAAAAAATCCTTTGCATCTATTTCTAGAGCCGCATGAAAAATATTATAACGAATATAATCGTTTTGTAATATTAGTTTTATTTGATTAAAATGAAATTTAATAGCAAAACGAACTTGTAGGATGAAACTACTTAGGAGTGCTCTGTGAAAGGATTGATTTTATACAAAAACCGCTTGGTACTCCATTGGACTTTAAAACATACAAATTCAGTTCATAACAATGCCATATAATGAGGAAAGGGAAACACAAGATTTTTCCAACTGTTCATGACCAAATGGTGGACATCAAATTCTAAAAAATTGGTGGTGTATTGGAATTTACAATATTTACGTAAACTCGGTTTTTAAAAATTCAGTATAATACAATAAAAACAAAAAATCCTTCGCATCTATTTCTAGAGCCGCATGAAAAATATTATAACGAATATAATCGTTTTGAACATTCCTGTATTTTGTAATATTAGTTTTATTTGATTAAAATGAAATTTAATAGCAAAACGAAGTTGTAGGATGAAACTACTTAGGAGTGCTTTGTGAAAGCATTGATTTTATAAACAAACCACTTGGTACCCCATTGGACTTTAAAACATACAAATTCAATTCATAACAACGCCATATAATAAAAAAAAGCGAAACACAAGATTATTCCTACTATTCATGACCAAATGGTGGAAATCAAATTTAAAAAAATTGGTCTTGTATTGGCATTGAATATATTTACGTAAACTCGGTTTTTAAAAAATTCAGTTTAATACAATAAACAAAAAATCCTTTGCATCTATTTCTAGAGCCGCATGAAAAATATTATAATGAATTTAATCGTTTTGAACATCCCTGTATTTTGTAATATTAGTTTTATTTGATTAGAATGAAATTTAATAGCAAAACGAAGTTGTAGGATGAAACTACTTAGGAATGCTCTGTGAAAGGATTAGTTTTATACACAAACCACTTGTTACCCCATTGGACTTTAAATCATATAAATTCAGTTCATAACAATGCCATGTAATAAAGAAAAGCGAAACACAAGATTACTCCCACTAATTATGACCAAATGGTGGACATCAAATTCTAAAAAATTGGTGGTGTATTGGAATTTACAATATTTACGTAAACTCGGTTTTTAAAAATTCAGTATAATACAATAAAAACAAAAAATCCTTCGCATCTATTTATAGAGCCGCATGAAAAATATAATAACGAATATATTCGTTTTGGAGATCCCTGTATTTTGTATTATTAGTTTTATTTGATTAAAATGAAATTTAATAGCAAAACGTTGTTGTAGGCTGAAATTATTTAGGAGTGCTTTGTGAAAGGATTGATTTTATACACAAACCACTTGGTACCTCATTGGACTTTAAAACATACAAATTCAGTTCATAACAATGCCATATAATAAAGAAAAGCGAAACACAGGATTACTCCAACTGTTCATGACCAAATGGTGGTCATCAAATTCTAAAAAATTGGTGGTGTATTGGAATTTACAATATTTACTTAAACTCGGTTTTTAAAAATTCAGTATAATACAATAAAAACAAAAAAATCCTTTGCATCTATGTCTAGAGCCACATGAAAAATATTATAACGAATATAATCGTTTTGAACATCCCTGTATTTTGTAATATTAGTTTTATTTGATGAAAATAAAAATTAATAGCAAAACGATGTTGTAGCCTTAAATTATTTAGGAGTGTTTTGTGAAAGGATTGATTTTATACACAAACCACTTGGTACCTCATTGGACTTTAAAACATGCAAATTCAGTTCATAACAATCCCATATAATAAATAAAAGCGAAACACAAGATTACTCTAACTGTTCATGACCAAATGGTGGACATCAAATTCTAAAAAATTGGTGGTGTATTGGAATTTACAATATTTACGTAAACTCGGTTTTTAAAAATTCAGTATAATACACTAAACAAAAAATCCTTTGCATCTATTTCTAGAGCCGCATGAAAAATATTATAACGAATATAATCGTTTTGTAATATTAGTT
Source organism: Anthrax anthrax (assembly GCA_963971155.1). Classification (NCBI taxonomy): domain Eukaryota; kingdom Metazoa; phylum Arthropoda; class Insecta; order Diptera; family Bombyliidae; genus Anthrax; species Anthrax anthrax. The sequence continues at coordinate 10,691,804 of OZ020122.1, read as the reverse complement.
TTATTTGATTAAAATGAAATTTAATAGCAAAACGAAATTGTAGGATGAAACTACTTAGGAGTGGTCTGTGAAAGGATTGGTTTTATACACCAACCACTTGTTACCCCATTGGACTTTAAATCATATAAATTCAGTTCATAACAATGCCATATAATAAAGAAAAGCGAAACACAAGATTACTCCCACTATTCATGACCAAATGGTGGACATCACATTCTAAAAAATTGGTGGTGTATTGGAATTTACAATATTTACGTAAACTCGGTTTTTAAAAATTCAGTATAATACAATAAAAACAAAAAATCCTTTGCAGCTATTTCTAGAGCCGCATGAAAAATATTATAACGAATATAATCGTTTTGAACATCCCTGTATTTTGTAATATTAGTTTTATTTGATTAAAATGAAATTTAATAGCAAAACGAAGTTGTAGGATGAAACTACTTAGGAGTGCTTTGTGAAAGCATTGATTTTATACACAAACCACTTGGTACCCCATTGGACTTTAAAACATACAACTTCAATTCATAACAACGCCATATAATAAAAAAAAGCGAAACACAAGATTATTCGTACTATTCATGACCAAATGGTGGAAATCAAATTTTAAAAAATTGGTCTTGTATTGGCATTGAATATATTTACGTAAACTCGGTTTTTAAAAATTCAGTATAATACACTAAACAAAAAATCCTTTGCATCTATTTCTAGAGCCGCATGAAAAATATTATAATGAATATAATCGTTTTGAAGATCCCTGTATTTCGTATTATTAGTTTTATTTGATGAAAATAAAATTTAATAGCAAAACGATGTTGTAGCCTTAAATTATTTAGGAGTGCTTTGTGAAAGGATTGATTTTATACACAAACCACTTGGTACCTCATTGAACTTTAAAACATGCAAATTCAGTTCATAACAATCCCATATAATAAATAAAAGCGAAACACAAGATTACTCCAACTGTTCATGACCAAATGATGGACATCACATTCTAAAAAATTGGTGGTGTATTGGAATTTACAATATTTACGTAAACTCGGTTTTTAAAAATTCAGTATAATACACTAAACAAAAAATCCTTTGCATCTATTTCTAGAGCCGCATGAAAAATATTATAACGAATATAATCGTTTTGTAATATTAGTTTTATTTGATTAAAATGAAATTTAATAGCAAAACGAAGTTGTAGGATGAAACTACTTAGGAGTGCTTTGTGAAAGCATTGATTTTATACACAAACCACTTGGTACCCCATTGGACTTTAAAACATACAAATTCAATTCATAACAACGCCATATAATAAAAAAAAGCGAAACACAAGATTATTCCTACTATTCATGACCAAATGGTGGAAATCAAATTTTAAAAAATTGGTCTTGTATTGGCATTGAATATATTTACGTAAACTCGGTTTTTAAAAATTCAGTATAATACACTAAACAAAAAATCCTTTGCATCTATTTCTAGAGCCGCATGAAAAATATTATAATGAATATAATCGTTTTGAAGATCCCTGTATTTCGTATTATTAGTTTTATATGATGAAAATAAAATTTATTAGCAAAACGATGTTGTAGCCTTAAATTATTTAGGAGTGCTTTGTGAAAGGATTGATTTTATACACAAACCACTTGGTACCTCATTGGACTTTAAAACATGCAAATTCAGTTCATAACAATCCCATATAATAAATAAAAGCGAAACACAAGATTACTCCAACTGTTCATGACCAAATGGTGGACATCACATTCTAAAAAATTGGTGGTGTATTGGAATTTACAATATTTACGTAAACTCGGTTTTTAAAAATTCAGTATAATACACTAAACAAAAAATCCTTTGCATCTATTTCTAGAGCCGCATGAAAAATATTATAACGAATATAATCGTTTTGTAATATTAGTTTTATTTGATTAAAATGAAATTTAATAGCAAAACGAAGTTGTAGGATGAAACTACTTAGGAGTGCTCTGTGAAAGGATTGATTTTATACAAAAACCGCTTGGTACTCCATTGGACTTTAAAACATACAAATTCAGTTCATAACAATGCCATATAATGAGGAAAGGGAAACACAAGATTACTCCAACTGTTCATGACCAAATGGTGGACATCAAATTCTAAAACATTGGTGGTGTATTGGAATTTACAATATTTACGTAAATTCGGTTTTTAAAAATTCAGTATAATACACTAAACAAAAAATCCTTTGCATCTATTTCTAGAGCCGCATGAAAAATATTATAACGAATATAATCGTTTTGTAATATTAGTTTTATTTGATTAAAATGAAATTTAATAGCAAAACGAAGTTGTAGGATGAAACTACTTAGGAGTGGTCTGTGAAAGGATTGATTTTATACAAAAACCGCTTGGTACACCATTGGACTTTAAAACATACAAATTCAGTTCATAACAATGCCATATAATGAGGAAAGGGAAACACAAGATTACTCCAACTGTTCATGACCAAATGGTGGACATCAAATTCTAAAACATTGGTGGTGTATTGGAATTTACAATATTTACGTAAATTCGGTTTTTAAAAATTCAGTATAATACACTAAACAAAAAATCCTTTGCATCTATTTCTAGAGCCGCATGAAAAATATTATAACGAATATAATCGTTTTGAACATTCCTGTATTTTGTAATATTAGTTTTATTTGATTAAAATGAAATTTAATAGCAAAACGAAGTTGTAGGATGAAACTACTTAGGAGTGCTTTGTGAAAGCATTGATTTTATACACAAACCACTTGGTACCCCATTGGACTTTAAAACATACAAATTCAATTCATAACAACGCCATATAATAAAAAAAAGCGAAACACAAGATTATTCCTACTATTCATGACCAAATGGTGGAAATCAAATTTTAAAAAATTGGTCTTGTATTGGCATTGAAAATATTTACGTAAACTCGGTTTTTAAAAAATTCAGTATAATACACTAAACAAAAAATCCTTTGCATCTATTTCTAGAGCCGCATGAAAAATATTATAATGAATATAATCGTTTTGAAGATCCCTGTATTTCGTATTATTAGTTTTATTTGATGAAAATAAAATTTAATAGCAAAACGATGTTGTAGCCTTAAATTATTTAGGAGTGCTTTGTGAAAGGATTGATTTTATACACAAACCACTTGGTACCTCATTGGACTTTAAAACATGCAAATTCAGTTCATAACAATCCCATATAATAAATAAAAGCGAAACACAAGATTACTCCAACTGTTCATGACCAAATGGTGGACATCAAATTCTAAAAAATTGGTGGTGTATTGGAATTTACAATATTTACGTAAACTCGGTTTTTAAAAATTCAGTATAATACAATAAAAACAAAAAATCCTTCACATCTATTTATAGAGCCGCATGAAAAATATAATAACGAATATATTCGTTTTGGAGATCCCTGTGTTTTGTAATATTAGTTTTATTTGATTAAAATGAAATTTAATAACAAAACGAAGTTATGGGATGAAACTACTTAGGAGTGCTCTGTGAAAGGATTGATTTTATACAAAAACCGCTTGGTACTCCATTGGACTTTAAAACATACAAATTCAGTTCATAACAATGCCATATAATGAGGAAAGGGAAACACAAGATTATTCCTACTATTCATGACCAAATGGTGGAAATCAAATTTTAAAAAATTGGTCTTGTATTGGCATTGAATATATTTACGTAAACTCGGTTTTTAAAAATTCAGTATAATACACTAAACAAAAAATCCTTTGCATCTATTTCTAGAGCCGCATGAAAAATATTATAACGAATATAATCGTTTTGAACATTCCTGTATTTTGTAATATTAGTTTTATTTGATTAAAATGATATTTAATAGCAAAACGAAGTTGTAGGATGAAACTACTTAGGAGTCCTTTGTGAAAGCATTGATTTTATACACAAACCACTTGGTACCCCATTGGACTTTAAAACATACAAATTCAGTTCATAACAATGCCATATAATGAGGAAAGAGAAACACAAGATTACTCCAACTGTTCATGACCAAATGGTGGACATCAAATTCTAAAAAATTGGTGGTGTATTGGAATTTACAATATTTACGTAAACTCGGTTTTTAAAAATTCAGTATAATACAATAAAAACAAAAAATCCTTCGCATCTATTTATAGAGCCGCATGAAAAATATAATAACGAATATAATTGTTTTGAACATCCCTGTATTTTGTAATATTAGTTTTATTTGATTAAAATGAAATTTAATAGCAAAACAAAGTTGTAGGATGAAACTACTTAGGAGTGGTCTGTGAAAGGATTGGTTTTATAAACCAACCACTTGTTACCCCATTGGACTTTAAATCATATAAATTCAGTTCATAACAATGCCATATAATAAAGAAAAGCGAAACACAAGATTACTCCAACTATTCATGACCAAATGATGGAAATCAAATTTTAAAAAATTGGTCTTGTATTGGCATTTAATATATTTACGTAAACTCGGTTTTTAAAAATTCAGTATAATACAATAAAAACAAAAAATTCTTTTCATCTATTTCTAGAGCCGCATGAAAAATATTATAACGAAAACAATCGTTTTGGAAATCCCTGTATTTTGTAATATTAGTTTTATTTGATTAAAATGAAATTTAATAGCAAAACGAAGTTGTAAGATGAAATTATTTAGGAGTGCTTTGTGAAAGAATTGATTTTATACACAAAACGCTTGGTACCTCATTGGACTTTAAAACATACAAATTCAGATCATAACAATGCCATATAATGAGGAAAGGGAAACACAAGATTACTCCAACTGTTCATGACCAAATGGTGGACATCAAATTCTAAAAAATTGGTGGTGTATTGGAATTTACAATATTTACGTAAACTCGGTTTTTAAAAATTCAGTATAATACAATAAAAACAAAAAATCCTTCGCATCTATTTCTAGAGCCGCATGAAAAATATAATAACGAATATAATCGTTTTGAACATCCCTGTATTTTGTAATATTAGTTTTATTTGATTAAAATGAAATTTAATAGCAAAACGAAGTTGTAAGATGAAATTATTTAGAAGTGCTTTGTGAAAGAATTGATTTTATACACAAACCGCTTGGTACCTCATTGGACTTTAAAACATACAAATTCAGATCATAACAATGCCATATAATGAGGAAAGGGAAACACAAGATTACTCCAACTGTTCATGACCAAATGGTGGACATCAAATTCTAAAAAATTGGTGGTGTATTGGAATTTACAATATTTACGTAAACTCGGTTTTTAAAAATTCAGTATAATACAATAAAAACAAAAAATCATTTGCATCTATTTATAGAGCCGCATGAAAAATATAATAACGAATATAATCGTTTTGAACATCCCTGTATTTTGTAATATTAGTTTTAATTGATTAAAATGAAATTTAATAGCAAAACAAAGTTCTAGGATGAAACTACTTAGGAGTGCTCTGTGAAAGGATTGGTTTTATACACAAACCACTTGGTACCCCATTGGACTTTAAAACATAAAAATTCAGTTCATAACAATGCCATATAATAAAGAAAAGCGAAACACAAGATTACTCCCACTATTCATGACCAAATGGTGGACATCAAATTCTAAAAAATTGGTGGTGTATTGGAATTTACAATATTTACGTAAACTCGGTTTTTAAAAATTCAGTATAATACAATAAAAACAAAAAATCCTTCGCATCTATTTATAGAGCCGCATGAAAAATATAATAACGAATATAATCGTTTTGAACATCCCTGTATTTTGTAATATTAGTTTTATTTGATTAAAATGAAATTTAATAGCAAAACAAAGTTGTAGGATGAAACTACTTAGGAGTGGTCTGTGAAAGGATTGGTTTTATACACAAACCACTTGGTACCCCATTGGACTTTAAATCATATAAATTCAGTTCATAACACTGCCATATAATAAAGAAAAGCGAAACACAAGATTACTCCAACTATTCATGACCAAATGGTGGAAATGAAATTTTAAAAAATTGGTCTTGTATTGGCATTTAATATATTTACGTAAACTCGGTTTTTAAAAATTCAGTATAATACAATAAAAACAAAAAATCCTTTTCATCTATTTCTAGAGCCGCATGAAAAATATGATAACGAAAATAATCGTTTTGAAGATCCCTGTATTTTGTAATATTAGTTTTATTTGATTAAAATGAAATTTAATAGCAAAACGAAGTTGTAAGATGAAATTATTTAGGAGTGCTTTGTGAAAGGATTGATTTTATACACAAACCACTTGGTACCTCATTGGACTTTAAAACATGCAAATTCAGTTCATAACAATGCCATATAATAAATAAAAGCGAAACACAAGATTACTCCAACTGTTCATGACCTAATGGTGGACATCAAATTCTAAAAAATTGGTTGTGTATTGGAATTTACAATATTTACGTAAACTCGGTTTTTAAAAATTCAGTATAATACACTAAACAAAAAATCCTTTGCATCTATTTCTAGAGCCGCATGAAAAATATTATAACGAATATAATCGTTTTGTAATATTAGTTTTATTTGATTAAAATGAAATTTAATAGCAAAACGAAGTTGTAGGATGAAACTACTTAGGAGTGCTCTGTGAAAGGATTGGTTTTATACACCAACCACTTGTTACCCCATTGGACTTTAAATCATATAAATTCAGTTCATAACAATGCCATATAATAAAGAAAAGCGAAACACAAGATTACTCCCACTATTCATGACCAAATGGTGGACATCACATTCTAAAAAATTGGTGGTGTATTGGAATTTACAATATTTACGTAAACTCGGTTTTTAAAAATTCAGTATAATACAATAAAAACAAAAAATCCTTTGCATCTATTTCTAGAGCCGCATGAAAAATATTATAACGAATATAATCGTTTTGAACATTCCTGTATTTTGTAATATTAGTTTTATTTGATTAAAATGAAATTTAATAGCAAAACGAAGTTGTAGGATGAAACTACTTAGGAGTCCTTTGTGAAAGCATTGATTTTATACACAAACCACTTGGTACCCCATTGGACTTTAAAACATACAAATTCAGTTCATAACAATACCATATAATGAGGAAAGAGAAACACAAGATTACTCCAACTGTTCATGACCAAATGGTGGACATCAAATTCTAAAAAATTGGTGGTGTATTGGAATTTACAATATTTACGTAAACTCGGTTTTTAAAAATTCAGTATAATACAATAAAAACAAAAAATCCTTCGCATCTATTTATAGAGCCGCATGAAAAATATAATAACGAATATAATTGTTTTGAACATCCCTGTATTTTGTAATATTAGTTTTATTTGATTAAAATGAAATTTAATAGCAAAACGAAGTTGTAAGATGAAATTATTTAGGAGTGCTTTGTGAAAGGATTGATTTTATACACAAACCACTTGGTACCTCATTGGACTTTAAAACATGCAAATTCAGTTCATAACAATGCCATATAATAAATAAAAGCGAAACACAAGATTACTCCAACTGTTCATGACCAAATGGTGGACATCAAATTCTAAAAAATTGGTGGTGTATTGGAATTTACAATATTTACGTAAACTCGGTTTTTAAAAATTCAGTATAATACAATAAAAACAAAAAATCCTTCGCATCTATTTATAGAGCCGCATGAAAAATATAATAACGAATATAATCGTTTTGAACATCCCTGTATTTTGTAATATTAGTTTTATTTGATTAAAATGAAATTTAATAGCAAAACAAAGTTGTAGGATGAAACTACTTAGGAGTGGTCTGTGAAAGGATTGGTTTTATACACAAACCACTTGGTACCCCATTGGACTTTAAATCATATAAATTCAGTTCATAACACTGCCATATAATAAAGAAAAGCGAAACACAAGATTACTCCAACTATTCATGACCAAATGGTGGAAATGAAATTTTAAAAAATTGGTCTTGTATTGGCATTTAATATATTTACGTAAACTCGGTTTTTAAAAATTCAGTATAATACAATAAAAACAAAAAATCCTTTTCATCTATTTCTAGAGCCGCATGAAAAATATGATAACGAAAATAATCGTTTTGAAGATCCCTGTATTTTGTAATATTAGTTTTATTTGATTAAAATGAAATTTAATAGCAAAACGAAGTTGTAAGATGAAATTATTTAGGAGTGCTTTGTGAAAGGATCGATTTTATACACAAACCACTTGGTACCTCATTGGACTTTAAAACATGCAAATTCAGTTCATAACAATGCCATATAATAAATAAAAGCGAAACACAAGATTACTCCAACTGTTCATGACCAAATGGTGGACATCAAATTCTAAAAAATTGGTGGTGTATTGGAATTTACAATATTTACGTAAACTCGGTTTTTAAAAATTCAGTATAATACACTAAACAAAAAATCCATTGCATCTATTTCTAGAGCCGCATGAAAAATATTATAACGAATATAATCGTTTTGTAATATTAGTTTTATTTGATTAAAATGAAATTTAATAGCAAAACGAAGTTGTAGGATGAAACTACTTAGGAGTGCTCTGTGAAAGGATTGGTTTTATACACCAACCACTTGTTACCCCATTGGACTTTAAATCATATAAATTCAGTTCATAACAATGCCATATAATAAAGAAAAGCGAAACACAAGATTACTCCCACTATTCATGACCAAATGGTGGACATCAAATTCTAAAAAATTGGTGGTGTATTGGAATTTACAATATTTACGTAAACTCGGTTTTTAAAAATTCAGTATAATACAATAAAAACAAAAAATCCTTCGCATCTATTTATAGAGCCGCATGAAAAATATAATAACGAATATAATCGTTTTGAACATCCCTGTATTTTGTAATATTAGTTTTATTTGATTAAAATGAAATTTAATAGCAAAACAAAGTTGTAGGATGAAACTTCTTAGGAGTGCACTGTGAAAGGATTGATTTTATACACAAACCACTTGGTACCCCATTGGACTTTAAATCATATAAATTCAGTTCATAACAATGCCATATAATAAAGAAAAGCGAAACACAAGATTACTTCAACTGTTCATGACCAAATGGTGGACATCAAATTCTAAAAAATTGGTGGTGTATTGGAATTTACAATATTTACGTAAACTCGGTTTTTAAAAATTCAGTATAATACAATAAAAACAAAAAATCCTTCGCATCTATTTATAGAGCCGCATGAAAAATATAATAACGAATATAATCGTTTTGAACATCCCTGTATTTTGTAATATTAGTTTTATTTGATTAAAATGAAATTTAATAGCAAAACAAAGTTGTAGGATGAAACTTCTTAGGAGTGCACTGTGAAAGGATTGATTTTATACACAAACCACTTGGTACCCCATTGGACTTTAAATCATATAAATTCAGTTCATAACAATGCCATATAATAAAGAAAAGCGAAACACAAGATTACTCCAACTATTCATGACCAAATGGTGGAAATCAAATTTTAAAAAATTGGTCTTGTATTGGCATTTAATATATTTACGTAAACTCGGTTTTTAAAAATTCAGTATAATACAATAAAAACAAAAAATCCTTTTCATCTATTTCTAGAGCCGCATGAAAAATATGATAACGAAAATAATCGTTTTGAAGATCCCTGTATTTTGTAATATTAGTTTTATTTGATTAAAATGAAATTTAATAGCAAAACGAAGTTGTAAGATGAAATTATTTAGGAGTGCTTTGTGAAAGAATTGATTTTATACACAAACCGCTTGGTACCTCATTGGACTTTAAAACATACAAATTCAGATCATAACAATGCCATATAATGAGGAAAGGGAAACACAAGATTACTCCAACTGTTCATGACCAAATGGTGGACATCAAATTTTAAAAAATTGGTGGTGTATTGGAATTTACAATATTTACGTAAACTCGGTTTTTAAAAATTCAGTATAATACAATAAAAACAAAAAATCCTTCGCATCTATTTATAGAGCCGCATGAAAAATATAATAACGAATATAATTGTTTTGAACATCCCTGTATTTTGTAATATTAGTTTTATTTGATTAAAATGAAATTTAATAGCAAAACGAAGTTGTAAGATGAAATTATTTAGGAGTGCTTTGTGAAAGGATTGATTTTATACACAAACCACTTGGTACCTCATTGGACTTTAAAACATGCAAATTCAGTTCATAACAATGCCATATAATAAATAAAAGCGAAACACAAGATTACTCCAACTGTTCATGACCAAATGGTGGACATCAAATTCTAAAAAATTGGTGGTGTATTGGAATTTACAATATTTACGTAAACTCGGTTTTTAAAAATTCAGTATAATACACTAAACAAAAAATCCATTGCATCTATTTCTAGAGCCGCATGAAAAATATTATAACGAATATAATCGTTTTGTAATATTAGTTTTATTTGATTAAAATGAAATTTAATAGCAAAACGAAGTTGTAGGATGAAACTACTTAGGAGTGCTCTGTGAAAGGATTGGTTTTATACACCAACCACTTGTTACCCCATTGGACTTTAAATCATATAAATTCAGTTCATAACAATGCCATATAATAAAGAAAAGCGAAACACAAGATTACTCCCACTATTCATGACCAAATGGTGGACATCAAATTCTAAAAAATTGGTGGTGTATTGGAATTTACAATATTTACGTAAACTCGGTTTTTAAAAATTCAGTATAATACAATAAAAACAAAAAATCCTTCGCATCTATTTATAGAGCCGCATGAAAAATATAATAACGAATATAATTGTTTTGAACATCCCTGTATTTTGTAATATTAGTTTTATTTGATTAAAATGAAATTTAATAGCAAAACGAAGTTGTAAGATGAAATTATTTAGGAGTGCTTTGTGAAAGGATTGATTTTATACACAAACCACTTGGTACCTCATTGGACTTTAAAACATGCAAATTCAGTTCATAACAATGCCATATAATAAATAAAAGCGAAACACAAGATTACTCCAACTGTTCATGACCAAATGGTGGACATCAAATTCTAAAAAATTGGTGGTGTATTGGAATTTACAATATTTACGTAAACTCGGTTTTTAAAAATTCAGTATAATACAATAAAAACAAAAAATCCTTCGCATCTATTTATAGAGCCGCATGAAAAATATAATAACGAATATAATCGTTTTGAACATCCCTGTATTTTGTAATATTAGTTTTATTTGATTAAAATGAAATTTAATAGCAAAACAAAGTTGTAGGATGAAACTTCTTAGGAGTGCACTGTGAAAGGATTGATTTTATACACAAACCACTTGGTACCCCATTGGACTTTAAATCATATAAATTCAGTTCATAACAATGCCATATAATAAAGAAAAGCGAAACACAAGATTACTCCAACTATTCATGACCAAATGGTGGAAATCAAATTTTAAAAAATTGGTCTTGTATTGGCATTTAATATATTTACGTAAACTCGGTTTTTAAAAATTCAGTATAATACAATAAAAACAAAAAATCCTTTTCATCTATTTCTAGAGCCGCATGAAAAATATGATAACGAAAATAATCGTTTTGAAGATCCCTGTATTTTGTAATATTAGTTTTATTTGATTAAAATGAAATTTAATAGCAAAACGAAGTTGTAAGATGAAATTATTTAGGAGTGCTTTGTGAAAGAATTGATTTTATACACAAACCGCTTGGTACCTCATTGGACTTTAAAACATACAAATTCAGATCATAACAATGCCATATAATGAGGAAAGGGAAACACAAGATTACTCCAACTGTTCATGACCAAATGGTGGACATCAAATTTTAAAAAATTGGTGGTGTATTGGAATTTACAATATTTACGTAAACTCGGTTTTTAAAAATTCAGTATAATACAATAAAAACAAAAAATCATTTGCATCTATTTATAGAGCCGCATAAAAAATATAATAACGAATATAATCGTTTTGAACATCCCTGTATTTTGTAATATTAGTTTTAATTGATAAAAATGAAATTTAATAGCAAAACAAAGTTGTAGGATGAAACTACTTAGGAGTGCTCTGTGAAAGGATTGATTTTATACACAAACCACTTGGTACCCCATTGGACTTTAAATCATATAAATTCAGTTCATAACAATGCCATATAATAAAGAAAAGCGAAACACAAGATTACTCCCACTACTCATGAACAAATGGTGGACATCAAATTCTAAAAAATTGGTGGTGTATTGGAATTTACAATATTTTCGTATACTCGGTTTTTAAAAATTCAGTATAATACAATAAAAACAAAAAATCCTTCGCATCTATTTCTAGAGCTGCATGTAAAATATAATACCGAATATAATCGTTTTGTAATATTAGTTTTATTTGATTAAAATGAAATTTAATAACAAAACGAAGTTATAGGATGAAACTACTTAGGAGTGCTCTGTGAAAGGATTGATTTTATACACAAACCGTTTGGTATCCCATTGGATTTTAAAGCTAATAAATTCAGTTCATAACACTACCATATAATAAAAAAAAGCGAAACACAAGATTATTCCTACTATTCATGACCAAATGGTGGAAATCAAATTTTAAAAAATTGGTCTTGTATTGGCATTGAATATATTTACGTAAACTCGGTTTTTAAAAATTCAGTATAATACACTAAACAAAAAATCCTTTGCATCTATTTCTAGAGCCGCATGAAAAATATTATAATGAATACTATATAATCGTTTTGAACATCCCTGTATTTTGTAATATTAGTTTTATTTGATTAAAATGAAATTTAATAGCAAAACGAAGTTGTAGGATGAAACTACTTAGGAATGCTCTGTGAAAGGATTAGTTTTATACACAAACCACTTGGTACCCCATTGGACTTTAAATCATATAAATTCAGTTCATAACAATGCCATGTAATAAAGAAAAGCGAAACACAAGATTACTCCCACTACTCATGACCAAATGGTGGACATCAAATTCTAAAAAATTGGTGGTGTATTGAAATTTACAGTATTTACGTAAACTCGGTTTTTTAAAATTCAGTATAATACAATAAAAACAAAAAATACTTCGCATCTATTTATAGAGCCGCATGAAAAATATTATAACGAATATAATCGTTTTGAAGATCCCTGTATTTCGTATTATTAGTTTTATTTGATGAAAATAAAATTTAATAGCAAAACGATGTTGTAGCCTGAAATTATTTAGGAGTGCTTTGTGAAAGGATTGATTTTATACACAAACCACTTGGTACCTCATTGGACTTTAAAACATACAAATTCAGTTCATAACAATGCCATATAATAAAGAAAAGCGAAACACAGGATTACTCCAACTGTTCATGACCAAATGGTGGTCATCAAATTCTAAAAAATTGGTGGTGTATTGGAATTTACAATATTTACTTAAACTCGGTTTTTAAAAATTCAGTATAATACAATAAAAACAAAAAAATCCTTTGCATCTATTTCTAGAGCCGCATGAAAAATATTATAAAGAATATAATCGTTTTGAAGATCCCTGTATTTCGTATTATTAGTTTTATTTGATTAAAATGAAATTTAATAGCAAAACGAAGTTGTAGGATGAAAATACTTAGGAGTGCTCTGTGAAAGGATTGATTTTATACACAAACCACTTGTTTCCCCATTGGACTTTAAATCATATAAATTCAGTTAATAACAATGCCATATAATAAATAAAAGCGAAACACAAGATTACTCCAACTGTTCATGACCAAATGGTGGACATCAAATTCTAAAAAATTGGTGGTGTATTGGAATTTACAATATTTACGTAAACTCGGTTTTTAAAAATTCAGTATAATACAATAAAAACAAAAAATCCTTCGCATCTATTTATAGAGCCGCATGAAAAATATAATAACGAATATAATCGTTTTGAAGATCCCTGTATTTCGTATTATTAGTTTTATTTGATTAAAATGAAATTTAATAGCAAAACGAAGTTGTAGGATGAAAATACTTAGGAGTGCTCTGTGAAAGGATTGATTTTATACACAAACCACTTGTTTCCCCATTGGACTTTAAATCATATAAATTCAGTTCATAACAATGCCATATAATAAATAAAAGCGAAACACAAGATTACTCCAACTGTTCATGACCAAATGGTGGACATCAAATTCTAAAAAATTGGTGGTGTATTGGAATTTACAATATTTACGTAAACTCGGTTTTTAAAAATTCAGTATAATACACTAAACAGAAACTCCTTTGCATCTATTTCTAGAGCCGCATGAAAAATATTATAACGAATATAATCGTTTTGTAATATAAGTTTTATTTGATTAAAATGAAATTTAATAGCAAAACGAAGTTGTAGGATGAAACTACTTAGGAATGCTCTGTGAAAGGATTAGTTTTATACACAAACCACTTGGTACCCCATTGGACTTTAAATCATATAAATTCAGTTCATAACAATGCCATGTAATAAAGAAAAGCGAAACACAAGATTACTCCCACTACTCATGACCAAATGGTGGACATCAAATTCTAAAAAATTGTTGGTGTATTGAAATTTACAATATTTACGTAAACTCGGTTTTTTAAAATTCAGTATAATACAATAAAAACAAAAAATCCTTCGCATCTATTTATAGAGCCGCATGAAAAATATTATAACGAATATAATCGTTTTGAACATCCCTGTATTTTGTAATATTAGATTTATTTGATTAAAATGAAATTTAATAGCAAAACGAAGTTGTAGGATGAAAATACTTAGGAGTGCTCTGTGAAAGGATTGATTTCATACACAAACCACTTGTTTCCCCATTGGACTTTAAATCATATAAATTCAGTTCATAACAATGCCATATAATAAATAAAAGCGAAACACAAGATTACTCCAACTGTTCATGACCAAATGGTGGACATCAAATTCTAAAAAATTGGTGGTGTATTGGAATTTACAATATTTACGTAAACTCGGTTTTTAAAAATTCAGTATAATACAATAAAAACAAAAAATCCTTCGCATCTATTTCTAGAGCCGCATGAAAAATATTATAACGAATATAATCGTTTTGTAATATTAGTTTTATTTGATTAAAATGAAATTTAATAGCAAAACGAAGTTGTAGGATGAAACTACTTAGGAGTGCTCTGTGAAAGGATTGATTTTATACACAAACCACTTGGTACCCCATTGGACTTTAAATCATATAAATTCAGTTCATAACAATGCCATATAATAAAGAAAAGCGAAACACAAGATTACTCCCACTATTCATGACCAAATGGTGGACATCAAATTCTAAAAAATTGGTGGTGTATTGGAATTTACAATATTTACGTAAACTCGGTTTTTAAAAATTCAGTATAATACAATAAAAACAAAAAATCCTTCGCATCTATTTATAGAGCCGCATGAAAAATATAATAACGAATATAATCGTTTTGAACATCCCTGTATTTTGTAATATTAGTTTTATTTGATTAAAATGAAATTTAATAGCAAAACGAAGTTGTAGGATGAAACTACTTAGGAATGCTCTGTGAAAGGATTAGTTTTATACACAAACCACTTGGTACCCCATTGGACTTTAAATCATATAAATTCAGTTCATAACAATGCCATGTAATAAAGAAAAGCGAAACACAAGATTACTCCCACTACTCATGACCAAATGGTGGACATCAAATTCTAAAAAATTGGTCTTGTATTGGCATTGAATATATTTACGTAAACTCGGTTTTTAAAAATTCAGTTTAATACAATAAACAAAAAATCCTTTGCATTTATTTCTAGAGCCGCATGAAAAATATTATAATGAATATAATCGTTTTGAACATCCCTGTATTTTGTAATATTAGTTTTATTTGATTAAAATGAAATTTAATAGCAGAACGAAGTTGTAGGATGAAACTACTTAGGAGTGGTCTGTGAAAGGATTGGTTTTATACACCAACCACTTGTTACCCCATTGGACTTTAAATCATACAAATTCAGTTCATAACAATGCCATATAATAAAGAAAAGCGAAACACAAGATTACTCCCACTACTCATGACCAAATGGTGGAAATCAAATTCTAAAAAATTGGTGGTGTATTGGAATTTACAATATTTACTTAAACCCGGTTTTTAAAAATTCAGTATAATACAATAAAAACAAAAAAATCCTTTGCAACTATTTATAGAGCCGCATGAAAAATATAATAACGAATATAATCGTTTTGAAGATCCCTGTATTTTGTAATATTAGTTTTATTTGATTAAAATGAAATTTAATAGCAAAACGAAGTTGTAGGATGAAACTACTTAGGAATGCTCTGTGAAAGGATTAGTTTTATACACAAACCACTTGTTACCCCATTGGATTTTAAATCATATAAATTCAGTTCATAACAATGCCATATAATAAATAAAAGCGAAACACAAGATTACTCCAACTGTTCATGACCAAATGGTGGACATCAAATTCTAAAAAATTGGTGGTGTATTGGAATTTACAATATTTACGTAAACTCGGTTTTTAAAAATTCAGTATAATACACTAAACAAAAAATCCTTTGCATCTATTTCTATAGCCGCATGAAAAATATTATAACGAATATAATCGTTTTGTAATATAAGTTTTATTTGATTAAAATGAAATTTAATAGCAGAACGAAGTTGTAGGATGAAACTACTTAGGAGTGGTCTGTGAAAGGATTGGTTTTATACACCCACCACTTGTTACCCCATTGGACTTTAAATCATACAAATTCAGTTCATAACAATGCCATATAATAAAGTAAAGCGAAACACAAGATTACTCCAACTGTTCATGACCAAATGGTGGTCATCAAATTCTAAAAAATTGGTGGTGTATTGGAATTTACAATATTTACTTAAACCCGGTTTTTAAAAATTCAGTTTAATACAATAAACAAAAAATCCTTTGCATCTATTTCTAGAGCCGCATGAAAAATATTATAATGAATATAATCGTTTTGAACATCCCTGTATTTTGTAATATTAGTTATATTTGATTAAAATGAAATTTAATAGCAGAACGAAGTTGTAGGATGAAACTACTTAGGAATGCTCTGTGAAAGGATTAGTTTTATACACAAACCACTTGGTACCCCATTGGACTTTAAATCATATAAATTCAGTTCATAACAATGCCATGTAATAAAGAAAAGCGAAACACAAGATTACTCCCACTACTCATGACCAAATGGTGGACATCAAATTCTAAAAAATTGGTCTTGTATTGGCATTGAATATATTTACGTAAACTCGGTTTTTAAAAATTCAGTTTAATACAATAAACAAAAAATCCTTTGCATTTATTTCTAGAGCCGCATGAAAAATATTATAATGAATATAATCGTTTTGAACATCCCTGTATTTTGTAATATTAGTTTTATTTGATTAAAATGAAATTTAATAGCAGAACGAAGTTGTAGGATGAAACTACTTAGGAGTGGTCTGTGAAAGGATTGGTTTTATACACCAACCACTTGTTACCCCATTGGACTTTAAATCATACAAATTCAGTTCATAACAATGCCATATAATAAAGAAAAGCGAAACACAAGATTACTCCCACTACTCATGACCAAATGGTGGAAATCAAATTCTAAAAAATTGGTGGTGTATTGGAATTTACAATATTTACTTAAACCCGGTTTTTAAAAATTCAGTATAATACAATAAAAACAAAAAAATCCTTTGCAACTATTTATAGAGCCGCATGAAAAATATAATAACGAATATAATCGTTTTGAAGATCCCTGTATTTTGTAATATTAGTTTTATTTGATTAAAATGAAATTTAATAGCAAAACGAAGTTGTAGGATGAAACTACTTAGGAATGCTCTGTGAAAGGATTAGTTTTATACACAAACCACTTGTTACCCCATTGGATTTTAAATCATATAAATTCAGTTCATAACAATGCCATATAATAAATAAAAGCGAAACACAAGATTACTCCAACTGTTCATGACCAAATGGTGGACATCAAATTCTAAAAAATTGGTGGTGTATTGGAATTTACAATATTTACGTAAACTCGGTTTTTAAAAATTCAGTATAATACAATAAAAACAAAAAATCCTTCGCATCTATTTATAGAGCCGCATGAAAAATATAATAACGAATATAATTGTTTTGAACATCCCTGTATTTTGTAATATTAGTTTTATTTGATTAAAATGAAATTTAATAGCAAAACGAAGTTGTAAGATGAAATTATTTAGGAGTGCTTTGTGAAAGGATTGATTTTATACACAAACCACTTGGTACCTCATTGGACTTTAAAACATGCAAATTCAGTTCATAACAATGCCATATAATAAATAAAAGCGAAACACAAGATTACTCCAACTGTTCATGACCAAATGGTGGACATCAAATTCTAAAAAATTGGTGGTGTATTGGAATTTACAATATTTACGTAAACTCGGTTTTTAAAAATTCAGTATAATACAATAAAAACAAAAAATCCTTCGCATCTATTTATAGAGCCGCATGAAAAATATAATAACGAATATAATCGTTTTGAACATCCCTGTATTTTGTAATATTAGTTTTATTTGATTAAAATGAAATTTAATAGCAAAACAAAGTTGTAGGATGAAACTACTTAGGAGTGGTCTGTGAAAGGATTGGTTTTATACACAAACCACTTGGTACCCCATTGGACTTTAAATCATATAAATTCAGTTCATAACACTGCCATATAATAAAGAAAAGCGAAACACAAGATTACTCCAACTATTCATGACCAAATGGTGGAAATGAAATTTTAAAAAATTGGTCTTGTATTGGCATTTAATATATTTACGTAAACTCGGTTTTTAAAAATTCAGTATAATACAATAAAAACAAAAAATCCTTTTCATCTATTTCTAGAGCCGCATGAAAAATATGATAACGAAAATAATCGTTTTGAAGATCCCTGTATTTTGTAATATTAGTTTTATTTGATTAAAATGAAATTTAATAGCAAAACGAAGTTGTAAGATGAAATTATTTAGGAGTGCTTTGTGAAAGGATCGATTTTATACACAAACCACTTGGTACCTCATTGGACTTTAAAACATGCAAATTCAGTTCATAACAATGCCATATAATAAATAAAAGCGAAACACAAGATTACTCCAACTGTTCATGACCAAATGGTGGACATCAAATTCTAAAAAATTGGTGGTGTATTGGAATTTACAATATTTACGTAAACTCGGTTTTTAAAAATTCAGTATAATACACTAAACAAAAAATCCATTGCATCTATTTCTAGAGCCGCATGAAAAATATTATAACGAATATAATCGTTTTGTAATATTAGTTTTATTTGATTAAAATGAAATTTAATAGCAAAACGAAGTTGTAGGATGAAACTACTTAGGAGTGCTCTGTGAAAGGATTGGTTTTATACACCAACCACTTGTTACCCCATTGGACTTTAAATCATATAAATTCAGTTCATAACAATGCCATATAATAAAGAAAAGCGAAACACAAGATTACTCCCACTATTCATGACCAAATGGTGGACATCACATTCTAAAAAATTGGTGGTGTATTGGAATTTACAATATTTACGTAAACTCGGTTTTTAAAAATTCAGTATAATACAATAAAAACAAAAAATCCTTTGCATCTATTTCTAGAGCCGCATGAAAAATATTATAACGAATATAATCGTTTTGAACATTCCTGTATTTTGTAATATTAGTTTTATTTGATTAAAATGAAATTTAATAGCAAAACGAAGTTGTAGGATGAAACTACTTAGGAGTCCTTTGTGAAAGCATTGATTTTATACACAAACCACTTGGTACCCCATTGGACTTTAAAACATACAAATTCAGTTCATAACAATGCCATATAATGAGGAAAGAGAAACACAAGATTACTCCAACTGTTCATGACCAAATGGTGGACATCAAATTCTAAAAAATTGGTGGTGTATTGGAATTTACAATATTTACGTAAACTCGGTTTTTAAAAATTCAGTATAATACAATAAAAACAAAAAATCCTTCGCATCTATTTATAGAGCCGCATGAAAAATATAATAACGAATATAATTGTTTTGAACATCCCTGTATTTTGTAATATTAGTTTTATTTGATTAAAATGAAATTTAATAGCAAAACGAAGTTGTAAGATGAAATTATTTAGGAGTGCTTTGTGAAAGGATTGATTTTATACACAAACCACTTGGTACCTCATTGGACTTTAAAACATGCAAATTCAGTTCATAACAATGCCATATAATAAATAAAAGCGAAACACAAGATTACTCCAACTGTTCATGACCAAATGGTGGACATCAAATTCTAAAAAATTGGTGGTGTATTGGAATTTACAATATTTACGTAAACTCGGTTTTTAAAAATTCAGTATAATACAATAAAAACAAAAAATCCTTTGCATCTATTTCTAGAGCCGCATGAAAAATATTATAACGAATATAATCGTTTTGAACATTCCTGTATTTTGTAATATTAGTTTTATTTGATTAAAATGAAATTTAATAGCAAAACGAAGTTGTAGGATGAAACTACTTAGGAGTGGTCTGTGAAAGGATTGGTTTTATACACCAACCACTTGTTACCCCATTGGACTTTAAATCATATAAATTCAGTTCATAACAATGCCATATAATAAAGAAAAGCGAAACACAAGATTACTCCAACTATTCATGGCCAAATGGTGGACATCAAATTTTAAAAAATTGGTTTTGTATTGGCATTTAATATATTTACGTAAACTCGGTTTTTAAAAATTCAGTATAATACAATAAAAACAAAAAATCCTTCGCATCTATTTATAGAGCCGCATGAAAAATATAATAACGAATATAATCGTTTTGAACATCCCTGTATTTTGTAATATTAGTTTTATTTGATTAAAATGAAATTTAATAGCAAAACAAAGTTGTAGGATGAAACTTCTTAGGAGTGCACTGTGAAAGGATTGATTTTATACACAAACCACTTGGTACCCCATTGGACTTTAAATCATATAAATTCAGTTCATAACAATGCCATATAATAAAGAAAAGCGAAACACAAGATTACTCCAACTATTCATGACCAAATGGTGGAAATCAAATTTTAAAAAATTGGTCTTGTATTGGCATTTAATATATTTACGTAAACTCGGTTTTTAAAAATTCAGTATAATACAATAAAAACAAAAAATCCTTTTCATCTATTTCTAGAGCCGCATGAAAAATATGATAACGAAAATAATCGTTTTGAAGATCCCTGTATTTTGTAATATTAGTTTTATTTGATTAAAATGAAATTTAATAGCAAAACGAAGTTGTAAGATGAAATTATTTAGGAGTGCTTTGTGAAAGAATTGATTTTATACACAAACCGCTTGGTACCTCATTGGACTTTAAAACATACAAATTCAGATCATAACAATGCCATATAATGAGGAAAGGGAAACACAAGATTACTCCAACTGTTCATGACCAAATGGTGGACATCAAATTTTAAAAAATTGGTGGTGTATTGGAATTTACAATATTTACGTAAACTCGGTTTTTAAAAATTCAGTATAATACAATAAAAACAAAAAATCATTTGCATCTATTTATAGAGCCGCATAAAAAATATAATAACGAATATAATCGTTTTGAACATCCCTGTATTTTGTAATATTAGTTTTAATTGATAAAAATGAAATTTAATAGCAAAACAAAGTTGTAGGATGAAACTACTTAGGAGTGCTCTGTGAAAGGATTGATTTTATACACAAACCACTTGGTACCCCATTGGACTTTAAATCATATAAATTCAGTTCATAACAATGCCATATAATAAAGAAAAGCGAAACACAAGATTACTCCCACTACTCATGAACAAATGGTGGACATCAAATTCTAAAAAATTGGTGGTGTATTGGAATTTACAATATTTTCGTATACTCGGTTTTTAAAAATTCAGTATAATACAATAAAAACAAAAAATCCTTCGCATCTATTTCTAGAGCTGCATGTAAAATATAATACCGAATATAATCGTTTTGTAATATTAGTTTTATTTGATTAAAATGAAATTTAATAACAAAACGAAGTTATAGGATGAAACTACTTAGGAGTGCTCTGTGAAAGGATTGATTTTATACACAAACCGTTTGGTATCCCATTGGATTTTAAAGCTAATAAATTCAGTTCATAACACTACCATATAATAAAAAAAAGCGAAACACAAGATTATTCCTACTATTCATGACCAAATGGTGGAAATCAAATTTTAAAAAATTGGTCTTGTATTGGCATTGAATATATTTACGTAAACTCGGTTTTTAAAAATTCAGTATAATACACTAAACAAAAAATCCTTTGCATCTATTTCTAGAGCCGCATGAAAAATATTATAAAGAATATAATCGTTTTGAAGATCCCTGTATTTCGTATTATTAGTTTTATTTGATGAAAATAAAATTTAATAGCAAAACGATGTTGTAGCCTGAAATTATTTAGGAGTGCTTTGTGAAAGGATTGATTTTATACACAAACCACTTGGTACCTCATTGGACTTTAAAACATACAAATTCAGTTCATAACAATGCCATATAATAAAGAAAAGCGAAACACAGGATTACTCCAACTGTTCATGACCAAATGGTGGTCATCAAATTCTAAAAAATTGGTGGTGTATTGGAATTTACAATATTTACTTAAACTCGGTTTTTAAAAATTCAGTATAATACAATAAAAACAAAAAAATCCTTTGCATCTATTTCTAGAGCCGCATGAAAAATATTATAATGAATACTATATAATCGTTTTGAACATCCCTGTATTTTGTAATATTAGTTTTATTTGATTAAAATGAAATTTAATAGCAAAACGAAGTTGTAGGATGAAACTACTTAGGAATGCTCTGTGAAAGGATTAGTTTTATACACAAACCACTTGGTACCCCATTGGACTTTAAATCATATAAATTCAGTTCATAACAATGCCATGTAATAAAGAAAAGCGAAACACAAGATTACTCCCACTACTCATGACCAAATGGTGGACATCAAATTCTAAAAAATTGGTGGTGTATTGAAATTTACAGTATTTACGTAAACTCGGTTTTTTAAAATTCAGTATAATACAATAAAAACAAAAAATACTTCGCATCTATTTATAGAGCCGCATGAAAAATATTATAACGAATATAATCGTTTTGAAGATCCCTGTATTTCGTATTATTAGTTTTATTTGATGAAAATAAAATTTAATAGCAAAACGATGTTGTAGCCTGAAATTATTTAGGAGTGCTTTGTGAAAGGATTGATTTTATACACAAACCACTTGGTACCTCATTGGACTTTAAAACATACAAATTCAGTTCATAACAATGCCATATAATAAAGAAAAGCGAAACACAGGATTACTCCAACTGTTCATGACCAAATGGTGGTCATCAAATTCTAAAAAATTGGTGGTGTATTGGAATTTACAATATTTACTTAAACTCGGTTTTTAAAAATTCAGTATAATACAATAAAAACAAAAAAATCCTTTGCATCTATTTCTAGAGCCGCATGAAAAATATTATAAAGAATATAATCGTTTTGAAGATCCCTGTATTTCGTATTATTAGTTTTATTTGATTAAAATGAAATTTAATAGCAAAACGAAGTTGTAGGATGAAAATACTTAGGAGTGCTCTGTGAAAGGATTGATTTTATACACAAACCACTTGTTTCCCCATTGGACTTTAAATCATATAAATTCAGTTCATAACAATGCCATATAATAAATAAAAGCGAAACACAAGATTACTCCAACTGTTCATGACCAAATGGTGGACATCAAATTCTAAAAAATTGGTGGTGTATTGGAATTTACAATATTTACGTAAACTCGGTTTTTAAAAATTCAGTATAATACAATAAAAACAAAAAATCCTTCGCATCTATTTATAGAGCCGCATGAAAAATATAATAACGAATATAATCGTTTTGAAGATCCCTGTATTTCGTATTATTAGTTTTATTTGATTAAAATGAAATTTAATAGCAAAACGAAGTTGTAGGATGAAAATACTTAGGAGTGCTCTGTGAAAGGATTGATTTTATACACAAACCACTTGTTTCCCCATTGGACTTTAAATCATATAAATTCAGTTCATAACAATGCCATATAATAAATAAAAGCGAAACACAAGATTACTCCAACTGTTCATGACCAAATGGTGGACATCAAATTCTAAAAAATTGGTGGTGTATTGGAATTTACAATATTTACGTAAACTCGGTTTTTAAAAATTCAGTATAATACAATAAAAACAAAAAATCCTTTGCATCTATTTCTAGAGCCGCATGAAAAATATTATAACGAATATAATCGTTTTGTAATATAAGTTTTATTTGATTAAAATGAAATTTAATAGCAAAACGAAGTTGTAGGATGAAACTACTTAGGAATGCTCTGTGAAAGGATTAGTTTTATACACAAACCACTTGGTACCCCATTGGACTTTAAATCATATAAATTCAGTTCATAACAATGCCATGTAATAAAGAAAAGCGAAACACAAGATTA
This sequence comes from Anthrax anthrax, assembly GCA_963971155.1. Taxonomy (NCBI): domain Eukaryota; kingdom Metazoa; phylum Arthropoda; class Insecta; order Diptera; family Bombyliidae; genus Anthrax; species Anthrax anthrax. The sequence continues at coordinate 10,667,309 of OZ020122.1, read as the reverse complement.
CTCCCACTACTCATGACCAAATGGTGGACATCAAATTCTAAAAAATTGTTGGTGTATTGAAATTTACAATATTTACGTAAACTCGGTTTTTTAAAATTCAGTATAATACAATAAAAACAAAAAATCCTTCGCATCTATTTATAGAGCCGCATGAAAAATATTATAACGAATATAATCGTTTTGAACATCCCTGTATTTTGTAATATTAGATTTATTTGATTAAAATGAAATTTAATAGCAAAACGAAGTTGTAGGATGAAAATACTTAGGAGTGCTCTGTGAAAGGATTGATTTTATACACAAACCACTTGTTTCCCCATTGGACTTTAAATCATATAAATTCAGTTCATAACAATGCCATATAATAAATAAAAGCGAAACACAAGATTACTCCAACTGTTCATGACCAAATGGTGGACATCAAATTCTAAAAAATTGGTGGTGTATTGGAATTTACAATATTTACGTAAACTCGGTTTTTAAAAATTCAGTATAATACAATAAAAACAAAAAATCCTTCGCATCTATTTCTAGAGCCGCATGAAAAATATTATAACGAATATAATCGTTTTGTAATATTAGTTTTATTTGATTAAAATGAAATTTAATAGCAAAACGAAGTTGTAGGATGAAACTACTTAGGAGTGCTCTGTGAAAGGATTGATTTTATACACAAACCACTTGGTACCCCATTGGACTTTAAATCATATAAATTCAGTTCATAACAATGCCATATAATAAAGAAAAGCGAAACACAAGATTACTCCCACTATTCATGACCAAATGGTGGACATCAAATTCTAAAAAATTGGTGGTGTATTGGAATTTACAATATTTACGTAAACTCGGTTTTTAAAAATTCAGTATAATACAATAAAAACAAAAAATCCTTCGCATCTATTTATAGAGCCGCATGAAAAATATAATAACGAATATAATCGTTTTGAACATCCCTGTATTTTGTAATATTAGTTTTATTTGATTAAAATGAAATTTAATAGCAAAACGAAGTTGTAGGATGAAACTACTTAGGAATGCTCTGTGAAAGGATTAGTTTTATACACAAACCACTTGGTACCCCATTGGACTTTAAATCATATAAATTCAGTTCATAACAATGCCATGTAATAAAGAAAAGCGAAACACAAGATTACTCCCACTACTCATGACCAAATGGTGGACATCAAATTCTAAAAAATTGGTCTTGTATTGGCATTGAATATATTTACGTAAACTCGGTTTTTAAAAATTCAGTTTAATACAATAAACAAAAAATCCTTTGCATTTATTTCTAGAGCCGCATGAAAAATATTATAATGAATATAATCGTTTTGAACATCCCTGTATTTTGTAATATTAGTTTTATTTGATTAAAATGAAATTTAATAGCAGAACGAAGTTGTAGGATGAAACTACTTAGGAGTGGTCTGTGAAAGGATTGGTTTTATACACCAACCACTTGTTACCCCATTGGACTTTAAATCATACAAATTCAGTTCATAACAATGCCATATAATAAAGAAAAGCGAAACACAAGATTACTCCCACTACTCATGACCAAATGGTGGAAATCAAATTCTAAAAAATTGGTGGTGTATTGGAATTTACAATATTTACTTAAACCCGGTTTTTAAAAATTCAGTATAATACAATAAAAACAAAAAAATCCTTTGCAACTATTTATAGAGCCGCATGAAAAATATAATAACGAATATAATCGTTTTGAAGATCCCTGTATTTTGTAATATTAGTTTTATTTGATTAAAATGAAATTTAATAGCAAAACGAAGTTGTAGGATGAAACTACTTAGGAATGCTCTGTGAAAGGATTAGTTTTATACACAAACCACTTGTTACCCCATTGGATTTTAAATCATATAAATTCAGTTCATAACAATGCCATATAATAAATAAAAGCGAAACACAAGATTACTCCAACTGTTCATGACCAAATGGTGGACATCAAATTCTAAAAAATTGGTGGTGTATTGGAATTTACAATATTTACGTAAACTCGGTTTTTAAAAATTCAGTATAATACACTAAACAAAAAATCCTTTGCATCTATTTCTATAGCCGCATGAAAAATATTATAACGAATATAATCGTTTTGTAATATAAGTTTTATTTGATTAAAATGAAATTTAATAGCAGAACGAAGTTGTAGGATGAAACTACTTAGGAGTGGTCTGTGAAAGGATTGGTTTTATACACCCACCACTTGTTACCCCATTGGACTTTAAATCATACAAATTCAGTTCATAACAATGCCATATAATAAAGTAAAGCGAAACACAAGATTACTCCAACTGTTCATGACCAAATGGTGGTCATCAAATTCTAAAAAATTGGTGGTGTATTGGAATTTACAATATTTACTTAAACCCGGTTTTTAAAAATTCAGTTTAATACAATAAACAAAAAATCCTTTGCATCTATTTCTAGAGCCGCATGAAAAATATTATAATGAATATAATCGTTTTGAACATCCCTGTATTTTGTAATATTAGTTATATTTGATTAAAATGAAATTTAATAGCAGAACGAAGTTGTAGGATGAAACTACTTAGGAATGCTCTGTGAAAGGATTAGTTTTATACACAAACCACTTGTTACCCCATTGGATTTTAAATCATATAAATTCAGTTCATAACAATGCCATATAATAAATAAAAGCGAAACACAAGATTACTCCAACTGTTCTTGACCAAATGGTGGACATCAAATTCTAAAAAATTGGTGGTGTATTGGAATTTACAATATTTACGTAAACTCGGTTTTTAAAAATTCAGTATAATACACTAAACAAAAAATCCTTTGCATCTATTTCTAGAGCCGCATGAAAAATATTATAACGAATATAATCGTTTTGTAATATAAGTTTTATTTGATTAAAATGAAATTTAATAGCAGAACGAAGTTGTAGGATGAAACTACTTAGGAGTGGTCTGTGAAAGGATTGGTTTTATACACCAACCACTTGTTACCCCATTGGACTTTAAATCATACAAATTCAGTTCATAACAATGCCATATAATAAAGTAAAGCGAAACACAAGATTACTCCAACTGTTCATGACCAAATGGTGGTCATCAAATTCTAAAAAATTGGTGGTGTATTGGAATTTACAATATTTACTTAAACCCGGTTTTTAAAAATTCAGTATAATACAATAAAAACAAAAAAATCCTTTGCATCTATTTATAGAGCCGCATGAAAAATATAATAACGAATATAATCGTTTTGAACATCCCTGTATTTTGTAATATTAGTTTTATTTGATTAAAATGAAATTTAATAGCAAAACGAAGTTATAGGATGAAACTACTTAGGAGTGCTCTGTGAAAGGATTGATTTTATACACAAACCACTTGTTACCCCATTGGATTTTAAATCATATAAATTCAGTTCATAACAATGCCATATAATAAATAAAAGCGAAACACAAGATTACTCCAACTGTTCATGACCAAATGGTGGACATCAAATTCTAAAAAATTGGTGGTGTATTGGAATTTACAATATTTACGTAAACTCGGTTTTTAAAAATTCAGTATAATACACTAAACAAAAAATCCTTTGCATCTATTTCTAGAGCCGCATGAAAAATATTATAACGAATATAATCGTTTTGTAATATCAGTTTTATTTGATTAAAATGAAATTTAATAGCAGAACGAAGTTGTAGGATGAAACTACTTAGGAGTGGTCTGTGAAAGGATTGGTTTTATACAACAACCACTTGGTACCTCATTGGACTTTAAAACATACAAATTCAGTTCATAACAATGCCATATAATAAAGAAAAGCGAAACACAGGATTACTCCAACTGTTCATGACCAAATGGTGGTCATCAAATTCTAAAAAATTGGTGGTGTATTGGAATTTACAATATTTACTTAAACTCGGTTTTTAAAAATTCAGTATAATACAATAAAAACAAAAAAATCCTTTGCATCTATTTCTAGAGCCGCATGAAAAATATTATAACGAATATAATCGTTTTGAACATCCCTGTATTTTGTAATATTAGTTTTATTTGATTAAAATGAAATTTAATAGCAAAACGAAGTTGTAGGATGAAACTACTTAGGAGTGCTCTGTGAAAGGATTGATTTTATACACAAACCACTTGTTTCCCCATTGGACTTTAAATCATATAAATTCAGTTCATAACAATGCCATATAATAAATAAAAGCGAAACACAAGATTACTCCAACTGTTCATGACCAAATGGTGGACATCAAATTCTAAAAAATTGGTGGTGTATTGGAATTTACAATATTTACGTAAATTCGGTTTTTAAAAATTCAGTATAATACACTAAACAAAAAATCCTTTGCATCTATTTCTAGAGCCGCATGAAAAATATTATAACGAATATAATCGTTTTGTAATATAAGTTTTATTTGATTAAAATGAAATTTAATAGCAGAACGAAGTTGTAGGATGAAACTACTTAGGAGTGGTCTGTGAAAGGATTGGTTTTATACACCAACCACTTGGTACCTCATTGGACTTTAAAACATACAAATTCAGTTCATAACAATGCCATATAATAAAGTAAAGCGAAACACAAGATTACTCCCACTACTCACGACCAAATGGTGGACATCAAATTCTAAAAAATTGGTGGTGTATTGGAATTTACAATATTTACGTAAACTCGGTTTTTAAAAATTCAGTATAATACAATAAAAACAAAAAATCCTTCGCATTTATTTCTAGAGCCGCATGAAAAATATTATAATGAATATAATCGTTTTGAACATCCCTGTATTTTGTAATATTAGTTTTATTTGATTAAAATGAAATTTAATAGCAGAACGAAGTTGTAGGATGAAACTACTTAGGAGTGGTCTGTGAAAGGATTGGTTTTATACACCAACCACTTGTTACCCCATTGGACTTTAAATCATACAAATTCAGTTCATAACAATGCCATATAATAAAGTAAAGCGAAACACAAGATTACTCCAACTGTTCATGACCAAATGGTGGTCATCAAATTCTAAAAAATTGGTGGTGTATTGGAATTTACAATATTTACTTAAACCCGGTTTTTAAAAATTCAGTATAATACAATAAAAACAAAAAAATCCTTTGCAACTATTTATAGAGCCGCATGAAAAATATAATAACGAATATAATCGTTTTGAAGATCCCTGTATTTTGTAATATTAGTTTTATTTGATTAAAATGAAATTTAATAGCAAAACGAAGTTGTAGGATGAAACTACTTAGGAATGCTCTGTGAAAGGATTAGTTTTATACACAAACCACTTGTTACCCCATTGGATTTTAAATCATATAAATTCAGTTCATAACAATGCCATATAATAAATAAAAGCGAAACACAAGATTACTCCAACTGTTCATGACCAAATGGTGGACATCAAATTCTAAAAAATTGGTGGTGTATTGGAATTTACAATATTTACGTAAACTCGGTTTTTAAAAATTCAGTATAATACACTAAACAAAAAATCCTTTGCATCTATTTCTAGAGCCGCATGAAAAATATTATAACGAATATAATCGTTTTGTAATATAAGTTTTATTTGATTAAAATGAAATTTAATAGCAGAACGAAGTTGTAGGATGAAACTACTTAGGAGTGGTCTGTGAAAGGATTGGTTTTATACACCCACCACTTGTTACCCCATTGGACTTTAAATCATACAAATTCAGTTCATAACAATGCCATATAATAAAGTAAAGCGAAACACAAGATTACTCCCACTACTCACGACCAAATGGTGGACATCAAATTCTAAAAAATTGTTGGTGTATTGGAATTTACAATATTTACGTAAACTCGGTTTTTAAAAATTCAGTATAATACAATAAAAACAAAAAATCCTTCGCATTTATTTCTAGAGCCGCATGAAAAATATTATAATGAATATAATCGTTTTGAACATCCCTGTATTTTGTAATATTAGTTTTATTTGATTAAAATGAAATTTAATAGCAGAACGAAGTTGTAGGATGAAACTACTTAGGAGTGGTCTGTGAAAGGATTGGTTTTATACACCAACCACTTGTTACCCCATTGGACTTTAAATCATACAAATTCAGTTCATAACAATGCCATATAATAAAGTAAAGCGAAACACAAGATTACTCCAACTGTTCATGACCAAATGGTGGTCATCAAATTCTAAAAAATTGGTGGTGTATTGGAATTTACAATATTTACTTAAACCCGGTTTTTAAAAATTCAGTTTAATACAATAAAAACAAAAAAATCCTTTGCAACTATTTATAGAGCCGCATGAAAAATATAATAACGAATATAATCGTTTTGAAGATCCCTGTATTTTGTAATATTAGTTTTATTTGATTAAAATGAAATTTAATAGCAAAACGAAGTTGTAGGATGAAACTACTTAGGAATGCTCTGTGAAAGGATTAGTTTTATACACAAACCACTGGTTACCCCATTGGATTTTAAATCATATAAATTCAGTTCATAACAATGCCATATAATAAATAAAAGCGAAACACAAGATTACTCCAACTGTTCATGACCAAATGGTGGTCATCAAATTCTAAAAAATTGGTGGTGTATTGGAATTTACAATATTTACTTAAACCCGGTTTTTAAAAATTCAGTTTAATACAATAAACAAAAAATCCTTTGCATCTATTTCTAGAGCCGCATGAAAAATATTATAATGAATATAATCGTTTTGAACATCCCTGTATTTTGTAATATTAGTTATATTTGATTAAAATGAAATTTAATAGCAGAACGAAGTTGTAGGATGAAACTACTTAGGAATGCTCTGTGAAAGGATTAGTTTTATACACAAACCACTTGTTACCCCATTGGATTTTAAATCATATAAATTCAGTTCATAACAATGCCATATAATAAATAAAAGCGAAACACAAGATTACTCCAACTGTTCATGACCAAATGGTGGACATCAAATTCTAAAAAATTGGTGGTGTATTGGAATTTACAATATTTACGTAAACTCGGTTTTTAAAAATTCAGTATAATACACTAAACAAAAAATCCTTTGCATCTATTTCTAGAGCCGCATGAAAAATATTATAACGAATATAATCGTTTTGTAATATAAGTTTTATTTGATTAAAATGAAATTTAATAGCAGAACGAAGTTGTAGGATGAAACTACTTAGGAGTGGTCTGTGAAAGGATTGGTTTTATACACCAACCACTTGTTACCCCATTGGACTTTAAATCATACAAATTCAGTTCATAACAATGCCATATAATAAAGTAAAGCGAAACACAAGATTACTCCAACTGTTCATGACCAAATGGTGGTCATCAAATTCTAAAAAATTGGTGGTGTATTGGAATTTACAATATTTACTTAAACCCGGTTTTTAAAAATTCAGTATAATACAATAAAAACAAAAAAATCCTTTGCATCTATTTATAGAGCCGCATGAAAAATATAATAACGAATATAATCGTTTTGAACATCCCTGTATTTTGTAATATTAGTTTTATTTGATTAAAATGAAATTTAATAGCAAAACGAAGTTGTAGGATGAAACTACTTAGGAGTGCTCTGTGAAAGGATTGATTTTATACACAAACCACTTGTTTCCCCATTGGACTTTAAATCATATAAATTCAGTTCATAACAATGCCATATAATAAATAAAAGCGAAACACAAGATTACTCCAACTGTTCATGACCAAATGGTGGACATCAAATTCTAAAAAATTGGTGGTGTATTGGAATTTACAATATTTACGTAAACTCGGTTTTTAAAAATTCAGTATAATACACTAAACAAAAAATCCTTTGCATCTATTTCTAGAGCCGCATGAAAAATATTATAACGAATATAATCGTTTTGTAATATCAGTTTTATTTGATTAAAATGAAATTTAATAGCAGAACGAAGTTGTAGGATGAAACTACTTAGGAGTGGTCTGTGAAAGGATTGGTTTTATACACCAACCACTTGGTACCTCATTGGACTTTAAAACATACAAATTCAGTTCATAACAATGCCATATAATAAAGAAAAGCGAAACACAGGATTACTCCAACTGTTCATGACCAAATGGTGGTCATCAAATTCTAAAAAATTGGTGGTGTATTGGAATTTACAATATTTACTTAAACTCGGTTTTTAAAAATTCAGTATAATACAATAAAAACAAAAAAATCCTTTGCATCTATTTCTAGAGCCGCATGAAAAATATTATAATGAATATAATCGTTTTGAACATCCCTGTATTTTGTAATATTAGTTTTATTTGATTAAAATGAAATTTAATAGCAAAACGAAGTTGTAGGATGAAACTACTTAGGAGTGCTCTGTGAAAGGATTGATTTTATACACAAACCACTTGTTTCCCCATTGGACTTTAAATCATATAAATTCAGTTCATAACAATGCCATATAATAAATAAAAGCGAAACACAAGATTACTCCAACTGTTCATGACCAAATGGTGGACATCAAATTCTAAAAAATTGGTGGTGTATTGGAATTTACAATATTTACGTAAATTCGGTTTTTAAAAATTCAGTATAATACACTAAACAAAAAATCCTTTGCATCTATTTCTAGAGCCGCATGAAAAATATTATAACGAATATAATCGTTTTGTAATATAAGTTTTATTTGATTAAAATGAAATTTAATAGCAGAACGAAGTTGTAGGATGAAACTACTTAGGAGTGGTCTGTGAAAGGTTTGGTTTTATACACCAACCACTTGGTACCTCATTGGACTTTAAAACATACAAATTCAGTTCATAACAATGCCATATAATAAAGTAAAGCGAAACACAAGATTACTCCCACTACTCACGACCAAATGGTGGACATCAAATTCTAAAAAATTGGTGGTGTATTGGAATTTACAATATTTACGTAAACTCGGTTTTTAAAAATTCAGTATAATACAATAAAAACAAAAAATCCTTCGCATCTATTTATAGAGCCGCATGAAAAATATAATAACGAATATAATCGTTTTGAAGATCCCTGTATTTTGTAATATTAGTTTTATTTGATTAAAATGAAATTTAATAGCAAAACGAAGTTGTAGGATGAAACTACTTAGGAATGCTCTGTGAAAGGATTAGTTTTATACACAAACCACTTGTTACCCCATTGGACTTTAAATCATATAAATTCAGTTCATAACAATGCCATATAATAAAGAAAAGCGAAACACAAGATTACTCCAACTGTTCATGACCAAATGGTGGACATCAAATTCTAAAAAATTCGTGGTGTATTGGAATTTACAATATTTACGTAAACTCGGTTTTTAAAAATTCAGTATAATACACTAAACAAAAAATCCTTTGCATCTATTTCTAGAGCCGCATGAAAAATATTATAACGAATATAATCGTTTTGTAATATAAGTTTTATTTGATTAAAATGAAATTTAATAGCAGAACGAAGTTGTAGGATGAAACTACTTAGGAGTGGTCTGTGAAAGGATTGATTTTATACACCAACCACTTGTTACCCCATTGGACTTTAAATCATACAAATTCAGTTCATAACAATGCCATATAATAAAGTAAAGCGAAACACAGGATTACTCCAACTGTTCATGACCAAATGGTGGTCATCAAATTCTAAAAAATTGGTGGTGTATTGGAATTTAATATATTTACTTAAACCCGGTTTTTAAAAATTCAGTATAATACAATAAAAACAAAAAAATCCTTTGCATCTATTTATAGAGCCGCATGAAAAATATAATAACGAATATAATCGTTTTGAACATCCCTGTATTTTGTAATATTAGTTTTATTTGATTAAAATGAAATTTAATAGCAAAACGAAGTTGTAGGATGAAACTACTTAGGAGTGCTCTGTGAAAGGATTGATTTTATACACAAACCACTTGTTTCCCCATTGGACTTTAAATCATATAAATTCAGTTCATAACAATGCCATATAATAAATAAAAGCGAAACACAAGATTACTCCAACTGTTCATGACCAAATGGTGGACATCAAATTCTAAAAAATTGGTGGTGTATTGGAATTTACAATATTTACGTAAACTCGGTTTTTAAAAATTCAGTATAATACACTAAACAAAAAATCCTTTGCATCTATTTCTAGAGCCGCATGAAAAATATTATAACGAATATAATCGTTTTGTAATATAAGTTTTATTTGATTAAAATGAAATTTAATAGCAGAACGAAGTTGAAGGATGAAACTACTTAGGAGTGGTCTGTGAAAGGATTGGTTTTATACGCCAACCACTTGGTACCTCATTGGACTTTAAAACATACAAATTCAGTTCATAACAATGCCATATAATAAAGAAAAGCGAAACACAGGATTACTCCAACTGTTCATGACCAAATGGTGGTCATCAAATTCTAAAAAATTGGTGGTGTATTGGAATTTACAATATTTACTTAAACTCGGTTTTTAAAAATTCAGTATAATACAATAAAAACAAAAAAATCCTTTGCATCTATTTCTAGAGCCGCATGAAAAATATTATAACGAATATAATCGTTTTGAACATCCCTGTATTTTGTAATATTAGTTTTATTTGATTAAAATGAAATTTAATAGCAAAACGAAGTTGTAGGATGAAACTACTTAGGAGTGCTCTGTGAAAGGATTGATTTTATACACAAACCACTTGTTTCCCCATTGGACTTTAAATCATATAAATTCAGTTCATAACAATGCCATATAATAAATAAAAGCGAAACACAAGATTACTCCAACTGTTCATGACCAAATGGTGGACATCAAATTCTAAAAAATTGGTGGTGTATTGGAATTTACAATATTTACGTAAATTCGGTTTTTAAAAATTCAGTATAATACACTAAACAAAAAATCCTTTGCATCTATTTCTAGAGCCGCATGAAAAATATTATAACGAATATAATCGTTTTGTAATATAAGTTTTATTTGATTAAAATGAAATTTAATAGCAGAACGAAGTTGTAGGATGAAACTACTTAGGAGTGGTCTGTGAAAGGATTGGTTTTATACACCAACCACTTGGTACCTCATTGGACTTTAAAACATACATATTCAGTTCATAACAATGCCATATAATAAAGTAAAGCGAAACACAAGATTACTCCCACTACTCACGACCAAATGGTGGACATCAAATTCTAAAAAATTGGTGGTGTATTGGAATTTACAATATTTACGTAAACTCGGTTTTTAAAAATTCAGTATAATACAATAAACAAAAAATCCTTTGCATCTATTTCTAGAGCCGCATGAAAAATATTATAATGAATATAATCGTTTTGAACATCCCTGTATTTTGTAATATTAGTTTTATTTGATTAAAATGAAATTTAATAGCAGAACGAAGTTGTAGGATGAAACTACTTAGGAGTGGTCTGTGAAAGGATTGGTTTTATACACCAACCACTTGTTACCCCATTGGACTTTAAATCATACAAATTCAGTTCATAACAATGCCATATAATAAAGTAAAGCGAAACACAAGATTACTCAAACTACTCACGACCAAATGGTGGACATCAATTTCTAAAAAATTGGTGGTGTATTGGAATTTACAATATTTACGTAAACTCGGTTTTTAAAAATTCAGTATAATACAATAAAAACAAAAAATCCTTCGCATCTATTTATAGAGCCGCATGAAGAATATAATAACGAATATAATCGTTTTGAAGATCCCTGTATTTTGTAATATTAGTTTTATTTGATTAAAATGAAATTTAATAGCAAAACGAAGTTGTAGGATGAAACTACTTAGGAATGCTCTGTGAAAGGATTGGTTTTATACACCAACCACTTGTTACCCCATTGGACTTTAAATCATACAAATTCAGTTCATAACAATGCCATATAATAAAGTAAAGCGAAACACAAGATTACTCAAACTACTCACGACCAAATGGTGGACATCAAATTCTAAAAAATTGGTGGTGTATTGGAATTTACAATATTTACGTAAACTCGGTTTTTAAAAATTCAGTATAATACACTAAACAAAAAATCCTTTGCATCTATTTCTAGAGCCGCATGAAAAATATTATAACGAATATAATCGTTTTGTAATATAAGTTTTATTTGATTAAAATGAAATTTAATAGCAGAACGAAGTTGTAGGATGAAACTACTTAGGAGTGGTCTGTGAAAGGATTGGTTTTATACACCAACCACTTGTTACCCCATTGGACTTTAAATCATACAAATTCAGTTCATAACAATGCCATATAATAAAGTAAAGCGAAACACAAGATTACTCCAACTGTTCATGACCAAATGGTGGTCATCAAATTCTAAAAAATTGGTGGTGTATTGGAATTTAATATATTTACTTAAACCCGGTTTTTAAAAATTCAGTATAATACAATAAAAACAAAAAAATCCTTTGCATCTATTTATAGAGCCGCATGAAAAATATAATAACGAATATAATCGTTTTGAAGATCCCTGTATTTTGTAATATTAGTTTTATTTGATTAAAATGAAATTTAATAGCAAAACGAAGTTGTAGGATGAAACTACTTAGGAGTGCTCTGTGAAAGGATTGATTTTATACACAAACCACTTGTTTCCCCATTGGACTTTAAATCATATAAATTCAGTTCATAACAATGCCATATAATAAATAAAAGCGAAACACAAGATTACTCCAACTGTTCATGACCAAATGGTGGACATCAAATTCTAAAAAATTGGTGGTGTATTGCAATTTACAATATTTACGTAAACTCGGTTTTTAAAAATTCAGTATAATACACTAAACAAAAAATCCTTTGCATCTATTTCTAGAGCCGCATGAAAAATATTATAACGAATATAATCGTTTTGTAATATAAGTTTTATTTGATTAAAATGAAATTTAATAGCAGAACGAAGTTGAAGGATGAAACTACTTAGGAGTGGTCTGTGAAAGGATTGGTTTTATACACCAACCACTTGGTACCTCATTGGACTTTAAAACATACAAATTCAGTTCATAACAATGCCATATAATAAAGAAAAGCGAAACACAGGATTACTCCAACTGTTCATGACCAAATGGTGGTCATCAAATTCTAAAAAATTGGTGGTGTATTGGAATTTACAATATTTACTTAAACTCGGTTTTTAAAAATTCAGTATAATACAATAAAAACAAAAAAATCCTTTGCATCTATTTCTAGAGCCGCATGAAAAATATTATAACGAATATAATCGTTTTGAACATCCCTGTATTTTGTAATATTAGTTTTATTTGATTTAAATGAAATTTAATAGCAAAACGAAGTTGTAGGATGAAACTACTTAGGAGTGCTCTGTGAAAGGATTGATTTTATACACAAACCACTTGTTTCCCCATTGGACTTTAAATCATATAAATTCAGTTCATAACAATGCCATATAATAAATAAAAGCGAAACACAAGATTACTCCAACTGTTCATGACCAAATGGTGGACATCAAATTCTAAAAAATTGGTGGTGTATTGGAATTTACAATATTTACGTAAATTCGGTTTTTAAAAATTCAGTATAATACACTAAACAAAAAATCCTTTGCATCTATTTCTAGAGCCGCATGAAAAATATTATAACGAATATAATCGTTTTGTAATATAAGTTTTATTTGATTAAAATGAAATTTAATAGCAGAACGAAGTTGTAGGATGAAACTACTTAGGAGTGGTCTGTGAAAGGATTGGTTTTATACACCAACCACTTGGTACCTCATTGGACTTTAAAACATACAAATTCAGTTCATAACAATGCCATATAATAAAGTAAAGCGAAACACAAGATTACTCCCACTACTCACGACCAAATGGTGGACATCAAATTCTAAAAAATTGGTGGTGTATTGGAATTTACAATATTTACGTAAACTCGGTTTTTAAAAATTCAGTATAATACAATAAACAAAAAATCCTTTGCATCTATTTCTAGAGCCGCATGAAAAATATTATAATGAATATAATCGTTTTGAACATCCCTGTATTTTGTAATATTAGTTTTATTTGATTAAAATGAAATTTAATAGCAGAACGAAGTTGTAGGATGAAACTACTTAGGAGTTGTCTGTGAAAGGATTGGTTTTATACACCAACCACTTGTTACCCCATTGGACTTTAAATCATACAAATTCAGTTCATAACAATGCCATATAATAAAGTAAAGCGAAACACAAGATTACTCCAACTGTTCATGACCAAATGGTGGTCATCAAATTCTAAAAAATTGGTGGTGTATTGGAATTTACAATATTTACTTAAACTCGGTTTTTAAAAATTCAGTATAATACAATAAAAACAAAAAAATCCTTTGCATCTATGTCTATAGCCGCATGAAAAATATTATAACGAATATAATCGTTTTGAACATCCCTGTATTTTGTAATATTAGTTTTATTTGATGAAAATGAAATTTAATAGCAAAACGATGTTGTAGCCTTAAATTATTTAGGAGTGGTTTGTGAAAGGATTGATTTTATACATAAACCACTTGGTACCTCATTGGACTTTAAAGCTAATAAATTCAGTTCAAAAAAATGCCATATAATAAATAAAAGCGAAACACAAGATTACTCCAACTGTTCATGACCAAATGGTGGACATCAAATTCTAAAAAATTGGTGGTGTATTGGAATTTACAATATTTACGTGAACTCGGTTTTTAAAAATTCAGTATAATACACTAAACAAAAAATCCTTTGCATCTATTTCTAGAGCCGCATGACAAATATTATAACGAATATAATCGTTTTGTAATATTAGTTTTATTTGATTAAAATGAAATTTAATAGCAAAACGAAGTTGTAGGATGAAACTACTTAGGAGTGGTCTGTGAAAGGATTGGTTTTATACACAAACCACTTGGTACCCCATTGGACTTTAAAACATACAAATTCAGTTCATAACAACGCCATATAATAAAGAAAAGCGAAACACAAGATTACTCCAACTATTCATGATCAAATGGTGGACATCAAATTTTAAAAAATTGGTGGTGTATTGGAATTTACAATATTTTCGTAAACTCGGTTTTTAAAAATTCAGTATAATACAATAAAAACAAAAAATCCTTCGCATCTATTTATAGAGCCGCATGAAAAATATAATACCGAATATAATCGTTTTGAAGATCCCTGTATTTTGTATTATTAGCTTTATTTGATTTAAAAGAAATTAATTAACAAAACGAATTTATAGGCTGAAATTATTTAGGAGTGCTTTGTGAAAGGATTGGTTTTATACACCAACCACTTGTTACTCCATTGGACTTAAAAACATACAAATTCAGTTCATAACAATGCCATATAATGAGGAAAGGGAAACACAAGATTACTCCAACTGTTCATGACCAAATGGTGGACATCAAATTCTAAAAAATTGGTGGTGTATTGGAATTTACAATATTTACTTAAACTCGGTTTTTAAAAATTCAGTATAATACAATAAAAACAAAAAAATCCTTTGCATCTATGTCTCGAGCCGCATGAAAAATATTATAACGAATATAATCGTTTTGAACATCCCTGTATTTTGTAATATTAGATTTATTTGATTAAAATGAAATTTAATAGCAAAACGAAGTTAAAGGATGAAACTACTTAGGAGTGCTTTGTGAAAGCATTGATTTTATACACAAACCACTTGGTACCCCATTGGACTTTAAAACATACAAATTCAGTTCATAACAACGCCATATAATAAAAAAAAGCGAAACACAAGATTATTCCTACTATTCATGACCAAATGGTGGAAATCAAATTTTAAAAAATTGGTCTTGTATTGGCATTGAATATATTTACGTAAACTCGGTTTTTAAAAATTCAGTATAATACACTAAACAAAAAATCCTTTGCATCTATTTCTAGAGCCGCATGAAAAATATTATAATGAATATAATCGTTTTGAAGATCCCTGTATTTCGTATTATTAGTTTTATTTGATGAAAATGAAATTTAATAGCAAAACGATGTTGTAGCCTTAAATTATTTAGGAGTGCTTTGTGAAAGGATTGATTTTATACACAAACCACTTGGTACCTCATTGGACTTTAAAACATGCAAATTCAGTTCATAACAATGCCATATAATAAATAAAAGCGAAACACAAGATAACTCCAACTGTTCATGACCAAATGGTGGACATCAAATTCTAAAAAATTGGTGGTGTATTGGAATTTACAATATTTACCTGAACTCGGTTTTTAAAAATTCAGTATAATACAATAAAAACAAAAAAATCCTTTGCATCTATGTCTAGAGCCGCATGAAAAATATTATAACGAATATAATCGTTTTGAACATCCCTGTATTTTGTAATATTAGATTTATTTGATTAAAATGAAATTTAATAGCAAAACGAAGTTGTAGGATGAAACTACTTAGGAGTGCTTTGTGAAAGCATTGATTTTATACACAAACCACTTGGTACCCCATTGGACTTTAAAACATACAAATTCAGTTCATAACAACGCCATATAATAAAAAAAAGCGAAACACAAGATTATTCCTACTATTCATGACCAAATGGTGGAAATCAAATTTTAAAAAATTGGTCTTGTATTGGCATTGAATATATTTACGTAAACTCGGTTTTTAAAAATTCAGTATAATACACTAAACAAAAAATCCTTTGCATCTATTTCTAGAGCCGCATGAAAAATATTATAACGAATATAATCGTTTTGAACATTCCTGTATTTTGTAATATTAGTTTTATTTGATTAAAATGAAATTTAATAGCAAAACGATGTTGTAGCCTTAAATTATTTAGGAGTGCTTTGTGAAAGGATTGATTTTATACACAAACCACTTGGTACCTCATTGGACTTTAAAACATGCAAATTCAGTTCATAACAATGCCATATAATAAATAAAAGCGAAACACAAGATTACTCCAACTGTTCATGACCAAATGGTGGACATCAAATTCTAAAAAATTGGTGGTGTATTGGAATTTACAATATTTACGTGAACTCGGTTTTTAAAAATTCAGTATAATACACTAAACAAAAAATCCTTTGCATCTATTTCTAGAGCCGCATGAAAAATATTATAACGAATATAATCGTTTTGTAATATTAGTTTTATTTGATTAAAATGAAATTTAATAGCAAAACGAAGTTGTAGGATGAAACTACTTAGGAGTGGTCTGTGAAAGGATTGGTTTTATACACCAACCACTTGTTACCCCATTGGACTTTAAATCATATAAATTCAGTTCATAACAATGCCATATAATAAAGAAAAGCGAAACACAAGATTACTCCCACTATTCATGACCAAATGGTGGACATCAAATTCTAAAAAATTGGTGGTGTATTGGAATTTACAATATTTACGTAAACTTGGTTTTTAAAAATTCAGTATAATACAATAAAAACAAAAAATCCTTTGCATCTATTTCTAGAGCCGCATGAAAAATATTATAACGAATATAATCGTTTTGAACATTCCTGTATTTTGTAATATTAGTTTTATTTGATTAAAATGAAATTTAATAGCAAAACGAAGTTGTAGGATGAAACTACTTAGGAGTCCTTTGTGAAAGCATTGATTTTATACACAAACCACTTGGTACCCCATTGGACTTTAAAACATACAAATTCAGTTCATAACAACGCCATATAATAAAGAAAAGCGAAACACAAGATTACTCCAACTATTCATGATCAAATGGTGGACATCAAATTTTAAAAAATTGGTGGTGTATTGGAATTTACAATATTTTCGTAAACTCGGTTTTTAAAAATTCAGTATAATACAATAAAAACAAATAATCCTTCGCATCTATTTATAGAGCCGCATGAAAAATATAATACCGAATATAATCGTTTTAAAGATCCCTGCATTTTGTATTATTAGCTTTATTTGATTTAAAAGAAATTAATTAACAAAACGAATTTATAGGCTGAAATTATTTAGGAGTGCTTTGTGAAAGGATTGATTTTATACACAAACCGCTTGGTACTCCATTGGACTTTAAAACATACAAATTCAGTTCATAACAATGCCATATAATGAGGAAAGGGAAACACAAGATTACTCCAACTGTTCATGACCAAATGGTGGACATCAAATTCTAAAAAATTGGTGGTGTATTGGAATTTACAATATTTACGTAAACTCGGTTTTTAAAAATTCAGTATAATACACTAAACAAAAAATCCTTTGCATCTATTTCTAGAGCCGCATGAAAAATATTATAACGAATATAATCGTTTTGAACATTCCTGTATTTTGTAATATTAGTTTTATTTGATTAAAATGAAATTTAATAGCAAAACGAAGTTGTAGGATGAAACTACTTAGGAGTCCTTTGTGAAAGGATTGATTTTATACACAAACCACTTGGTACCCCATTGGACTTTAAAACATACAAATTCAGTTCATAACAACGCCATATAATAAATAAAAGCGAAACACAAGATTACTCCAACTATTCATGATCAAATGGTGGACATCAAATTTTAAAAAATTGGTGGTGTATTGGAATTTACAATATTTTCGTAAACTCGGTTTTTAAAAATTCAGTATAATACAATAAAAACAAAAAATCCTTCGCATCTATTTATAGAGCCGCATGAAAAATATAATACCGAATATAATCGTTTTGAAGATCCCTGTATTTTGTAATATTAGTTTTATTTGATTAAAATGAAATTTAATAACAAAACGAAGTTATGGGATGAAACTACTTAGGAGTGCTCTGTGAAAGGATTGATTTTATACACCAACCACTTGTTACCCCATTGGACTTTAAATCATATAAATTCAGTTCATAACACTGCCATATAATAAAGAAAAGCGAAACACAAGATTACTCCAACTGTTCATGACCAAATGGTGGACATCAAATAATAAAAAATTGGTGGTGTATTGGAATTTACAATATTTACGTAAACTCGGTTTTTAAAAATTCAGTATAATACAATAAAAACAAAAAAATCCTTCGCATCTATTTCTAGAGCTGCATGTAAAATATTATACCGAATATAATCGTTTTGAAGATCCCTGTATTTTGTAATATTAGTTTTATTTGATTAAAATGAAATTTAATAGCAAAACGAAGTTATGGGATGAAACTACTTTGGAGTGCTCTGTGAAAGGATTGATTTTATACACAAACCACTTGGTACCCCATTGGACTTTAAAACATACAAATTCAGTTCATAACAACGTCATATAATAAAGAAAAGCGAAACACAAGATTACTCCAACTATTCATGATCAAATGGTGGACATCAAATTGTAAAAAATTGGTGGTGTATTGGAATTTACAATATTTTCGTAAACTCGGTTTTTAAAAATTCAGTATAATACAATAAAAACAAAAAATCCCTCGCATCTACTATATTTATAGAGCCGCATGAAAAATATAATACCGAATATAATCGTTTTGAAGATCCCTGTATTTTGTATTATTAGCTTTATTTGATTTAAAAGAAATTAATTAACAAAACGAATTTATAGGCTGAAATTATTTAGGAGTGCTTTGTGAAAGGATTGATTTTATACACAAACCGCTTGGTACTCCATTGGACTTTAAAACATACAAATTCAGTTCATAACAATGCCATATAATGAGGAAAGGGAAACACAAGATTACTCCAACTGTTCATGACCAAATGGTGGACATCAAATTCTAAAAAATTGGTGGTGTATTGGAATTTACAATATTTACTTAAACTCGGTTTTTAAAAATTCAGTATAATACAATAAAAACAAAAAAATCCTTTGCATCTATGTCTAGAGCCGCATGAAAAATATTATAACGAATATAATCGTTTTGAACATCCCTGTATTTTGTAATATTAGATTTATTTGATTAAAATGAAATTTAATAGCAAAACGAAGTTGTAGGATGAAACTACTTAGGAGTGCTTTGTGGAAGCATTGATTTTATACACAAACCACTTGGTACCCCATTGGACTTTAAAACATACAAATTCAGTTCATAACAACGCCATATAATAAAAAAAGCGAAACACAAGATTATTCCTACTATTCGTGACCAAATGGTGGAAATCAAATTTTAAAAAATTGGTCTTGTATTGGCATTGAATATATTTACGTAAACTCGGTTTTTAAAAATTCAGTATAATACACTAAACAAAAAATCCTTTGCATCTATTTCTAGAGCCGCATGAAAAATATTATAATGAATATAATCGTTTTGAACATCCCTGTATTTTGTAATATTAGTTTTATTTGATTAAAATGAAATTTAATAGCAAAACGAAGTTGTAGGATGAAACTACTTAGGAATGCTCTGTGAAAGGATTAGTTTTATACACAAACCACTTGTTACCCCATTGGACTTTAAATCATATAAATTCAGTTCATAACAATGCCATATAATAAAGAAAAGCGAAACACAAGATTACTACCACTACTCATGACCAAATGGTGGACATCAAATTCTAAAAAATTGGTGGTGTATTGGAATTTACAATATTTTCGTAAACTCGGTTTTTAAAAATTCAGTATAATACAATAAAAACAAAAAATCCTTCGCATCTATTTATAGAGCCGCATGAAAAATATAATAACGAATATAATCGTTTTGAAGATCCCTGTATTTTGTATTATTAGTTTTATTTGATTAAAATGAAATTTAATAGCAAAACGATGTTGTAGGCTGAAATTATTTAGGAGTGCTTTGTGAAAGGATTGATTTTATACACAAACCACTTGGTACCTCATTGGACTTTAAAACATACAAATTCAGTTCATAACAATGCCATATAATAAAGAAAAGCGAAACACAGGATTACTCCAACTGTTCATGACCAAATGGTGGTCATCAAATTCTAAAAAATTGGTGGTGTATTGGAATTTACAATATTTACTTAAACTCGGTTTTTAAAAATTCAGTATAATACAATAAAAACAAAAAAATCCTTTGCATCTATGTCTAGAGCCGCATGAAAAATATTATAACGAATATAATCGTTTTGAAGATCCCTGTATTTTGTATTATTAGTTTTATTTGATTAAAATGAAATTTAATAACAAAACGAAGTTATAGGATGAAACTACTTAGGAGTGCTCTGTGAAAGGATTGATTTTATACACAAACCGCTTGGTATCCCATTGGATTTTAAAGCTAATAAATTCAGTTCATAACAACGCCATATAATAAAGAAAAGCGAAACACAAGATTACTCCCACTCTTCATGACCAAATGGTGGACATCAAATTCTAAAAAATTGGTGGTGTATTGGAATTTACAATATTTACGTAAACTCGGTTTTTAAAAATTCAGTATAATACAATTAAAACAAAAAATCCTTCGCATCTATTTATATAGCCGCATGAAAAATACAATAACGAATATAATCGTTTTGAAGATCCCTGTATTTTGTAATATTAGTTTTATTTGATTAAAATGGAATTTAATAGCAAAACGATGTTGTAGGATGAAACTACTTAGGAGTGCTCTGTGAAAGGATTGATTTTATACACAAACCACTTGGTACTCCATTGGACTTTAAAACATACAAATTCAGTTCATAACAATGCCATATAATGAGGAAAGGGAAACACAAGATTACTCCAACTGTTCATGACCAAATGGTGGACATCAAATTCTAAAAAATTGGTGGTGTATTGGAATTTACAATATTTACTTAAACTCGGTTTTTAAAAATTCAGTATAATACAATAAAAACAAAAAAATCCTTTGCATCTATGTCTAGAGCCGCATGAAAAATATTATAACGAATATAATCGTTTTGAACATCCCTGTATTTTGTAATATTAGATTTATTTGATTAAAATGAAATTTAATAGCAAAACGAAGTTGTAGGATGAAACTACTTAGGAGTGCTTTGTGGAAGCATTGATTTTATACACAAACCACTTGGTACCCCATTGGACTTTAAAACATACAAATTCAGTTCATAACAACGCCATATAATAAAAAAAGCGAAACACAAGATTATTCCTACTATTCGTGACCAAATGGTGGAAATCAAATTTTAAAAAATTGGTCTTGTATTGGCATTGAATATATTTACGTAAACTCGGTTTTTAAAAATTCAGTATAATACACTAAACAAAAAATCCTTTGCATCTATTTCTAGAGCCGCATGAAAAATATTATAATGAATATAATCGTTTTGAACATCCCTGTATTTTGTAATATTAGTTTTATTTGATTAAAATGAAATTTAATAGCAAAACGAAGTTGTAGGATGAAACTACTTAGGAATGCTCTGTGAAAGGATTGATTTTATACACAAACCGCTTGGTATCCCATTGGATTTTAAAGCTAATAAATTCAGTTCATAACAACGCCATATAATAAAGAAAAGCGAAACACAAGATTACTCCCACTCTTCATGACCAAATGGTGGACATCAAATTCTAAAAAATTGGTGGTGTATTGGAATTTACAATATTTACGTAAACTCGGTTTTTAAAAATTCAGTATAATACAATTAAAACAAAAAATCCTTCGCATCTATTTATATAGCCGCATGAAAAATACAATAACGAATATAATCGTTTTGAAGATCCCTGTATTTTGTAATATTAGTTTTATTTGATTAAAATGGAATTTAATAACAAAACGAAGTTATAGGATGAAACTACTAAGGAGTGCTCTGTGAAAGGATTGATTTTATACACAAACCGCTTGGTATCCCATTGGATTTTAAAGCTAATAAATTCAGTTCATAACAACGCCATATAATAAAGAAAAGCGAAACACAAGATTACTCCCACTCTTCATGACCAAATGGTGGACATCAAATTCTAAAAAATTGGTGGTGTATTGGAATTTACAATATTTACTTAAACTCGGTTTTTAAAAATTCAGTATAATACAATAAAAACAAAAAAATCCTTTGCATCTATGTCTAGAGCCGCATGAAAAATATTATAACGAATATAATCGTTTTGAAGATCCCTGTATTTTGTATTATTAGTTTTATTTGATTAAAATGAAATTTAATAACAAAACGAAGTTATAGGATGAAACTACTTAGGAGTGCTCTGTGAAAGGATTGATTTTATACACAAACCACTTGGTACCTCATTGGACTTTAAAACATACAAATTCAGTTCATAACAATGCCATATAATAAAGAAAAGCGAAACACAGGATTACTCCAACTGTTCATGACCAAATGGTGGTCATCAAATTCTAAAAAATTGGTGGTGTATTGGAATTTACAATATTTACTTAAACTCGGTTTTTAAAAATTCAGTATAATACAATAAAAACAAAAAAATCCTTTGCATCTATGTCTAGAGCCGCATGAAAAATATTATAACGAATATAATCGTTTTGAAGATCCCTGTATTTTGTATTATTAGTTTTATTTGATTAAAATGAAATTTAATAACAAAACGAAGTTATAGGATGAAACTACTTAGGAGTGCTCTGTGAAAGGATTGATTTTATACACAAACCGCTTGGTATCCCATTGGATTTTAAAGCTAATAAATTCAGTTCATAACAACGCCATATAATAAAGAAAAGCGAAACACAAGATTACTCCCACTCTTCATGACCAAATGGTGGACATCAAATTCTAAAAAATTGGTGGTGTATTGGAATTTACAATATTTACGTAAACTCGGTTTTTAAAAATTCAGTATAATACAATTAAAACAAAAAATCCTTCGCATCTATTTATATAGCCGCATGAAAAATACAATAACGAATATAATCGTTTTGAAGATCCCTGTATTTTGTAATATTAGTTTTATTTGATTAAAATGGAATTTAATAGCAAAACGATGTTGTAGGATGAAACTACTTAGGAGTGCTCTGTGAAAGGATTGATTTTATACACAAACCACTTGGTACTCCATTGGACTTTAAAACATACAAATTCAGTTCATAACAATGCCATATAATGAGGAAAGGGAAACACAAGATTACTCCAACTGTTCATGACCAAATGGTGGACATCAAATTCTAAAAAATTGGTGGTGTATTGGAATTTACAATATTTACTTAAACTCGGTTTTTAAAAATTCAGTATAATACAATAAAAACAAAAAAATCCTTTGCATCTATGTCTAGAGCCGCATGAAAAATATTATAACGAATATAATCGTTTTGAACATCCCTGTATTTTGTAATATTAGATTTATTTGATTAAAATGAAATTTAATAGCAAAACGAAGTTGTAGGATGAAACTACTTAGGAGTGCTTTGTGGAAGCATTGATTTTATACACAAACCACTTGGTACCCCATTGGACTTTAAAACATACAAATTCAGTTCATAACAACGCCATATAATAAAAAAAGCGAAACACAAGATTATTCCTACTATTCGTGACCAAATGGTGGAAATCAAATTTTAAAAAATTGGTCTTGTATTGGCATTGAATATATTTACGTAAACTCGGTTTTTAAAAATTCAGTATAATACACTAAACAAAAAATCCTTTGCATCTATTTCTAGAGCCGCATGAAAAATATTATAATGAATATAATCGTTTTGAACATCCCTGTATTTTGTAATATTAGTTTTATTTGATTAAAATGAAATTTAATAGCAAAACGAAGTTGTAGGATGAAACTACTTAGGAATGCTCTGTGAAAGGATTAGTTTTATACACAAACCACTTGTTACCCCATTGGACTTTAAATCATATAAATTCAGTTCATAACAATGCCATATAATAAAGAAAAGCGAAACACAAGATTACTACCACTACTCATGACCAAATGGTGGACATCAAATTCTAAAAAATTGGTGGTGTATTGGAATTTACAATATTTTCGTAAACTCGGTTTTTAAAAATTCAGTATAATACAATAAAAACAAAAAATCCTTCGCATCTATTTATAGAGCCGCATGAAAAATATAATAACGAATATAATCGTTTTGAAGATCCCTGTATTTTGTATTATTAGTTTTATTTGATTAAAATGAAATTTAATAGCAAAACGATGTTGTAGGCTGAAATTATTTAGGAGTGCTTTGTGAAAGGATTGATTTTATACACAAACCACTTGGTACCTCATTGGACTTTAAAACATACAAATTCAGTTCATAACAATGCCATATAATAAAGAAAAGCGAAACACAGGATTACTCCAACTGTTCATGACCAAATGGTGGTCATCAAATTCTAAAAAATTGGTGGTGTATTGGAATTTACAATATTTACTTAAACTCGGTTTTTAAAAATTCAGTATAATACAATAAAAACAAACAAATCCTTTGCATCTATGTCTAGAGCCGCATGAAAAATATTATAACGAATATAATCGTTTTGAACATCCCTGTATTTTGTATTATTAGTTTTATTTGATTAAAATGAAATTTAATAACAAAACGAAGTTATAGGATGAAACTACTAAGGAGTGCTCTGTGAAAGGATTGATTTTATACACAAACCACTTGGTACCTCATTGGACTTTAAAACATACAAATTCAGTTCATAACAATGCCATATAATAAAGAAAAGCGAAACACAGGATTACTCCAACTGTTCATGACCAAATGGTGGTCATCAAATTCTAAAAAATTGGTGGTGTATTGGAATTTACAATATTTACTTAAACTCGGTTTTTAAAAATTCAGTATAATACAATAAAAACAAAAAAATCCTTTGCATCTATGTCTAGAGCCGCATGAAAAATATTATAACGAATATAATCGTTTTGAAGATCCCTGTATTTTGTATTATTAGTTTTATTTGATTAAAATGAAATTTAATAACAAAACGAAGTTATAGGATGAAACTACTTAGGAGTGCTCTGTGAAAGGATTGATTTTATACACAAACCGCTTGGTATCCCATTGGATTTTAAAGCTAATAAATTCAGTTCATAACAACGCCATATAATAAAGAAAAGCGAAACACAAGATTACTCCCACTCTTCATGACCAAATGGTGGACATCAAATTCTAAAAAATTGGTGGTGTATTGGAATTTACAATATTTACGTAAACTCGGTTTTTAAAAATTCAGTATAATACAATTAAAACAAAAAATCCTTCGCATCTATTTATATAGCCGCATGAAAAATACAATAACGAATATAATCGTTTTGAAGATCCCTGTATTTTGTAATATTAGTTTTATTTGATTAAAATGGAATTTAATAGCAAAACGATGTTGTAGGATGAAACTACTTAGGAGTGCTCTGTGAAAGGATTGATTTTATACACAAACCACTTGGTACTCCATTGGACTTTAAAACATACAAATTCAGTTCATAACAATGCCATATAATGAGGAAAGGGAAACACAAGATTACTCCAACTGTTCATGACCAAATGGTGGACATCAAATTCTAAAAAATTGGTGGTGTATTGGAATTTACAATATTTACTTAAACTCGGTTTTTAAAAATTCAGTATAATACAATAAAAACAAAAAAATCCTTTGCATCTATGTCTAGAGCCGCATGAAAAATATTATAACGAATATAATCGTTTTGAACATCCCTGTATTTTGTAATATTAGATTTATTTGATTAAAATGAAATTTAATAGCAAAACGAAGTTGTAGGATGAAACTACTTAGGAGTGCTTTGTGGAAGCATTGATTTTATACACAAACCACTTGGTACCCCATTGGACTTTAAAACATACAAATTCAGTTCATAACAACGCCATATAATAAAAAAAGCGAAACACAAGATTATTCCTACTATTCGTGACCAAATGGTGGAAATCAAATTTTAAAAAATTGGTCTTGTATTGGCATTGAATATATTTACGTAAACTCGGTTTTTAAAAATTCAGTATAATACACTAAACAAAAAATCCTTTGCATCTATTTCTAGAGCCGCATGAAAAATATTATAATGAATATAATCGTTTTGAACATCCCTGTATTTTGTAATATTAGTTTTATTTGATTAAAATGAAATTTAATAGCAAAACGAAGTTGTAGGATGAAACTACTTAGGAATGCTCTGTGAAAGGATTAGTTTTATACACAAACCACTTGTTACCCCATTGGACTTTAAATCATATAAATTCAGTTCATAACAATGCCATATAATAAAGAAAAGCGAAACACAAGATTACTACCACTACTCATGACCAAATGGTGGACATCAAATTCTAAAAAATTGGTGGTGTATTGGAATTTACAATATTTTCGTAAACTCGGTTTTTAAAAATTCAGTATAATACAATAAAAACAAAAAATCCTTCGCATCTATTTATAGAGCCGCATGAAAAATATAATAACGAATATAATCGTTTTGAAGATCCCTGTATTTTGTATTATTAGTTTTATTTGATTAAAATGAAATTTAATAGCAAAACGATGTTGTAGGCTGAAATTATTTAGGAGTGCTTTGTGAAAGGATTGATTTTATACACAAACCACTTGGTACCTCATTGGACTTTAAAACATACAAATTCAGTTCATAACAATGCCATATAATAAAGAAAAGCGAAACACAGGATTACTCCAACTGTTCATGACCAAATGGTGGTCATCAAATTCTAAAAAATTGGTGGTGTATTGGAATTTACAATATTTACTTAAACTCGGTTTTTAAAAATTCAGTATAATACAATAAAAACAAACAAATCCTTTGCATCTATGTCTAGAGCCGCATGAAAAATATTATAACGAATATAATCGTTTTGAACATCCCTGTATTTTGTATTATTAGTTTTATTTGATTAAAATGAAATTTAATAACAAAACGAAGTTATAGGATGAAACTACTAAGGAGTGCTCTGTGAAAGGATTGATTTTATACACAAACCGCTTGGTATCCCATTGGATTTTAAAGCTAATAAATTCAGTTCATAACAACGCCATATAATAAAGAAAAGCGAAACACAAGATTACTCCCACTCTTCATGACCAAATGGTGGACATCAAATTCTAAAAAATTGGTGGTGTATTGGAATTTACAATATTTACGTAAACTCGGTTTTTAAAAATTCAGTATAATACAATTAAAACAAAAAATCCTTCGCAACTATTTATATAGCCGCATGAAAAATATAATAACGAATATAATCGTTTTGAAGATCCCTGTATTTTGTAATATTAGTTTTATTTGATTAAAATGGAATTTAATAGCAAAACGATGTTGTAGGATGAAACTACTTAGGAGTGCTCTGTGAAAGGATTGATTTTATACACAAACCACTTGGTACCCCATTGGACTTTAAATCATATAAATTCAGTTCATAACACTGCCATATAATAAAGAAAAGCGATACACAAGATTACTCCCACTACTCATGACCAAATGGTGGACATCAAATTCTAAAAAATTGGTGGTGTATTGGAATTTACAATATTTTCGTAAACTCGGTTTTTAAAAATTCAGTATAATACAATAAAAACAAAAAATTCTTCGCATCTATTTCTAGAGCTGCATGTAAAATATAATACCGAATATAATCGTTTTGGAGATCCCTGTATTTTGTAATATTAGTTTTATTTGATTAAAATGAAATTTAATAACAAAACGAAGTTATAGGATGAAACTACTTAGGAGTGCTCTGTGAAAGGATTGATTTTATACACAAACCGCTTGGTATCCCATTGGATTTTAAAGCTAATAAATTCAGTTCATAACACTACCACATAATAAAAAAAAGCGAAACACAAGATTATTCCTACTATTCATGACCAAATGGTGGAAATCAAATTTTAAAAATTGGTCTTGTATTGGCATTGAATATATTTACGTAAACTCGGTTTTTAAAAATTCAGTATAATACACTAAACAAAAAATCCTTTGCATCTATTTCTAGAGCCGCATGAAAAATATTATAATGAATATAATCGTTTTGAACATCCTTGTATTTTGTAATATTAGTTTTATTTGATTAAAATGAAATTTAATAGCAAAACGAAGTTGTAGGATGAAACTACTTAGGAATGCTCTGTGAAAGGATTAGTTTTATACACAAACCACTTGGTACCCCATTGGACTTTAAATCATATAAATTCAGTTCATAACAATGCCATGTAATAAAGAAAAGCGAAACACAAGATTACTCCCACTACTCATGACCAAATGGTGGACATCAAATTCTAAAAAATTGTTGGTGTATTGAAATTTATAATATTTACGTAAACTCGGTTTTTTAAAATTCAGTATAATACAATAAAAGCAAAAAATCCTTCGCATCTGTTTATAGAGCCGCATGAAAAATATAATAACGAATATAATCGTTTTGAAGATCCCTGTATTTCGTATTATTAGTTTTATTTGATTAAAATGGAATTTAATAGCAAAACGAAGTTGTAGGATGAAAATACTTAGGAGTGCTCTGTGAAAGGATTGATTTTATACACAAACCACTTGTTTCCCCATTGGACTTTAAATCATATAAATTCAGTTCATAACAATGCCATATAATAAATAAAAGCGAAACACAAGATTACTCCAACTGTTCATGACCAAATGGTGGACATCAAATTCTAAAAAATTGGTGGTGTATTGGAATTTACAATATTTACGTAAACTCGGTTTTTAAAAATTCAGTATAATACAATAAAAACAAAAAATCCTTTGCATCTATTTCTAGAGCCGCATGAAAAATATTATAACGAATATAATCGTTTTGTAATATAAGTTTTATTTGATTAAAATGAAATTTAATAGCAAAACGATGTTGTAGGATGAAACTACTTAGGAGTGCTCTGTGAAAGGATTGATTTTATACACAAACCACTTGTTACCCCATTGGACTTTAAATCATATAAATTCAGTTCATAACAATGCCATATAATAAAGAAAAGCGAAACACAAGATTACTCCCACTATTCATGACCAAATGGTGGACATCAAATTCTAAAAAATTGGTGGTGTATTGGAATTTACAATATTTACGTAAACTCGGTTTTTAAAAATTCAGTATAATACAATAAAAACAAAAAATCCTTCGCATCTATTTATAGAGCCGCATGAAAAATATAATAACGAATATAATCGTTTTGAACATCCCTGTATTTTGTAATATTAGTTTTATTTGATTAAAATGAAATTTAATAGCAAAACGAAGTTGTAGGATGAAACTACTTAGGAATGCTCTGTGAAAGGATTAGTTTTATACACAAACCACTTGGTACCCCATTGGACTTTAAATCATATAAATTCAGTTCATAACAATGCCATGTAATAAAGAAAAGCGAAACACAAGATTACTCCCACTACTCATGACCAAATGGTGGACATCAAATTCTAAAAAATTGGTGGTGTATTGAAATTTACAATATTTACGTAAACTCGGTTTTTTAAAATTCAGTATAATACAATAAAAACAAAAAATCCTGCGCATCTATTTATAGAGCCGCATGAAAAATATAATAACGAATATAATCGTTTTGAAGATCCCTGTATTTCGTATTATTAGTTTTATTTGATTAAAATGAAATTTAATAGCAAAACGAATTTGTAGGATGAAACTACTTAGGAGTGCTTTGTGAAAGCATTGATTTTATACACAAACCACTTGGTACCCCATTGGACTTTAAAACATACAAATTCAGTTCATAACAACGCCATATAATAAAGAAAAGCGAAACACAAGATTACTCCAACTATTCATGACCAAATGGTGGAAATCAAATTTTAAAAAATTGGTGGTGTATTGCAATTTACAATATTTTCGTAAACTCGGTTTTTAAAAATTCAGTATAATACAATAAAAACAAAAAATCCTTCGCATCTATTTATAGAGCCGCATGAAAAATATAATAACGAATATAATCGTTTTGAACATCCCTGTATTTTGTAATATTAGTTTTATTTGATTAAAATGAAATTTAATAGCAAAACGAAGTTGTAGGATGAAACTACTTAGGAAAGCTCTGTGAAAGGATTAGTTTTATACACAAACCACTTGGTACCCCATTGGACTTTAAATCATATAAATTCAGTTCATAACAATGCCATGTAATAAAGAAAAGCGAAACACAAGATTACTCCCACTACTCATGACCAAATGGTGGACATCAAATTCTAAAAAATTGGTGGTGTATTGAAATTTACAATATTTACGTAAACTCGGTTTTTTAAAATTCAGTATAATACAATAAAAACAAAAAATCCTGCGCATCTATTTATAGAGCCGCATGAAAAATATAATAACGAATATAATCGTTTTGAAGATCCCTGTATTTCGTATTATTAGTTTTATGTGATTAAAATGAAATTTAATAGCAAAACGAAGTTGTAGGATGAAACTACTTAGGAGTGCTTTGTGAAAGCATTGATTTTATACACAAACCACTTGGTACCCCATTGGACTTTAAAACATACAAATTCAGTTCATAACAATGCCATATAATGAGGAAAGGGAAACACAAGATTACTCCAACTGTTCATGACCAAATGGTGGACATCAAATTCTAAAACATTGGTGGTGTATTTGAATTTACAATATTTACGTAAATTCGGTTTTTAAAAATTCAGTATAATACACTAAACAAAAAATCCTTTGCATCTATTTATAGAGCCGCATGAAAAATATAATAACGATTATAATCGTTTTGAACATCCCTGTATTTTGTAATTAGTTTTATTTGATTAAAATGAAATTTAATAGGAAAACAAAGTTGTAGGATGAAACTACTTAGGAGTGCTTTGTGAAAGGATTGATTTTATACAAAAACCGCTTGGTACTCCATTGGACTTTAAAACATACAAATTCAGTTCATAACAATGCCATATAATGAGGAAAGGGAAACACAAGATTACTCCAACTGTTCATGACCAAATGGTGGACATCAAATTCTAAAACATTGGTAGTGTATTGAAATTTACAATATTTACGTAAACTCGGTTTTTTAAAATTCAGTATAATACAATAAAAACAAAAAATCCTTCGCATCTATTTATAGAGCCGCATGAAAAATATAATAACGAATATAATCGTTTTGAAGATCCCTGTATTTTGTATTATTAGCTTTATTTGATTTAAAAGAAATTAGTTAACAAAACGAATTTATAGGCTGAAATTATTTAGGAGTGCTTTGTGAAAGGATTGATTTTATACACAAACCGCTTGGTACCCCATTGGACTTTAAATCATATAAATTCAGTTCATACCAATGCCATATAATAAAGAAAAGCGAAACACAAGATTATTCCTACTATTCATGACCACATGGTGGAAATCAAATTTTAAAAAATTGGTCTTGTATTGGCATTTAATATATTTACGTAAACTCGGTTTTTAAAAATTCAGTATAATACAATAAAAACAAAAAATCCTTTGCATCTATCTCTAGAGCCGCATGAAAAATATAATAACGATTATAATCGTTTTGAACATCCCTGTATTTTGTAATTAGTTTTATTTGATTAAAATGAAATTTAATAGCAAAACAAAGTTGTAGGATGAAACTACTTAGGAGTGCTTTGTGAAAGGATTGATTTTATACAAAAACCGCTTGGTACTCCATTGGACTTTAAAACATACAAATTCAGTTCATAACAATGCCATATAATGAGGAAAGGGAAACACAAGATTACTCCAACTGTTCATGACCAAATGGTGGACATCAAATTCTAAAACATTGGTAGTGTATTGAAATTTACAATATTTACGTAAACTCGGTTTTTTAAAATTCAGTATAATACAATAAAAACAAAAAATCCTTCGCATCTATTTATAGAGCCGCATGAAAAATATAATAACGAATATAATCGTTTTGAAGATCCCTGTATTTTGTATTATTAGCTTTATTTGATTTAAAAGAAATTAATTAACAAAACGAATTTATAGGCTGAAATTATTTAGGAGTGCTTTGTGAAAGGATTGATTTTATACACAAACCGCTTGGTACTCCATTGGACTTTAAAACATACAAATTCAGTTCATAACAGTGCCATATAATGAGGAAAGGGAAACACAAGATTACTCCAACTGTTCATGACCAAATGGTGGACATCAAATTCTAAAACATTGGTGGTGTATTGGAATTTACAATATTTACGTAAATTCGGTTTTTAAAAATTCAGTATAATACACTAAACAAAAAATCCTTTGCATCTATTTCTAGAGCCGCATGAAAAATATTATAACGAATATAATCGTTTTGTAATATTAGTTTTATTTGATTAAAATGAAATTTAATAGCAAAACGAAGTTGTAGGATGAAACTACTTAGGAGTGGTCTGTGAAAGGATTGGTTTTATACACCAACCACTTGTTACCCCATTGGACTTTAAATCATATAAATTCAGTTCATAACAATGCCATATAATAAAGAAAAGCGAAACACAAGATTACTCCAACTGTTCATGACCAAATGGTGGACATCAAATTCTAAAAAATTGGTGGTGTATTGGAATTTACAATATTTACGTAAACTCGGTTTTTAAAAATTCAGTATAATACAATAAAAACAAAAAATCCTTTGCATCTATTTCTAGAGCCGCCTAAAAAATATTATAACGAATATAATCGTTTTGAACATTCCTGTATTTTGTAATATTAGTTTTATTTGATTAAAATGAAATTTAATAGCAAAACGAAGTTGTAGGATGAAACTACTTAGGAGTCCTTTGTGAAAGCATTGATTTTATACACAAACCACTTGGTACCCCATTGGACTTTAAAACATACAAATTCAGTTCATAACAACGCCATATAATAAAGAAAAGCGAAACACAAGATTACTCCAACTATTCATGATCAAATGGTGGACATCAAATTTTAAAAAATTGGTGGTGTATTGGAATTTACAATATTTTCGTAAACTCGGTTTTTAAAAATTCAGTATAATACAATAAAAACAAAAAATCCTTCGCATCTATTTATAGAGCCGCATGAAAAATATAATACCGAATATAATAGTTTTGAAGATCCCTGTATTGTGTATTATTAGCTTTATTTGATTTAAAAGAAATTAATTAACAAAACGAATTTATAGGCTGAAATTATTTAGGAGTGCTTTGTGAAAGGATTGATTTTATACACAAATCGCTTGGTACTCCATTGGACTTTAAAACATACAAATTCAATTCATAACAATGCCATATAATGAGGAAAGGGAAACACAAGATTACTCCAACTGTTCATGACCAAATGGTGGACATAAAATTCTAAAAAATTGGTGGTGTATTGGAATTTACAATATTTACGTAAACTCGGTTTTTAAAAATTCAGTATAATACAATAAAAACAAAAAATCCTTCGCATCTATTTATAGAGCCGCATGAAAAATATAATAACGAATATAATCGTTTTGAACATCCCTGTATTTTGTAATATTAGTTTTATTTGATTAAAATGAAATTTAATAGCAAAACGAAGTTGTAGGATGAAACTACTTAGGCGTGGTCTGTGAAAGGATTGGTTTTATACACCAACCACTTGTTACCCCATTGGACTTTAAATCATATAAATTCAGTTCATAACAATGCCATATAATAAAGAAAAGCGAAACACAAGATTACTCCAACTATTCATGTCCAAATGGTGGACATCAAATTTTAAAAAATTGGTTTTGTATTGGCATTTAATATATTTACGTAAACTCGGTTTTTAAAAATTCAGTATAATACAATAAAAACAAAAAATCCTTCGCATCTATTTATAGAGCCGCATGTAAAATAGATTACCGGATATATTCGTTTTGAACATCCCTGTATTTTGTAATATTAGTTTTATTTGATTAAAATGAAATTTAATAGCAAAACAAAGTTGTAGGATGAAACTACTTAGGAGTGCTCTGTGAAAGGATTGATTTTATACACAAACCACTTGGTACCCCATTGGACTTTAAATCATATAAATTCAGTTCATAACAATGCCATATAATAAAGAAAAGCGAAACACAAGATTACTCCCACTATTCATGACCAAATGGTGGACATCAAATTCTAAAAAATTGGTGGTGTATTGGAATTTACAATATTTACGTAAACTCGGTTTTTAAAAATTCAGTATAATACAATAAAAACAAAAAATCCTTCGCATCTATTTATAGAGCCGCATGAAAAATATAATAACGAATATAACCGTTTTGAATATCCCTGTATTTAGTAATATTAGTTTTATTTGATTAAAATGAAATTTAATAGCAAAACGAAGTTGTAGGATGAAACTACTTAGGAATGCTCTGTGAAAGGATTAGTTTTATACACAAACCACTTGGTACCCCATTGGACTTTAAATCGTATAAATTCAGTTCATAACAATGCCATATAATAAAGAAAAGCGAAACACATGATTACTCCAACTATTCATGTCCAAATGGTGGACATCAAATTTTAAAAAATTGGTTTTGTATTGGCATTTAATATATTTACGTAAACTCGGTTTTTAAAAATTCAGTATAATACAATAAAAACAAAAAATCCTTCGCATCTATTTATAGAGCCGCATGTAAAATAGATTACCGAATATATTCGTTTTGAACATCCCTGTATTTTGTAATATTAGTTTTATTTGATTAAAATGAAATTTAATAGCAAAACAAAGTTGTAGGATGAAACTACTTAGGAGTGCTTTGTGAAAGGATTGATTTTATACACAAATCGCTTGGTACTCCATTAGACTTTAAAACATACAAATTCAATTCATAACAATGCCATATAATGAGGAAAGGGAAACACAAGATTACTCCAACTGTTCATGACCAAATGGTGGACATCAAATTCTAAAAAATTGGTGGTGTATTGGAATTTACAATATTTACGTAAACTCGGTTTTTAAAAATTCAGTATAATACAATAACAACAAAAAATCCTTCGCATCTATTTATAGAGCCGCATGAAAAATATAATAACGAATATAATCGTTTTGAACATCCCTGTATTTTGTAATATTAGTTTTATTTGATTAAAATGAAATTTAATAGCAAAACGAAGTTGTAGGATGAAACTACTTAAGCGTGGTCTGTGAAAGGATTGGTTTTATACACCAACCACTTGTTACCCCATTGGACTTTAAATCATATAAATTCAGTTCATAACAATGCCATATAATATAGAAAAGCGAAACACAAGATTACTCCAACTATTCATGTCCAAATGGTGGACATCAAATTTTAAAAAATTGGTTTTGTATTGGCATTTAATATATTTACGTAAACTCGGTTTTTAAAAATTCAGTATAATACAATAAAAACAAAAAATCCTTCGCATCTATTTATAGAGCCGCATGTAAAATAGATTACTGAATATATTCGTTTTGAACATCCCTGTATTTTGTAATATTAGTTTTATTTGATTAAAATGAAATTTAATAGCAAAACAAAGTTGTAGGATGAAACTACTTAGGAGTGCTCTGTGAAAGGATTGATTTTATACACAAACCACTTGGTACCCCATTGGACTTTAAATCATATAAATTCAGTTCATAACAATGCCATATAATAAAGAAAAGCGAAACACAAGATTACTCCCACTACTCATGACCAAATGGTGGACATCAAATTCTAAAAAATTGGTGGTGTATTGGAATTTACAATATTTACGTAAACTCGGTTTTTAATAATTCAGTATAATACAATAAAAACAAAAAATCCTTCGCATCTATTTATAGAGCCGCATGAAAAATATAATACCGAATATAATCGTTTTGAAGATCCCTGTATTTTGTAATATTAGTTTTATTTGATTAAAATGAAATTTAATAACAAAACGAAGTTATGGGATGAAACTACTTAGGAGTGCTCTGTGAAAGGATTGATTTTATACACAAACCACTTGGTACCCCATTGGACTTTAAAGCTAATAAATTCAGTTCATAACACTGCCATATAATAAAGAAAAGCGAAACACAAGATTATTCCTACTATTCATGACCAAATGGTGGAAATCAAATTTTAAAAAATTGGTGGTGTATTGGAATTTACAATATTTACGTAAACTCGGTTTTTAAAAATTCAGTATAATACAATAAAAACAAAAAATCCTTCGCATCTATTTCTAGAGCCGCATGTAAAATATAATACCGAATTTAATCTTTTTGAAGATCCCTGTATTTTTTAATATTAGTTTTATTTGATTAAAATGAAATTTAATAACAAAACGAAGTTATAGGATGAAACTACTTAGGAGTGCTCTGTGAAAGGATTGACTTTATACACAAACCGCTTGGTACTCCATTGGACTTCAAAGCTAATAAATTCAGTTCATTACACTGCCATATAATAAAGAAAAGCGAAACACAAGATTACTCCCACTATTCATGACCAAATGGTGGATATCAAATTCTAAATAATTGGTCTTGTATTGGCATTTAATATATTTACGTAAACTCGGTTTTTACAAATTCAGTATAATACAATAAAAACAAAAAATCCTTTGCATTTATTTCTAGAGCCGCATGTAAAATATAATACCGAATATATTCGTTTTGAAGATCCCTGTATTTTGTAATTTTAGTTTTATTTGATTAAAATGAAATTTAATAACAAAACGAAGTTATAGGATGAAACTTAGGAGTGCTCTGTGAAAGGATTGATTTTATACACAAACCACTTGGTACCCCATTGGACTTTAAAACATACAAATTCAGTTCATAACAACGCCATATAATAAAAAACAGCGAAACACAAGATTATTCCTACTATTCATGACCAAATGGTGGAAATCAAATTTTAAAAAATTGGTCTTGTATTGGCATTGAATATATTTACGTAAACTCGGTTTTTAAAAATTCAGTATAATACACTAAACAAAAAATCCTTTGCATCTATTTATAGAGCCGCATGAAAAATATAATACCGAATATAATCGTTTTGAACATCCCTGTATTTTGTAATATTAGTTTTATTTGATTAAAATGAAATTTAATAGCAAAACGAAGGTGTAGGATAAAACTACTTAGGAGTGCTCTGTGAAAGGATTGGTTTTATACACAAACCACTTGTTACCCCATTGGACTTTGAATCATATAAATTCAGTTTAAAAAAATGCCATATAAAAAAGATAAGCGAAAAACAAGATTACTCCCACTACTCATGACCAAATGGTGGAAATCAATTTTAAAAAATTGGCCTTGTATTGGCATTTAATATATTTACGTAAACTCGGTTTTTAAAAATTCAGTATAATACAATAAAAACAAAAAATCCTTCGCATCTATTTGTAGAGCCGCATGTAAAATATAATACCGAATATATTCGTTTTGAAGATCCCTGTATTTTGTAATTTTAGTTTTATTTGATTAAAATGAAATTTAATAACAAAACGAAGTTATAGGATGAAACTACTTAGGAGTGCTCTGTGAAAGGATTGATTTTATACACAAACCACTTGGTACCCCATTGGACTTTAAATCATATAAATTCAGTTCATACCAATGCAATATAATAAAGAAAAGCGAAACACAAGATTATTCCCACTACTCATGACCAAATGGTGGACATCAAATTCTAAAAAATTGGTGGTGTATTGGAATTTACAATATTTACGTAAACTCGGTTTTTAAAAATTCAGTATAATACAATAAAAACAAAAAATCCTTCGCATCTATTTATAGAGCCGCATGAAAAATATAATACCGAATATAATCGTTTTGAAGATCCCTGTATTTTGTTATATTAGTTTTATTTGATTAAAATGAAATTTAATAACAAAACGAAGTTATGGGATGAAACTACTTAGAGGTGCTCTGTGAAAGGATTGATTTTATACACAAACCGCTTGGTATCCCATTGGACTTTAAAGCTAATAAATTCAGTTCATAACAATGCCATATAATAAAGAAAAGCGAAACACAAGTTTACTCCCACTACTCATGACCAAATGGTGGACATCAAATTCTAAAAAATTGGTGGTGTATTTGAATTTACAATATTTACGTAAATTCGGTTTTTAAAAATTCAGTATAATACACTAAACAAAAAATCCTTTGCATCTATTTATAGAGCCGCATGAAAAATATAATAACGATTATAATCGTTTTGAACATCCCTGTATTTTGTAATTAGTTTTATTTGATTAAAATGAAATTTAATAGCAAAACAAAGTTGTAGGATGAAACTACTTAGGAGTGCTTTGTGAAAGGATTGATTTTATACAAAAACCGCTTGGTACTCCATTGGACTTTAAAACATACAAATTCAGTTTATAACAATGCCATATAATGAGGAAAGCGAAACACAAGATTACTCCCACTACTCATGACCAAATGGTGGACATCAAATTCTAAAAAATTGGTGGTGTATTTGAATTTACAATATTTACGTAAATTCGGTTTTTAAAAATTCAGTATAATACACTAAACAAAAAATCCTTTGCATCTATTTATAGAGCCGCATGAAAAATATAATAACGAATATAATCGTTTTGAAGATCCCTGTATTTTGTATTATTAGCTTTATTTGATTTAAAAGAAATTAATTAACAAAACGAATTTATAGGCTGAAATTATTTAGGAGTGCTTTGTGAAAGGATTGATTTTATACACAAACCGCTTGGTACCCCATTGGACTTTAAATCATATAAATTCAGTTCATACCAATGCCATATAATAAAGAAAAGCGAAACACAAGATTATTCCTACTATTCATGACCACATGGTGGAAATCAAATTTTAAAAAATTGGTCTTGTATTGGCATTTAATATATTTACGTAAACTCGGTTTTTAAAAATTCAGTATAATACAATAAAAACAAAAAATCCTTTGCATCTATTTCTAGAGCCGCATGGAAAATATAACAACGAAAATAATCGTTTTGAACACCCTCGTATTTTGTAATATTAGTTTTATTTGATTAAAATGAAATTTAATAACAAAACGAAGTTGTAGGATGAAACTACTTAGGAATGCTCTGTGAAAGGATTAGTTTTATACACAAACCACTTGTTACCCCATTGGACTTTAAATCATATAAATTCAGTTCATAACAATGCCATATAATAAATAAAGCGAAACACAAGATTACTCCCACTACTCATGACCAAATGGTGGACATCAAATTCTAAAAAATTGGTGGTGTATTGGAATTTACAATATTTACGTAAACTCGGTTTTTAAAAATTCAGTATAATACAATAAAAACAAAAAATCCTTCGCATCTATTTATAGAGCCGCATGAAAAATATAATAACGAATATAACCGTTTTGAACATCCCTGTATTTAGTAATATTAGTTTTATTTGATTAAAATGAAATTTAATAGCAAAACGAAGTTGTAGGATGAAACTACTTAGGAATGCTCTGTGAAAGGATTAGTTTTATACACAAACCACTTGGTACCCCATTGGACTTTAAATCGTATAAATTCAGTTCATAACAATGCCATATAATAAAGAAAAGCGAAACACAAGATTACTCCCACTACTCATGACCAAATGGTGGACATCAAATTCTAAAAAATTGGTGGTGTATTGGAATTTACAATATTTACGTAAACTCGGTTTTTAAAAATTCAGTATAATACAATAAAAACAAAAAATCCTTCGAATCTATTTATAGAGCCGCATGTAAAATATAATACCGAATTTAATCTTTTTGAAGATCCCTGTATTTTTTAATATTAGTTTTATTTGATTAAAATGAAATTTAATAACAAAACGAAGTTATAGGATGAAACTACTTAGGAGTGCTCTGTGAAAGGATTGACTTTATACACAAACCGCTTGGTACCCCATTGGACTTCAAAGCTAATAAATTCAGTTCATAACACTGCCATATAATAAAGAAAAGCGAAACACAAGATTACTCCCACTATTCATGACCAAATGGTGGATATCAAATTTTAAAAAATTGGTCTTGTATTGGCATTGAATATATTTACGTAAACTCGGTTTTTAAAAATTCAGTATAATACACTAAACAAAAAATCCTTTGCATCTATTTCTAGAGCCGCATGAAAAATATTATAATGAATATAATCGTTTTGAACATCCCTGTATTTTGTAATATTAGTTTTATTTGATTAAAATGAAATTTAATAGCAAAACGAAGTTGTAGGATAAAACTACTTAGGAGTGCTCTGTGAAAGGATTGGTTTTATACACAAACCACTTGTTACCCCATTGGACTTTGAATCATATAAATTCAGTTTAAAAAAATGCCATATAAAAAAGATAACCGAAAAACAAGATTACTCCCACTACTCATGACCAAATGGTGGAAATCAATTTTAAAAAATTGGCCTTGTATTGGCATTTAATATATTTACGTAAACTCGGTTTTTAAAAATTCAGTATAATACAATAAAAACAAAAAATCCTTCGCATCTATTTCTAGAGCCGCATGTAAAATATAATACCGAATTTAATCTTTTTGAAGATCCCTGTATTTTGTAATATTAGTTTTATTTGATTAAAATGAAATTTAATAACAAAACGAAGTTGTAGGATGAAACTACTAAGGAGTGCTTTGTGAAAGGATTGATTTTATACACAAACCGCTTGGTATCCCATTGGATTTTAAAGCTAATTAATTCAGTTCATAACACTACCACATAATAAAAAAAAGCGTAACACAAGATTATTCCTACTATTCATGACCAAATGGTGGAAATCAAATTTTAAAAAATTGGTCTTGTATTGGCATTGAATATATTTACGTAAACTCGGTTTTTAAAAATTCAGTTTAATACAATAAACAAAAAATCCTTTGCATCTATTTCTAGAGCCGCATGAAAAATATAATACCGAATATATTCGTTTTGAAGATCCCTGTATTTTGTAATTTTAGTTTTATTTGATTAAAATGAAATTTAATAACAAAACGAAGTTATAGGATGAAACTACTTAGGAGTGCTCTGTGAAAGGATTGATTTTATACACAAACCACTTGGTACCCCATTGGACTTTAAATCATATAAATTCAGTTCATACCAATGCCATATAATAAAGAAAAGCGAAACACAAGAATATTCCTCCTATTCATGACCACATGGTGGAAATCAAATTTTAAAAAATTGGTCTTGTATTGGCATTTAATATATTTACGTAAACTCGGTTTTTAAAAATTCAGTATAATACAATAAAAACAAAAAATCCTTTGCATCTATTTCTAGAGCCGCATGGAAAATATAACAACGAAAATAATCGTTTTGAACACCCTCGTATTTTGTAATATTAGTTTTATTTGATTAAAATGAAATTTAATAGCAAAACGAAGTTGCAAGATGAAACTACTTAGGAGTGCTCTGTGAAAGGGTTGATTTTATACACAAACCACTTGGTACCCCATTGGACTTTAAATCATATAAATTCAGTTCATAACAATGCCATATAATAAAGAAAAGCGAAACACAAGATTACTCCCACTACTCATGACCAAATGGTGGACATCAAATTCTAAAAAATTGGTGGTGTATTGGAATTTACAATATTTACTTAAACTCGGTTTTTAAAAATTCAGTATAATACAATAAAAACAAAAAATCCTTCGCATCTATTTCTAGAGCTGCATGTAAAATATAATACCGAATATAATCGTTTTGAAGATCCCTGTATTTTGTAATATTAGTTTTATTTGATTAAAATGAAATTTAATAACAAAACGAAGTTATAGGATGAAACTACTTAGGAGTGCTCTGTGA
Source organism: Anthrax anthrax (assembly GCA_963971155.1). Lineage (NCBI taxonomy): Eukaryota > Metazoa > Arthropoda > Insecta > Diptera > Bombyliidae > Anthrax > Anthrax anthrax. Next base: position 10,624,912 of record OZ020122.1, on the reverse strand, counting down.
AAGGATTGATTTTATACACAAACCGCTTGGTATCCCATTGGATTTCAAAGCTAATTAATTCAGTTCATAACACTACCACATAATAAAAAAAAGCGTAACACAAGATTATTCCTACTATTCATGACCAAATGGTGGAAATCAAATTTTAAAAAATTGGTTTTGTATTGGCATTGAATATATTTACGTAAACTCGGTTTTTAAAAATTCAGTTTAATACAATAAACAAAAAATCCTTTGCATCTATTTCTAGAGCCGCATGAAAAATATTATAATGAATATAATCGTTCTGAACATCCCTGTATTTTGTAATATTAGTTTTATTTGATTAAAATGAAATTTAATAGCAAAACGAAGTTGTAGGATGAAACTACTTAGGAATGCTCTGTGAAAGGATTAGTTTTATACACAAACCACTTGTTACCCCATTGGACTTTAAATCATATAAATTCAGTTCATAACAATGCCATATAATAAATAAAGCGAAACACAAGATTACTCCCACTACTCATGACCAAATTGTGGACATCAAATTCTAAAAAATTGGTGGTGAATTGGAATTTACAATATTTACGTAAACTCGGTTTTTAAAAATTCAGTATAATACAATAAAAACAAAAAATCCTTCGCATCTATTTATAGAGCCGCATGGAAAATATAACAACGAAAATAATCGTTTTGAACACCCTCGTATTTTGTAATATTAGTTTTATTTGATTAAAATGAAATTTAATAGCAAAACGAAGTTGTAAGATGAAACTACTTAGGAGTGCTCTGTGAAAGGGTTGATTTTATACACAAACCACTTGGTACCCCATTGGACTTTAAATCATATAAATTCAGTTCATAACAATGCCATATAATAAAGAAAAGCGAAACACAAGATTACTCCCACTACTCATGACCAAATTGTGGACATCAAATTCTAAAAAATTGGTGGTGAATTGGAATTTACAATATTAACGTAAACTCGGTTTTTAAAAATTCAGTATAATACAATAAAAACAAAAAATCCTTCGCATCTATTTATAGAGCCGCATGGAAAATATAACAACGAAAATAATCGTTTTGAACACCCTCGTATTTTGTAATATTAGTTTTATTTGATTAAAATGAAATTTAATAGCAAAACGAAGTTGTAAGATGAAACTACTTAGGAGTGCTCTGTGAAAGGGTTGATTTTATACACAAACCGCTTGGTATCCCATTGGATTTTAAAGCTAATAAATTCAGTTCATAACACTACCACATAATAAAAAAAAGCGAAACACAAGATTATTCCTACTATTCATGACCAAATGGTGGAAATCAAATTTTAAAAAATTGGTCTTGTATTGGCATTGAATATATTTACGTAAACTCGGTTTTTAAAAATTCAGTTTAATACAATAAACAAAAAATCCTTTGCATCTATTTCTAGAGCCGCATGAAAAATATTATAATGAATATAATCGTTCTGAACATCCCTGTATTTTGTAATATTAGTTTTATTTGATTAAAATGAAATTTAATAGCAAAACGAAGTTGTAGGATGAAACTACTTAGGAATGCTCTGTGAAAGGATTAGTTTTATACACAAACCACTTGTTACCCCATTGGACTTTAAATCATATAAATTCAGTTCATAACAATGCCATATAATAAATAAAGCGAAACACAAGATTACTCCAACTGTTCATGACCAAATGGTGGACATCATATTCTAAAACATTGGTAGTGTATTGAAATTTACAATATTTACGTAAACTCGGTTTTTTAAAATTCAGTATAATACAATAAAAACAAAAAATCCTTCGCATCTATTTATAGAGCCGCATGAAAAATATAATAACGAATATAATCGTTTTGAAGATCCCTGTATTTTGTATTATTAGCTTTATTTGATTTAAAAGAAATTAATTAACAAAACGAATTTATAGGCTGAAATTATTTAGGAGTGCTTTGTGAAAGGATTGATTTTATACACAAACCGCTTGGTACCCCATTGGACTTTAAATCATATAAATTCAGTTCATACCAATGCCATATAATAAAGAAAAGCGAAACACAAGATTATTCCTACTATTCATGACCACATGGTGGAAATCAAATTTTAAAAAATTGGTCTTGTATTGGCATTTAATATATTTACGTAAACTCGGTTTTTAAAAATTCAGTATAATACAATAAAAACAAAAAATCCTTCGCATCTATTTATAGAGCCGCATGTAAAATATAATACCGAATATATTCGTTTTGAAGATCCCTGTATTTTGTAATTTTAGTTTTATTTGATTAAAATGAAATTTAATAACAAAACGAAGTTATAGGATGAAACTACTTAGGAGTGCTCTGTGAAAGGATTGATTTTATACACAAACCACTTGGTACCCCATTGGACTTTAAATCATATAAATTCAGTTCATACCAATGCCATATAATAAAGAAAAGCGAAACACAAGATTATTCCTACTATTCATGACCACATGGTGGAAATCAAATTTTAAAAAATTGGTCTTGTATTGGCATTTAATATATTTACGTAAACTCGGTTTTTAAAAATTCAGTATAATACAATAAAAACAAAAAATCCTTTGCATCTATTTCTAGAGCCGCATGGAAAATATAACAACGAAAATAATCGTTTTGAACACCCTCGTATTTTGTAATATTAGTTTTATTTGATTAAAATGAAATTTAATAACAAAACGAAGTTATGGGATGAAACTACTTAGGAGTGCTCTGTGAAAGGATTGATTTTATACACAAACCGCTTGGTATCCCATTGGATTTTAAAGCTAATAAATTCTGTTCATAACACTACCACATAATAAAGAAAAGCGAAACACAAGATTACTCCCACTACTCATGACCAAATGGTGGACATCAAATTCTAAAAAATTGGTGGTGTATTGGAATTTACAATATTTACTTAAACTCGGTTTTTAAAAATTCAGTATAATACAATAAAAACAAAAAATCCTTCGCATCTATTTCTAGAGCTGCATGTAAAATATAATACCGAATATAATCGTTTTGAAGATCCCTGTATTTTGTAATATTAGTTTTATTTGATTAAAATGAAATTTAATAACAAAACGAAGTTGTAGGATGAAACTACTTAGGAGTGCTTTGTGAAAGCATTGATTTTATACACAAACCACTTGGTACCCCATTGGACTTTAAAACATACAAATTCAGTTCATAACAATGCCATATAATGAGGAAAGGGAAACACAAGATTACTCCAACTGTTCATGACCAAATGGTGGACATCAAATTCTAAAACATTGCTGGTGTATTTGAATTTACAATATTTACGTAAATTCGGTTTTTAAAAATTCAGTATAATACACTAAACAAAAAATCCTTTGCATCTATTTATAGAGCCGCATGAAAAATATAATAACGATTATAATCGTTTTGAACATCCCTGTATTTTGTAATTAGTTTTATTTGATTAAAATGAAATTTAATAGCAAAACAAAGTTGTAGGATGAAACTACTTAGGAGTGCTTTGTGAAAGGATTGATTTTATACAAAAACCGCTTGGTACTCCATTGGACTTTAAAACATACAAATTCAGTTCATAACAATGCCATATAATGAGGAAAGGGAAACACAAGATTACTCCAACTGTTCATGACCAAATGGTGGACATCAAATTCTAAAACATTGGTAGTGTATTGAAATTTACAATATTTACGTAAACTCGGTTTTTAAAAATTCAGTATAATACAATAAAAACAAAAAATCCTTCGCATCTATTTATAGAGCCGCATGAAAAATATAATAACGAATATAATCGTTTTGAAGATCCCTGTATTTTGTATTATTAGCTTTATTTGATTAAAATGAAATTTAATAACAAAACGAAGTTATGGGATGAAACTACTTAGGAGTGCTCTGTGAAAGGATTGATTTTATACACAAACCGCTTGGTATCCCATTGGATTTTAAAGCTAATAAATTCTGTTCATAACACTACCACATAATAAAGAAAAGCGAAACACAAGATTACTCCCACTACTCATGACCAAATGGTGGACATCAAATTCTAAAAAATTGGTGGTGTATTGGAATTTACAATATTTACTTAAACTCGGTTTTTAAAAATTCAGTATAATGCAATAAAAACAAAAAATCCTTCGCATCTATTTCTAGAGCTGCATGTAAAATATAATACCGAATATAATCGTTTTGAAGATCCCTGTATTTTGTTATATTAGTTTTATTTGATTAAAATGAAATTTAATAACAAAACGAAGTTATAGGATGAAACTACTTAGGAGTGCTCTGTGAAAGGATTGATTTTATACACAAACCGCTTGGTATCCCATTGGATTTTAAAGCTAATAAATTCTGTTCATAACACTACCACATAATAAAAAAAAGCGAAACACAAGATTATTCCTACTATTCATGACCAAATGGTGGAAATCAAATTTTAAAAAATTGGTCTTGTATTGGCATTGAATATATTTACGTAAACTCGGTTTTTAAAAATTCAGTTTAATACAATAAACAAAAAATCCTTTGCATCTATTTCTAGAGCCGCATGAAAAATATTATAATGAACATAATCGTTCTGAACATCCCTGTATTTTGTAATATTAGTTTTATTTGATTAAAATGAAATTTAATAGCAAAACGAAGTTGTAAGATGAAACTACTTAGGAGTGCTCTGTGAAAGGGTTGATTTTATACACAAACCACTTGGTACCCCATTGGACTTTAAATCATATAAATTAAGTTCATAACAATGCCATATAATAAATAAAGCGAAACACAAGATTATTCCCACTACTCATGACCAAATGGTGGACATCAAATTCTAAAAAATTGGTGGTGTATTGGAATTTACAATATTTACGTAAACTCGGTTTTTAAAAATTCAGTATAATACAATAAAAACAAAAAATCCTTCGCATCTATTTATAGAGCCGCATGAAAAATATAATACCGAATATAATCGTTTTGAAGATCCCTGTATTTCGTATTATTAGTTTTATTTGATTAAAATGAAATTTAATAGCAAAACGAAGTTGTAGGATGAAACTACTTAGGAGTGCTTTGTGAAAGCATTGATTTTATACACAAACCACTTGGTACCCCATTGGACTTTAAAACATACAAATTCAGTTCATAACAATGCCATATAATGAGGAAAGGGAAACACAAGATTACTCCAACTGTTCATGACCAAATGGTGGACATCAAATTCTAAAACATTGGTGGTGTATTTGAATTTACAATATTTACGTAAATTCGGTTTTTAAAAATTCAGTATAATACACTAAACAAAAAATCCTTTGCATCTATTTATAGAGCCGCATGAAAAATATAATAACGAATATAATCGTTTTGAAGATCCCTGTATTTTGTAATATTAGTTTTATTTGATTAAAATGGAATTTAATAGCAAAACGATGTTGTAGGATGAAACTACTTAGGAGTGCTTTGTGAAAGGATTGATTTTATACAAAAACCGCTTGGTACTCCATTGGACTTTAAAACATACAAATTCAGTTCATAACAATGCCATATAATGAGGAAAGGGAAACACAAGATTACTCCAACTGTTCATGACCAAATGGTGGACATCAAATTCTAAAACATTGGTAGTGTATTGAAATTTACAATATTTACGTAAACTCGGTTTTTTAAAATTCAGTATAATACAATAAAAACAAAAAATCCTTCGCATCTATTTATAGAGCCGCATGAAAAATATAATAACGAATATAATCGTTTTGAAGATCCCTGTATTTTGTATTATTAGCTTTATTTGATTTAAAAGAAATTAATTAACAAAACGAATTTATAGGCTGAAATTATTTAGGAGTGCTTTGTGAAAGGATTGATTTTATACACAAACCGCTTGGTACTCCATTGGACTTTAAAACATACAAATTCAGTTCATAACAGTGCCATATAATGAGGAAAGGGAAACACAAGATTACTCCAACTGTTCATGACCAAATGGTGGACATCAAATTCTAAAACATTGGTGGTGTATTGGAATTTACAATATTTACGTAAATTCGGTTTTTAAAAATTCAGTATAATACACTAAACAAAAAATCCTTTGCATCTATTTCTAGAGCCGCATGAAAAATATTATAACGAATATAATCGTTTTGTAATATTAGTTTTATTTGATTAAAATGAAATTTAATAGCAAAACGAAGTTGTAGGATGAAACTACTTAGGAGTGGTCTGTGAAAGGATTGGTTTTATACACCAACCACTTGTTACCCCATTGGACTTTAAATCATATAAATTCAGTTCATAACAATGCCATATAATAAAGAAAAGCGAAACACAAGATTACTCCAACTGTTCATGACCAAATGGTGGACATCAAATTCTAAAAAATTGGTGGTGTATTGGAATTTACAATATTTACGTAAACTCGGTTTTTAAAAATTCAGTATAATACAATAAAAACAAAAAATCCTTTGCATCTATTTCTAGAGCCGCCTAAAAAATATTATAACGAATATAATCGTTTTGAACATTCCTGTATTTTGTAATATTAGTTTTATTTGATTAAAATGAAATTTAATAGCAAAACGAAGTTGTAGGATGAAACTACTTAGGAGTCCTTTGTGAAAGCATTGATTTTATACACAAACCACTTGGTACCCCATTGGACTTTAAAACATACAAATTCAGTTCATAACAACGCCATATAATAAAGAAAAGCGAAACACAAGATTACTCCAACTATTCATGATCAAATGGTGGACATCAAATTTTAAAAAATTGGTGGTGTATTGGAATTTACAATATTTTCGTAAACTCGGTTTTTAAAAATTCAGTATAATACAATAAAAACAAAAAATCCTTCGCATCTATTTATAGAGCCGCATGAAAAATATAATACCGAATATAATCGTTTTGAAGATCCCTGTATTGTGTATTATTAGCTTTATTTGATTTAAAAGAAATTAATTAACAAAACGAATTTATAGGCTGAAATTATTTAGGAGTGCTTTGTGAAAGGATTGATTTTATACACAAATCGCTTGGTACTCCATTGGACTTTAAAACATACAAATTCAATTCATAACAATGCCATATAATGAGGAAAGGGAAACACAAGATTACTCCAACTGTTCATGACCAAATGGTGGACATCAAATTCTAAAAAATTGGTGGTGTATTGGAATTTACAATATTTACGTAAACTCGGTTTTTAAAAATTCAGTATAATACAATAAAAACAAAAAATCCTTCGCATCTATTTATAGAGCCGCATGAAAAATATAATAACGAATATAATCGTTTTGAACATCCCTGTATTTTGTAATATTAGTTTTATTTGATTAAAATGAAATTTAATAGCAAAACGAAGTTGTAGGATGAAACTACTTAGGCGTGGTCTGTGAAAGGATTGGTTTTATACACCAACCACTTGTTACCCCATTAGACTTTAAATCATATAAATTCAGTTCATAACACTGCCATATAATAAAGAAAAGCGAAACACAAGATTACTTCCACTATTCATGACCAAATGGTGGATATCAAATTCTAAATAATTGGTCTTGTATTGGCATTTAATATATTTACGTAAACTCGGTTTTTAAAAATTCAGTATAATACAATAAAAACAAAAAATCCTTTGCATTTATTTCTAGAGCCGCATGTAAAATATAATACCGAATTTAATCTTTTTGAAGATCCCTGTATTTTTTAATATTAGTTTTATTTGATTAAAATGAAATTTAATAACAAAACGAAGTTGTAGGATGAAACTACTTAGGAGTGCTCTGTGAAAGGATTGATTTTATACACAAACCACTTGGTACCCTATTGGACTTTAAATCATATAAATTCAGTTCATAACACTGCCATATAATAAAGAAAAGCGAAACACAAGATTACTTCCACTATTCATGACCAAATGGTGGATATCAAATTCTAAATAATTGGTCTTGTATTGGCATTGAATATATTTACGTAAACTCGGTTTTTAAAAATTCAGTATAATACACTAAACAAAAAATCCTTTGCATCTATTTCTAGAGCCGCATGAAAAATATTATAATGAATATAATCGTTTTGAACATCCCTGTATTTTGTAATATTAGTTTTATTTGATTAAAATGAAATTTAATAGCAAAACGAAGTTGTAGGATAAAACTACTTAGGAGTGCTCTGTGAAAGGATTGGTTTTATACACAAACCACTTGTTACCCCATTGGACTTTGAATCATATAAATTCAGTTCATAACACTGCCATATAATAAAGAAAAGCGAAACACAAGATTACTTCCACTATTCATGACCAAATGGTGGATATCAAATTCTAAATAATTGGTCTTGTATTGGCATTTAATATATTTACGTAAACTCGGTTTTTAAAAATTCAGTATAATACAATAAAAACAAAAAATCCTTTGCATTTATTTCTAGAGCCGCATGTAAAATATAATACCGAATTTAATCTTTTTGAAGATCCCTGTATTTTTTAATATTAGTTTTATTTGATTAAAATGAAATTTAATAACAAAACGAAGTTGTAGGATGAAACTACTTAGGAGTGCTTTGTGGAAGCATTGATTTTATACACAAACCACTTGGTACCCCATTGGACTTTAAAACATACAAATTCAGTTCATAACAACGCCATATAATAAAAAAAAGCGAAACACAAGATTATTCCTACTATTCATGACCAAATGGTGGAAATCAAATTTTAAAAAATTGGTCTTGTATTGGCATTGAATATATTTACGTAAACTCGGTTTTTAAAAATTCAGTATAATACACTAAACAAAAAATCCTTTGCATCTATTTCTAGAGCCGCATGAAAAATATTATAATGAATATAATCGTTTTGAACATCCCTGTATTTTGTAATATTAGTTTTATTTGATTAAAATGAAATTTAATAGCAAAACGAAGTTGTAGGATAAAACTACTTAGGAGTGCTCTGTGAAAGGATTGGTTTTATACACAAACCACTTGTTACCCCATTGGACTTTGAATCATATAAATTCAGTTTAAAAAAATGCCATATAAAAAAGATAAGCGAAAAACAAGATTACTCCCACTACTCATGACCAAATGGTGGAAATCAATTTTAAAAAATTGGCCTTGTATTGGCATTTAATATATTTACGTAAACTCGGTTTTTAAAAATTCAGTATAATACAATAAAAACAAAAAATCCTTCGCATCTATTTATAGAGCCGCATGTAAAATATAATACCGAATATATTCGTTTTGAAGATCCCTGTATTTTGTAATTTTAGTTTTATTTGATTAAAATGAAATTTAATAACAAAACGAAGTTATAGGATGAAACTACTTAGGAGTGCTCTGTGAAAGGATTGATTTTATACAAAAACCACTTGGTACCCCATTGGACTTTAAATCATATAAATTCAGTTCATACCAATGCCATATAATAAAGAAAAGCGAAACACAAGATTATTCCTACTATTCATGACCACATGGTGGAAATCAAATTTTAAAAAATTGGTCTTGTATTGGCATTTAATATATTTACGTAAACTCGGTTTTTAAAAATTCAGTATAATACAATAAAAACAAAAAATCCTTTGCATCTATTTCTAGAGCCGCATGGAAAATATAACAACGAAAATAATCGTTTTGAACACCCTCGTATTTTGTAATATTAGTTTTATTTGATTAAAATGAAATTTAATAGCAAAACGAAGTTGTAAGATGAAACTACTTAGGAGTGCTCTGTGAAAGGGTTGATTTTATACACAAACCACTTGGTACCCCATTGGACTTTAAATCATATAAATTCAGTTCATAACAATGCCATATAATAAAGAAAAGCGAAACACAAGATTACTCCCACTACTCATGACCAAATGGTGGACATCAAATTCTAAAAAATTGGTGGTGTATTGGAATTTACAATATTTACCTAAACTCGGTTTTTAAAAATTCAGTATAATACAATAAAAACAAAAAATCCTTCGCATCTATTTCTAGAGCTGCATGTAAAATATAATACCGAATATAATCGTTTTGAAGATCCCTGTATTTTGTAATATTAGTTTTATTTGATTAAAATGAAATTTAATAACAAAACGAAGTTATAGGATGAAACTACTTAGGAGTGCTCTGTGAAAGGATTGATTTTATACACAAACCGCTTGGTATCCCATTGGATTTTAAAGCTAATAAATTCTGTTCATAACACTACCACATAATAAAAAAAAGCGAAACACAAGATTATTCCTACTATTCATGACCAAATGGTGGAAATCAAATTTTAAAAAATTGGTCTTGTATTGGCATTGAATATATTTACGTAAACTCGGTTTTTAAAAATTCAGTTTAATACAATAAACAAAAAATCCTTTGCATCTATTTCTAGAGCCGCATGAAAAATATTATAATGAATATAATCGTTCTGAACATCCCTGTATTTTGTAATATTAGTTTTATTTGATTAAAATGAAATTTAATAGCAAAACGAAGTTGTAGGATGAAACTACTTAGGAATGCTCTGTGAAAGGATTAGTTTTATACACAAACCACTTGTTACCCCATTGGACTTTAAATCATATAAATTCAGTTCATAACAATGCCATATAATAAATAAAGCGAAACACAAGATTACTCCCACTACTCATGACCAAATGGTGGACATCAAATTTTAAAAAATTGGTGGTGAATTGGAATTTACAATATTTACGTAAACTCGGTTTTTAAAAATTCAGTATAATACAATAAAAACAAAAAATCCTTCGCATCTATTTATAGAGCCGCATGAAAAATATAATACCGAATATAATCGTTTTGAAGATCCCTGTATTTTGTAATATTAGTTTTATTTGATTAAAATGAAATTTAATAACAAAACGAAGTTATAGGATGAAACTACTTAGGGGTGCTCTGTGAAAGGATTGATTTTATACACAAACCGCTTGGTATCCCATTGGACTTTAAAGCTAATAAATTCAGTTCATAACACTGCCATATAATATAGAAAAGCGAAACACAAGATTGCTCCTACTATTCATGACCAAATGGTGGAAATCAAATTTTAAAAAATTGGTCTTGTATTGGCATTTAATATATTTACGTAAACTCGGTTTTTAAAAATTCAGTATAATACAATAAAAACAAACAATCCTTTGCATCTATTTCTAGAGCCGCATAAAAAATATATAAACGAATATAATCGTTTTGAAGATCCCTGTATTTTGTAATATTAGTTTTATTTGATTAAAATGAAATTTAATAACAAAACGAAGTTATAGGATGAAACTACTTAGGAGTGCTCTGTGAAAGGATTGATTTTATACACAAACCGCTTGGTATCCCATTGGATTTTAAAGCTAATAAATTCAGTTCATAACACTACCACATAATAAAAAAAAGCGAAACACAAGATTATTCCTACTATTCATGACCAAATGGTGGAAATCAAATTTTAAAAAATTGGTCTTGTATTGGCATTGAATATATTTACGTAAACTCGGTTTTTAAAAATTCAGTTTAATACAATAAACAAAAAATCCTTTGCATCTATTTATAGAGCCGCATGAAAAATATAATACCGAATATAATCGTTTTGAAGATCCCTGTATTGTGTATTATTAGCTTTATTTGATTTAAAAGAAATTAATTAACAAAACGAATTTATAGGCTGAAATTATTTAGGAGTGCTTTGTGAAAGGATTGATTTTATACACAAATCGCTTGGTACTCCATTGGACTTTAAAACATACAAATTCAATTCATAACAATGCCATATAATGAGGAAAGGGAAACACAAGATTACTCCAACTGTTCATGAGCAAATGGTGGACATCAAATTCTAAAAAATTGGTGGTGTATTGGAATTTACAATATTTACGTAAACTCGGTTTTTAAAAATTCAGTATAATACAATAAAAACAAAAAATCCTTCGCATCTATTTATAGAGCCGCATGAAAAATATAATAACGAATATAATCGTTTTGAACATCCCTGTATTTTGTAATATTAGTTTTATTTGATTAAAATGAAATTTAATAGCAAAACGAAGTTGTAGGATGAAACTACTTAGGCGTGGTCTGTGAAAGGATTGGTTTTATACACCAACCACTTGTTACCCCATTGGACTTTAAATCATATAAATTCAGTTCATAACAATGCCATATAATAAAGAAAAGCGAAACACAAGATTACTCCAACTATTCATGTCCAAATGGTGGACATCAAATTTTAAAAAATTGGTTTTGTATTGGCATTTAATATATTTACGTAAACTCGGTTTTTAAAAATTCAGTATAATACAATAAAAACAAAAAATCCTTCGCATCTATTTATAGAGCCGCATGTAAAATAGATTACCGAATATATTCGTTTTGAACATCCCTGTATTTTGTAATATTAGTTTTATTTGATTAAAATGAAATTTAATAGCAAAACAAAGTTGTAGGATGACACTACTTAGGAGTGCTCTGTGAAAGGATTGATTTTATACACAAACCACTTGGTACCCCATTGGACTTTAAATCATATAAATTCAGTTCATAACAATGCCATATAATAAAGAAAAGCGAAACACAAGATTACTCCCACTATTCATGACCAAATGGTGGATATCAAATTCTAAAAAATTGGTGGTGTATTGGAATTTACAATATTTACGTAAACTCGGTTTTTAAAAATTCAGTATAATACAATAAAAACAAAAAATCCTTCGCATCTATTTATAGAGCCGCATGAAAAATATAATAACGAATATAACCGTTTTGAACATCCCTGTATTTAGTAATATTAGTTTTATTTGATTAAAATGAAATTTAATAGCAAAACGAAGTTGTAGGATGAAACTACTTAGGAATGCTCTGTGAAAGGATTAGTTTTATACACAAACCACTTGTACCCCATTGGACTTTAAATCGTATAAATTTAGTTCATAACAATGCCATATAATAAAGAAAAGCGAAACACAAGATTACTCCCACTACTCATGACCAAATGGTGGACATCAAATTCTAAAAAATTGGTGGTGTATTGGAATTTACAATATTTACGTAAACTCGGTTTTTAAAAATTCAGTATAATACAATAAAAACAAAAAATCCTTCGCATCTATTTATAGAGCCGCATGAAAAATATAATACCGAATATAATCGTTTTGAAGATCCCTGTATTTTGTAATATTAGTTTTATTTGATTAAAATGAAATTTAATAACAAAACGAAGTTATGGGATGAAACTACTTAGGAGTGCTCTGTGAAAGGATTGATTTTATACACAAACCGCTTGGTATCCCATTGGACTTTAAAGCTAATAAATTCAGTTCATAACACTGCCATATAATAAAGAAAAGCGAAACACAAGATTATTCCTACTATTCATGACCAAATGGTGGAAATCAAATTTTAAAAAATTGGTGGTGTATTGGAATTTACAATATTTACGTAAACTCGGTTTTTAAAAATTCAGTATAATACAATAAAAACAAAAAATCCTTTGCATCTATTTCTAGAGCCGCATGTAAAATATAATACCGAATTTAATCTTTTTGAAGATCCCTGTATTTTTTAATATTAGTTTTATTTGATTAAAATGAAATTTAATAACAAAACGAAGTTATAGGATGAAACTACTTAGGAGTGCTCTGTGAAAGGATTGACTTTATACACAAACCGCTTGGTACCCCATTGGACTTCAAAGCTAATAAATTCAGTTCATAACACTGCCATATAATAAAGAAAAGCGAAACACAAGATTACTCCCACTATTCATGACCAAATGGTGGATATCAAATTCTAAATAATTGGTCTTGTATTGGCATTTAATATATTTACGTAAACTCGGTTTTTAAAAATTCAGTATAATACAATAAAAACAAAAAATCCTTTGCATTTATTTCTAGAGCCGCATGTAAAATATAATACCGAATTTAATCTTTTTGAAGATCCCTGTATTTTTTAATATTAGTTTTATTTGATTAAAATTAAATTTAATAACAAAACGAAGTTGTAGGATGAAACTACTTAGGAGTGCTTTGTGGAAGCATTGATTTTATACACAAACCACTTGGTACCCCATTGGACTTTAAAACATACAAATTCAGTTCATAACAACGCCATATAATAAAAATAAGCGAAACACAAGATTATTCCTACTATTCATGACCAAATGGTGGAAATCAAATTTTAAAAAATTGGTCTTGTATTGGCATTGAATATATTTACGTAAACTCGGTTTTTAAAAATTCAGTATAATACACTAAACAAAAAATCCTTTGCATCTATTTCTAGAGCCGCATGAAAAATATTATAATGAATATAATCGTTTTGAACATCCCTGTATTTTGTAATATTAGTTTTATTTGATTAAAATGAAATTTAATAGCAAAACGAAGTTGTAGGATAAAACTACTTAGGAGTGCTCTGTGAAAGGATTGGTTTTATACACAAACCACTTGTTACCCCATTGGACTTTGAATCATATAAATTCAGTTTAAAAAAATGCCATATAAAAAAGATAAGCGAAAAACAAGATTACTCCCACTACTCATGACCAAATGGTGGAAATCAATTTTAAAAAATTGGCCTTGTATTGGCATTTAATATATTTACGTAAACTCGGTTTTTAAAAATTCAGTATAATACAATACAAACAAAAAATCCTTCGCATCTATTTATAGAGCCGCATGTAAAATATAATACCGAATATATTCGTTTTGAAGATCCCTGTATTTTGTAATTTTAGTTTTATTTGATTAAAATGAAATTTAATAACAAAACGAAGTTATAGGATGAAACTACTTAGGAGTGCTCTGTGAAAGGATTGATTTTATACACAAACCACTTGGTACCCCATTGGACTTTAAATCATATAAATTCAGTTCATACCAATGCCATATAATAAAGAAAAGCGAAACACAAGATTATTCCTACTATTCATGACCACATGGTGGAAATCAAATTTTAAAAAATTGGTCTTGTATTGGCATTTAATATATTTACGTAAACTCGGTTTTTAAAAATTCAGTATAATACAATAAAAACAAAAAATCCTTTGCATCTATTTCTAGAGCCGCATGGAAAATATAACAACGAAAATAATCGTTTTGAACACCCTCGTATTTTGTAATATTAGTTTTATTTGATTAAAATGAAATTTAATAGCAAAACGAAGTTGTAAGGTGAAACTACTTAGGAGTGCTCTGTGAAAGGGTTGATTTTATACACAAACCACTTGGTACCCCATTGGACTTTATATCATATAAATTCAGTTCATAACAATGCCATATAATAAAGAAAAGCGAAACACAAGATTACTCCCACTACTCATGACCAAATGGTGGACATCAAATTCTAAAAAATTGGTGGTGTATTGGAATTTACAATATTTACTTAAACTCGGTTTTTAAAAATTCAGTATAATACAATAAAAACAAAAAATCCTTCGCATCTATTTCTAGAGCTGCATGTAAAATATAATACCGAATATAATCGTTTTGAAGATCCCTGTATTTTGTAATATTAGTTTTATTTGATTAAAATGAAATTTAATAACAAAACGAAGTTATAGGATGAAACTACTTAGGAGTGCTCTGTGAAAGGATTGATTTTATACACAAACCGCTTGGTATCCCATTGGATTTTAAAGCTAATAAATTCAGTTCATAACACTACCACATAATAAAAAAAAGCGAAACACAAGATTATTCCTACTATTCATGACCAAATGGTGGAAATCAAATTTTAAAAAATTGGTCTTGTATTGGCATTGAATATATTTACGTAAACTCGGTTTTTAAAAATTCAGTTTAATACAATAAACAAAAAATCCTTTGCATCTATTTATAGAGCCGCATGAAAAATATAATAACGAATATAATCGTTTTGAAGATCCCTGTATTTTGTATTATTAGTTTTATTTCATGAAAATGAAATTTAATAGCAAAACGATGTTGTAGCCTTAAATTATTTAGGAGTGCTTTGTGAAAGGATTAATTTTATACACAAACCACTTGGTACCTCATTGGACTTTAAAACATACAAATTCAGTTCATAACAATGCCATATAATAATGAAAAGCGAAACACAGGATTACTCCAACTGTTCATGACCAAATGGTGGACATCAAATACTAAAACATTGGTGGTGTATTGGAATTTACAATATTTACGTAAATTCGGTTTTTAAAAATTCAGTATAATACACTAAACAAAAAATCCTTTGCATCTATTTCTAGAGCCGCATGAAAAATATTATAACGAATATAATCGTTTTGTAATATTAGTTTTATTTGATTAAAATGAAATTTAATAGCAAAACGAAGTTGTAGGATGAAACTACTTAGGAGTGGTCTGTGAAAGGATTGGTTTTATACACCAACCACTTGTTACCCCACTGGACTTTTAATCATATAAATTCAGTTCATAACAATGCCATATAATAAATAAAGCGAAACACAAGATTACTCCCACCACTCATGACCAAATGGTGGACATCAAATTCTAAAAAATTGGTGGTGAATTGGAATTTACAATATTTTCGTAAACTCGGTTTTTAAAAATTCAGTATAATACAATAAAAACAAAAAATCCTTCGCATCTATTTATAGAGCCGCATGAAAAATATAATAACGAATATAATCGTTTTGAAGATCCCTGTATTTTGTATTATTAGTTTTATTTCATGAAAATGAAATTTAATAGCAAAACGATGTTGTAGCCTTAAATTATTTAGGAGTGCTTTGTGAAAGGATTAATTTTATACACAAACCACTTGGTACCTCATTGGACTTTAAAACATACAAATTCAGTTCATAACAATGCCATATAATAATGAAAAGCGAAACACAGGATTACTCCAACTGTTCATGACCAAATGGTGGACATCAAATACTAAAACATTGGTGGTGTATTGGAATTTACAATATTTACGTAAATTCGGTTTTTAAAAATTCAGTATAATACACTAAACAAAAAATCCTTTGCATCTATTTCTAGAGCCGCATGAAAAATATTATAACGAATATAATCGTTTTGTAATATTAGTTTTATTTGATTAAAATGAAATTTAATAGCAAAACGAAGTTGTAGGATGAAACTACTTAGGAATGCTCTGTGAAAGGATTAGTTTTATACACAAACCACTTGTTACCCCATTGGACTTTAAATCATATAAATTAAGTTCATAACAATGCCATATAATAAATAAAGCGAAACACAAGATTACTCCCACCACTCATGACCAAATGGTGGACATCAAATTCTAAAAAATTGGTGGTGAATTGGAATTTACAATATTTTCGTAAACTCGGTTTTTAAAAATTCAGTATAATACAATAAAAACAAAAAATCCTTCGCATCTATTTATAGAGCCGCATGAAAAATATAATAACGAATATAATCGTTTTGAAGATCCCTGTATTTTGTATTATTAGTTTTATTTCATGAAAATGAAATTTAATAGCAAAACGATGTTGTAGCCTTAAATTATTTAGGAGTGCTTTGTGAAAGGATTAATTTTATACACAAACCACTTGGTACCTCATTGGACTTTAAAACATACAAATTCAGTTCATAACAATGCCATATAATAATGAAAAGCGAAACACAGGATTACTCCAACTGTTCATGACCAAATGGTGGACATCAAATACTAAAACATTGGTGGTGTATTGGAATTTACAATATTTACGTAAATTCGGTTTTTAAAAATTCAGTATAATACACTAAACAAAAAATCCTTTGCATCTATTTCTAGAGCCGCATGAAAAATATTATAACGAATATAATCGTTTTGTAATATTAGTTTTATTTGATTAAAATGAAATTTAATAGCAAAACGAAGTTGTAGGATGAAACTACTTAGGAGTGGTCTGTGAAAGGATTGGTTTTATACACCAACCACTTGTTACCCCACTGGACTTTTAATCATATAAATTCAGTTCATAACAATGCCATATAATAAAGAAAAGCGAAACACAAGATTACTCCCACTATTCATGACCAAATGGTGGACATCAAATTCTAAAAAATTGGTGGTGTATTGGAGTTTACAATATTTACGTAAACTCGGTTTTTAAAAATTCAGTATAATACAATAAAAACAAAAAATCCTTTGCATCTATTTATAGAGCCGCATGAAAAATATAATACCGAATATAATCGTTTTGAAGATCCCTGTATTTTGTATTATTAGCTTTATTTGATTTAAAAGAAATTAATTAACAAAACGAATTTATAGGCTGAAATTATTTAGGAGTGCTTTGTGAAAGGATTGATTTTATACACAAACCGCTTGGTACTCCATTGGACTTTAAAACATGCAAATTCAGTTCATAACAATGCCATATAATAAATAAAAGCGAAACACAAGATTACTCCAACTGTTCATGACCAAATGGTGGACATCAAATTTTAAAAAATTGGTGGTGTATTGGAATTTACAATATTTACGTGAACTCGGTTTTTAAAAATTCAGTATAATACACTAAACAAAAAATCCTTTGCATCTATTTCTAGAGCCGCATGAAAAATATTATAACGAATATAATCGTTTTGTAATATTAGTTTTATTTGATTAAAATGAAATTTAATAGCAAAACGAAGTTGTAGGATGAAACTACTTAGGAGTGGTCTGTGAAAGGATTGGTTTTATTAACCAACCACTTGTTACCCCATTGAACTTTAAATCATATAAATTCAGTTCATAACAATGCCATATAATAAAGAAAAGCGAAACACAAGATTACTCCAACTGTTCATGACTAAATGGTGGACATCAAATTTTAAAAAATTGGTGGTGTATTGGAATTTACAATATTTACGTGAACTCGGTTTTTAAAAATTCAGTATAATACACTAAACAAAAAATCCTTTGCATCTATTTCTAGAGCCGCATGAAAAATATTATAATGAATATAATCGTTTTGAAGATCCCTGTATTTCGTATTATTAGTTTTATTTCATGAAAATGAAATTTAATAGCAAAACGATGTTGTAGCCTTAAATTATTTAGGAGTGCTTTGTGAAAGGATTGATTTTATACACAAACCACTTGGTACCTCATTGGACTTTAAAACATGCAAATTCAGTTCATAACAATGCCATATAATAAATAAAAGCAAAACACAAGATTACTCCAACTGTTCATGACCAAATGGTGGACATCAAATTCTAAAAAATTGGTGGTGTATTGGAATTTACAATATTTACGTAAACTCGGTTTTTAAAAATTCAGTATAATACAATAAAAACAAAAAATCCTTTGCATCTATTTCTAGAGCCGCATGAAAAATATTATAACGAATATAATCGTTTTGAACATTCCTTTATTTTGTAATATTAGTTTTATTTGATTAAAATGAAATTTAATAGCAAAACGAAGTTGTAGGATGAAACTACTTAGGAGTCCTTTGTGAAAGCATTGATTTTATACACAAACCACTTGGTACCCCATTGGACTTTAAAACATACAAATTCAGTTCATAACAACGCCATATAATAAAGAAAAGCGAAACACAAGATTACTCCCACTATTCATGACCAAATGGTGGACATCAAATTCTAAAAAATTGGTGGTGTATTGGAATTTACAATATTTACGTAAACTCGGTTTTTAAAAATTCAGTATAATACAATAAAAACAAAAAATCCTTCGCATCTATTTATAGAGCCGCATGAAAAATATAATAACGAATATAATCGTTTTGAACATCCCTGTATTTTGTAATATTAGTTTTATTTGATTAAAATGAAATTTAATAGCAAAACAAAGTTGTAGGATGAAACTACCTAGGAGTGGTCTGTGAAAGGATTGGTTTTATACACCAACCACTTGTTACCCCATTGGACTTTAAATCATATAAATTCAGTTCATAACAATGCCATATAATAAAGAAAAGCGAAACACAAGATTACTCCAACTATTCATGGCCAAATGGTGGAAATCAAATTTTAAAAAATTGGTCTTATATTGGCATATAAAATATTTACGTAAACTCGGTTTTTAAAAATTCAGTATAATACAATAAAAACAAAAAATCCTTTGCATTTATTTCTAAAGCCGTATAAAAAATATATAAACGAATATAATCGTTTTGAAGATCCCTGTATTTTGTAATTTTAGTTTTATTTGATTAAAATGAAATTTAATAACAAAACGAAGTTATAGGATGAAACTACTTAGGAGTGCTCTGTGAAAGGATTGATTTTATACACAAACCACTTGGTACCCCATTGGACTTTAAATCATATAAATTCAATTCATAACAATGCCATATAATAAAGAAAAGCGAAACACAAGATTACTCCCACTACTCATGACCAAATGGTGGACATCAAATTCTAAAAAATTGGTGGTGTATTGGAATTTACAATATTTACGTGAACTCGGTTTGTAAAAATTCAGTATAATACAATAAAAACAAAAAATCCTTCGCATCTATTTCTAGAGCCGCATGAAAAATATTATAATGAATATAATCGTTTTGAAGATCCCTGTATTTCGTATTATTAGTTTTATTTCATGAAAATGAAATTTAATAGCAAAACGATGTTGTAGCCTTAAATTATTTAGGAGTGCTTTGTGAAAGGATTGATTTTATACACAAACCACTTGGTACCTCATTGGACTTTAAAACATGCAAATTCAGTTCATAACAATGCCATATAATAAATAAAAGCGAAACACAAGATTACTCCAACTGTTCATGACCAAATGGTGGACATCAAATTTTAAAAAATTGGTGGTGTATTGGAATTTACAATATTTACGTGAACTCGGTTTTTAAAAATTCCGTATAATACACTAAACAAAAAATCCTTTGCATCTATTTCTAGAGCCGCATGAAAAATATTATAACGAATATAATCGTTTTGTAATATTAGTTTTATTTGATTAAAATGAAATTTAATAGCAAAACGAAGTTGTAGGATGAAACTACTTAGGAGTGGTCTGTGAAAGGATTGGTTTTATACACCAACCACTTGTTACCCCATTGAACTTTAAATCATATGAATTCAGTTCATAACAATGCCATATAATAAAGAAAAGCGAAACACAAGATTACTCCAACTGTTCATGACTAAATGGTGGACATCAAATTTTAAAAAATTGGTGGTGTATTGGAATTTACAATATTTACGTGAACTCGGTTTTTAAAAATTCAGTATAATACACTAAACAAAAAATCCTTTGCATCTATTTCTAGAGCCGCATGAAAAATATTATAATGAATATAATCGTTTTGAAGATCCCTGTATTTCGTATTATTAGTTTTATTTCATGAAAATGAAATTTAATAGCAAAACGATGTTGTAGCCTTAAATTATTTAGGAGTGCTTTGTGAAAGGATTGATTTTATACACAAACCACTTGGTACCTCATTGGACTTTAAAACATGCAAATTCAGTTCATAACAATGCCATATAATAAATAAAAGCGAAACACAAGATTACTCCAACTGTTCATGACCAAATGGTGGACATCAAATTTTAAAAAATTGGTGGTGTATTGGAATTTACAATATTTACGTGAACTCGGTTTTTAAAAATTCAGTATAATACACTAAACAAAAAATCCTTTGCATCTATTTCTAGAGCCGCATGAAAAATATTATAACGAATATAATCGTTTTGTAATATTAGTTTTATTTGATTAAAATGAAATTTAATAGCAAAACGAAGTTGTACGATGAAACTACTTAGGAGTGGTCTGTGAAAGGATTGGTTTTATACACCAACCACTTGTTACCCCATTGGACTTTAAATCATATAAATTCAGTTCATAACAATGCCATATAATAAAGAAAAGGGAAACACAAGATTACTCCCACTATTCATGACCAAATGGTGGACATCAAATTCTAAAAAATTGGTGATGTATTGGAATTTACAATATTTACGTAAACTCGGTTTTTAAAAATTCAGTATAATACAATAAAAACAAAAAATCCTTTGCATCTATTTCTAGAGCCGCATGAAAAATATTATAACGAATATAATCGTTTTGAACATTCCTTTATTTTGTAATATTAGTTTTATTTGATTAAAATGAAATTTAATAGCAAAACGAAGTTGTAGGATGAAACTACTTAGGAGTCCTTTGTGAAAGCATTGATTTTATACACAAACCACTTGGTACCCCATTGGACTTTAAAACATACAAATTCAGTTCATAACAACGCCATATAATAAAGAAAAGCGAAACACAAGATTACTCCCACTATTCATGACCAAATGGTGGACATCAAATTCTAAAAAATTGGTGGTGTATTGGAATTTACAATATTTACGTAAACTCGGTTTTTAAAAATTCAGTATAATACAATAAAAACAAAAAATCCTTCGCATCTATTTATAGAGCCGCATGAAAAATATAATAACGAATATAATCGTTTTGAAGATCCCTGTATTTTGTATTATTAGCTTTATTTGATTTAAAAGAAATTAATTAACAAAACGAATTTATAGGCTGAAATTATTTAGGAGTGCTTTGTGAAAGGATTGATTTTATACACAAACCGCTTGGTACTCCATTGGACTTTAAAACATACAAATTCAGTTCATAACAATGCCATATAATAAATAAAAGCGAAACACAAGATTACTCCAACTGTTCATGACCAAATGGTGGACATCAAATTCTAAAAAATTGGTGGTGTATTGGAATTTACAATATTTACGTAAACTCGGTTTTTAAAAATTCAGTATAATACAATAAAAACAAAAAATCCTTCGCATCTATTTATAGAGCCGCATGAAAAATATAATAACGAATATAATCGTTCTGAACATCCCTGTATTTTGTAATATTAGTTTTATTTGATTAAAATGAAATTTAATAGCAAAACAAAGTTGTAGGATGAAACTACCTAGGAGTGGTCTGTGAAAGGATTGGTTTTATACACCAACCACTTGTTACCCCATTGGACTTTAAATCATATAAATTCAGTTCATAACAATGCCATATAATAAAGAAAAGCGAAACACAAGATTACTCCAACTATTCATGGCCAAATGGTGGAAATCAAATTTTAAAAAATTGGTCTTATATTGGCATATAAAATATTTACGTAAACTCGGTTTTTAAAAATTCAGTATAATACAATAAAAACAAAAAATCCTTTGCATTTATTTCTAAAGCCGTATAAAAAATATATAAACGAATATAATCGTTTTGAAGATCCCTGTATTTTGTAATTTTAGTTTTATTTGATTAAAATGAAATTTAATAACAAAACGAAGTTATAGGATGAAACTACTTAGGAGTGCTCTGTGAAAGGATTGATTTTATACACAAACCACTTGGTACCCCATTGGACTTTAAATCATATAAATTCAATTCATAACAATGCCATATAATAAAGAAAAGCGAAACACAAGATTACTCCCACTACTCATGACCAAATGGTGGACATCAAATTCTAAAAAATTGGTGGTGTATTGGAATTTACAATATTTTCGTAAACTCGGTTTTTAAAAATTCAGTATAATACAATAAAAACAAAAAATCCTTCGCATCTATTTCTAGAGCTGCATGTAAAATATAATACCGAATATAATCGTTTTGAAGATCCCTGTATTTTGTAATATTAGTTTTATTTGATTAAAATGAAATTTAATAACAAAACGAAGTTATAGGATGAAACTACTTAGGAGTGCTCTGTGAAAGGATTGATTTTATACACAAACCGCTTGGTATCCCATTGGATTTTAAAGCTAATAAATTCAGTTCATAACACTACCACATAATAAAAAAAAGCGAAACACAAGATTATTCCTACTATTCATGACCAAATGGTGGAAATCAAATTTTAAAAAATTGGTCTTGTATTGGCATTGAATATATTTACGTAAACTCGGTTTTTAAAAATTCTGTATAATACACTAAACAAAAAACCCTTTGCATCTATTTCTAGAGCCGCATGAAAAATATTATAATGAATATAATCGTTTTGAACATCCTTGTATTTTGTAATATTAGTTTTATTTGAATAAAATGAAATTTAATAGCAAAACGAAGTTGTAGGATGAAACTACTTAGGAATGCTCTGTGAAAGGATTAGTTTTATACACAAACCACTTGGTACCCCATTGGACTTTAAATCATATAAATTCAGTTCATAACAATGCCATGTAATAAAGAAAAGCGAAACACAAGATTACTCCCACTACTCATGACCAAATGGTGGATATCAAATTCTAAAAAATTGTTGGTGTATTGAAATTTACAATATTTACGTAAACTCGGTTTTTTAAAATTCAGTATAATACAATAAAAACAAAAAATCCTTCGCATCTATTTCTAGAGCCGCATGAAAAATATAATACCGAATATAATCGTTTTGAAGATCCCTGTATTTTGTAATATTAGTTTTATTTGATTAAAATGAAATTTAATAACAAAACGAAGTTATAGGATGAAACTACTTAGGAGTGCTCTGTGAAAGGATTGATTTTATACACAAACCGCTTGGTATCCCATTGGATTTTAAAGCTAATAAATTCAGTTCATAACACTACCACATAATAAAAAAAAGCGAAACACAAGATTATTCCTACTATTCATGACCAAATGGTGGAAATCAAATTTTAAAAAATTGGTCTTGTATTGGCATTGAATATATTTACGTAAACTCGGTTTTTAAAAATTCAGTTTAATACAATAAACAAAAAATCCTTTGCATCTATTTCTAGAGCCGCATGAAAAATATTATAATGAATATAATCGTTCTGAACATCCCTGTATTTTGTAATATTAGTTTTATTTGATTAAAATGAAATTTAATAGCAAAACGAAGTTGTAGGATGAAACTACTTAGGAATGCTCTGTGAAAGGATTAGTTTTATACACAAACCACTTGTTACCCCATTGGAGTTTAAATCATATAAATTAAGTTCATAACAATGCCATATAATAAATAAAGCGAAACACAAGATTACTCCCACCACTCATGACCAAATGGTGGACATCAAATTCTAAAAAATTGGTGGTGAATTGGAATTTACAATATTTTCGTAAACTCGGTTTTTAAAAATTCAGTATAATACAATAAAAACAAAAAATCCTTCGCATCTATTTCTAGAGCTGCATGTAAAATATAATACCGAATATAATCGTTTTGAAGATCCCTGTATTTTGTAATATTAGTTTTATTTGATTAAAATGAAATTTAATAACAAAACGAAGTTATAGGATGAAACTACTTAGGAGTGCTCTGTGAAAGGATTGATTTTATACACAAACCGCTTGGTATCCCATTGGATTTTAAAGCTAATAAATTCAGTTCATAACACTACCACATAATAAAAAAAAGCGAAACACAAGATTATTCCTACTATTCATGACCAAATGGTGGAAATCAAATTTTAAAAAATTGGTCTTGTATTGGCATTGAATATATTTACGTAAACTCGGTTTTTAAAAATTCTGTATAATACACTAAACAAAAAACCCTTTGCATCTATTTCTAGAGCCGCATGAAAAATATTATAATGAATATAATCGTTTTGAACATCCTTGTATTTTGTAATATTAGTTTTATTTGATTAAAATGAAATTTAATAACAAAACGAAGTTATAGGATGAAACTACTTAGGAGTGCTCTGTGAAAGGATTGATTTTATACACAAACAACTTGGTACCCCATTGGACTTTAAATCATATAAATTCAATTCATAACAATGCCATATAATAAAGAAAAGCGAAACACAAGATTACTCCCACTACTCATGACCAAATGGTGGACATCAAATTCTAAAAAATTGGTGGTGTATTGGAATTTACAATATTTTCGTAAACTCGGTTTTTAAAAATTCAGTATAATACAATAAAAACAAAAAATCCTTCGCATCTATTTCTAGAGCTGCATGTAAAATATAATACCGAATATAATCGTTTTGAAGATCCCTGTATTTTGTAATATTAGTTTTATTTGATTAAAATGAAATTTAATAACAAAACGAAGTTATAGGATGAAACTACTTAGGAGTGCTCTGTGAAAGGATTGATTTTATACACAAACCGCTTGGTATCCCATTGGATTTTAAAGCTAATAAATTCAGTTCATAACACTACCACATAATAAAAAAAAGCGAAACACAAGATTATTCCTACTATTCATGACCAAATGGTGGAAATCAAATTTTAAAAAATTGGTCTTGTATTGGCATTGAATATATTTACGTAAACTCGGTTTTTAAAAATTCTGTATAATACACTAAACAAAAAATCCTTTGCATCTATTTCTAGAGCCGCATGGAAAATATAACAACGAAAATAATCGTTTTGAACACCCTCGTATTTTGTAATATTAGTTTTATTTGATTAAAATGAAATTTAATAGCAAAACGAAGTTGTAAGGTGAAACTACTTAGGAGTGCTCTGTGAAAGGGTTGATTTTATACACAAACCACTTGGTACCCCATTGGACTTTATATCATATAAATTCAGTTCATAACAATGCCATATAATAAAGTAAAGCGAAACACAAGATTACTCCCACTACTCATGACCAAATGGTGGACATCAAATTCTAAAAAATTGGTGGTGTATTGGAATTTACAATATTTACTTAAACTCGGTTTTTAAAAATTCAGTATAATACAATAAAAACAAAAAATCCTTCGCATCTATTTCTAGAGCTGCATGTAAAATATAATACCGAATATAATCGTTTTGAAGATCCCTGTATTTTGTAATATTAGTTTTATTTGATTAAAATGAAATTTAATAACAAAACGAAGTTATAGGATGAAACTACTTAGGAGTGCTCTGTGAAAGGATTGATTTTATACACAAACCGCTTGGTATCCCATTGGATTTTAAAGCTAATAAATTCAGTTCATAACACTACCACATAATAAAAAAAAGCGAAACACAAGATTATTCCTACTATTCATGACCAAATGGTGGAAATCAAATTTTAAAAAATTGGTCTTGTATTGGCATTGAATATATTTACGTAAACTCGGTTTTTAAAAATTCTGTATAATACACTAAACAAAAAACCCTTTGCATCTATTTCTAGAGCCGCATGAAAAATATTATAATGAATATAATCGTTTTGAACATCCTTGTATTTTGTAATATTAGTTTTATTTGAATAAAATGAAATTTAATAGCAAAACGAAGTTGTAGGATGAAACTACTTAGGAATGCTCTGTGAAAGGATTAGTTTTATACACAAACCACTTGGTACCCCATTGGACTTTAAAACATGCAAATTCAGTTCATAACAATGCCATATAATAAATAAAAGCGAAACACAAGATTACTCCAACTGTTCATGACCAAATGGTGGACATCAAATTTTAAAAAATTGGTGGTGTATTGGAATTTACAATATTTACGTGAACTCGGTTTTTAAAAATTCAGTATAATACACTAAACAAAAAATCCTTTGCATCTATTTCTAGAGCCGCATGAAAAATATTATAACGAATATAATCGTTTTGTAATATTAGTTTTATTTGATTAAAATGAAATTTAATAGCAAAACGAAGTTGTAGGATGAAACTACTTAGGAGTGGTCTGTGAAAGGATTGGTTTTATACACCAACCACTTGTTACCCCATTGAACTTTAAATCATATAAATTCAGTTCATAACAATGCCATATAATAAAGAAAAGCGAAACACAAGATTACTCCAACTGTTCATGACTAAATGGTGGACATCAAATTTTAAAAAATTGGTGGTGTATTGGAATTTACAATATTTACGTGAACTCGGTTTTTAAAAATTCAGTATAATACACTAAACAAAAAATCCTTTGCATCTATTTCTAGAGCCGCATGAAAAATATTATAATGAATATAATCGTTTTGAAGATCCCTGTATTTCGTATTATTAGTTTTATTTCATGAAAATGAAATTTAATAGCAAAACGATGTTGTAGCCTTAAATTATTTAGGAGTGCTTAGTGAAAGGATTGATTTTATACACAAACCACTTGGTACCTCATTGGACTTTAAAACATGCAAATTCAGTTCATAACAATGCCATATAATAAATAAAAGCAAAACACAAGATTACTCCAACTGTTCATGACCAAATGGTGGACATCAAATTTTAAAAAATTGGTGGTGTATTGGAATTTACAATATTTACGTGAACTCGGTTTTTAAAAATTCAGTATAATACACTAAACAAAAAATCCTTTGCATCTATTTCTAGAGCCGCATGAAAAATATTATAACGAATATAATCGTTTTGTAATATTAGTTTTATTTGATTAAAATGAAATTTAATAGCAAAACGAAGTTGTACGATGAAACTACTTAGGAGTGGTCTGTGAAAGGATTGGTTTTATACACCAACCACTTGTTACCCCATTGGACTTTAAATCATATAAATTCAGTTCATAACAATGCCATATAATAAAGAAAAGGGAAACACAAGATTACTCCCACTATTCATGACCAAATGGTGGACATCAAATTCTAAAAAATTGGTGGTGTATTGGAATTTACAATATTTACGTAAACTCGGTTTTTAAAAATTCAGTATAATACAATAAAAACAAAAAATCCTTTGCATCTATTTCTAGAGCCGCATGAAAAATATTATAACGAATATAATCGTTTTGAACATTCCTTTATTTTGTAATATTAGTTTTATTTGATTAAAATGAAATTTAATAGCAAAACGAAGTTGTAGGATGAAACTACTTAGGAGTCCTTTGTGAAAGCATTGATTTTATACACAAACCACTTGGTACCCCATTGGACTTTAAAACATACAAATTCAGTTCATAACAACGCCATATAATAAAGAAAAGCGAAACACAAGATTACTCCCACTATTCATGACCAAATGGTGGACATCAAATTCTAAAAAATTGGTGGTGTATTGGAATTTACAATATTTACGTAAACTCGGTTTTTAAAAATTCAGTATAATACAATAAAAACAAAAAATCCTTCGCATCTATTTATAGAGCCGCATGAAAAATATAATAACGAATATAATCGTTTTGAACATCCCTGTATTTTGTAATATTAGTTTTATTTGATTAAAATGAAATTTAATAGCAAAACAAAGTTGTAGGATGAAACTACCTAGGAGTGGTCTGTGAAAGGATTGGTTTTATACACCAACCACTTGTTACCCCATTGGACTTTAAATCATATAAATTCAGTTCATAACAATGCCATATAATAAAGAAAAGCGAAACACAAGATTACTCCAACTATTCATGGCCAAATGGTGGAAATCACATTTTAAAAAATTGGTCTTATATTGGCATATAAAATATTTACGTAAACTCGGTTTTTAAAAATTCAGTATAATACAATAAAAACAAAAAATCCTTTGCATTTATTTCTAAAGCCGTATAAAAAATATATAAACGAATATAATCGTTTTGAAGATCCCTGTATTTTGTAATTTTAGTTTTATTTGATTAAAATGAAATTTAATAACAAAACGAAGTTATAGGATGAAACTACTTAGGAGTGCTCTGTGAAAGGATTGATTTTATACACAAACCACTTGGTACCCCATTGGACTTTAAATCATATAAATTCAATTCATAACAATGCCATATAATAAAGAAAAGCGAAACACAAGATTACTCCCACTACTCATGACCAAATGGTGGACATCAAATTCTAAAAAATTGGTGGTGTATTGGAATTTACAATATTTTCGTAAACTCGGTTTTTAAAAATTCAGTATAATACAATAAAAACAAAAAATCCTTCGCATCTATTTCTAGAGCTGCATGTAAAATATAATACCGAATATAATCGTTTTGAAGATCCCTGTATTTTGTAATATTAGTTTTATTTGATTAAAATGAAATTTAATAACAAAACGAAGTTATAGGATGAAACTACTTAGGAGTGCTCTGTGAAAGGATTGATTTTATACACAAACCGCTTGGTATCCCATTGGATTTTAAAGCTAATAAATTTAGTTCATAACACTACCACATAATAAAAAAAAGCGAAACACAAGATTATTCCTACTATTCATGACCAAATGGTGGAAATCAAATTTTAAAAAATTGGTCTTGTATTGGCATTGAATATATTTACGTAAACTCGGTTTTTAAAAATTCTGTATAATACACTAAACAAAAAACCCTTTGCATCTATTTCTAGAGCCGCATGAAAAATATTATAATGAATATAATCGTTTTGAACATCCTTGTATTTTGTAATATTAGTTTTATTTGATTAAAATGAAATTTAATAGCAAAACGAAGTTGTAGGATGAAACTACTTAGGAATGCTCTGTGAAAGGATTGGTTTTATACACAAACCACTTGGTACCCCATTGGACTTTAAATCATATAAATTCAGTTCATAACAATGCCATGTAATAAAGAAAAGCGAAACACAAGATTACTCCCACTACTCATGACCAAATGGTGGATATCAAATTCTAAAAAATTGTTGGTGTATTGAAATTTACAATATTTACGTAAACTCGGTTTTTTAAAATTCAGTATAATACAATAAAAACAAAAAATCCTTCGCATCTATTTCTAGAGCCGCATGAAAAATATAATAACGAATATAATCGTTTTGAAGATCCCTGTATTTCGTATTATTAGTTTTATTTGATTAAAATGAAATTTAATAGCAAAACGAAGTTGTAGGATGAAACTACTTAGGAGTGCTCTGTGAAAGGATTGATTTTATACACAAACCACTTGTTTCCCCATTGGACTTTAAATCATATAAATTCAGTTCATAACAATGCCATATAATAAATAAAAGCGAAACACAAGATTACTCCAACTGTTCATGACTAAATGGTGGACATCAAATTTTAAAAAATTGGTGGTGTATTGGAATTTACAATATTTACGTGAACTCGGTTTTTAAAAATTCAGTATAATACACTAAACAAAAAATCCTTTGCATCTATTTCTAGAGCCGCATGAAAAATATTATAATGAATATAATCGTTTTGAAGATCCCTGTATTTCGTATTATTAGTTTTATTTCATGAAAATGAAATTTAATAGCAAAACGATGTTGTAGCCTTAAATTATTTAGGAGTGCTTTGTGAAAGGATTGATTTTATACACAAACCACTTGGTACCTCATTGGACTTTAAAACATGCAAATTCAGTTCATAACAATGCCATATAATAAATAAAAGCGAAACACAAGATTACTCCAACTGTTCATGACCAAATGGTGGACATCAAATTTTAAAAAATTGGTGGTGTATTGGAATTTACAATATTTACGTGAACTCGGTTTTTAAAAATTCCGTATAATACACTAAACAAAAAATCCTTTGCATCTATTTCTAGAGCCGCATGAAAAATATTATAACGAATATAATCGTTTTGTAATATTAGTTTTATTTGATTAAAATGAAATTTAATAGCAAAACGAAGTTGTAGGATGAAACTACTTAGGAGTGGTCTGTGAAAGGATTGGTTTTATACACCAACCACTTGTTACCCCATTGAACTTTAAATCATATAAATTCAGTTCATAACAATGCCATATAATAAAGAAAAGCGAAACACAAGATTACTCCAACTGTTCATGACTAAATGGTGGACATCAAATTTTAAAAAATTGGTGGTGTATTGGAATTTACAATATTTACGTGAACTCGGTTTTTAAAAATTCAGTATAATACACTAAACAAAAAATCCTTTGCATCTATTTCTAGAGCCGCATGAAAAATATTATAATGAATATAATCGTTTTGAAGATCCCTGTATTTCGTATTATTAGTTTTATTTCATGAAAATGAAATTTAATAGCAAAACGATGTTGTAGCCTTAAATTATTTAGGAGTGCTTTGTGAAAGGATTGATTTTATACACAAACCACTTGGTACCTCATTGGACTTTAAAACATGCAAATTCAGTTCATATCAATGCCATATAATAAATAAAAGCGAAACACAAGATTACTCCAACTGTTCATGACCAAATGGTGGACATCAAATTTTAAAAAATTGGTGGTGTATTGGAATTTACAATATTTACGTGAACTCGGTTTTTAAAAATTCAGTATAATACACTAAACAAAAAATCCTTTGCATCTATTTCTAGAGCCGCATGAAAAATATTATAACGAATATAATCGTTTTGTAATATTAGTTTTATTTGATTAAAATGAAATTTAATAGCAAAACGAAGTTGTACGATGAAACTACTTAGGAGTGGTCTGTGAAAGGATTGGTTTTATACACCAACCACTTGTTACCCCATTGGACTTTAAATCATATAAATTCAGTTCATAACAATGCCATATAATAATGAAAAGGGAAACACAAGATTACTCCCACTATTCATGACCAAATGGTGGACATCAAATTCTAAAAAATTGGTGGTGTATTGGAATTTACAATATTTACGTAAACTCGGTTTTTAAAAATTCAGTATAATACAATAAAAACAAAAAATCCTTTGCATCTATTTCTAGAGCCGCATGAAAAATATTATAACGAATATAATCGTTTTGAACATTCCTTTATTTTGTAATATTAGTTTTATTTGATTAAAATGAAATTTAATAGCAAAACGAAGTTGTAGGATGAAACTACTTAGGAGTCCTTTGTGAAAGCATTGATTTTATACACAAACCACTTGGTACCCCATTGGACTTTAAAACATACAAATTCAGTTCATAACAACGCCATATAATAAAGAAAAGCGAAACACAAGATTACTCCCACTATTCATGACCAAATGGTGGACATCAAATTCTAAAAAATTGGTGGTGTATTGGAATTTACAATATTTACGTAAACTCGGTTTTTAAAAATTCAGTATAATACAATAAAAACAAAAAATCCTTCGCATCTATTTATAGAGCCGCATGAAAAATATAATAACGAATATAATCGTTTTGAAGATCCCTGTATTTTGTATTATTAGCTTTATTTGATTTAAAAGAAATTAATTAACAAAACGAATTTATAGGCTGAAATTATTTAGGAGTGCTTTGTGAAAGGATTGATTTTATACACAAACCGCTTGGTACTCCATTGGACTTTAAAACATACAAATTCAGTTCATAACAATGCCATATAATGAGGAAAGGGAAACACAAGATTACTCCAACTGTTCATGACCAAATGGTGGACATCAAATTCTAAAAAATTGGTGGTGTATTGGAATTTACAATATTTACGTAAACTCGGTTTTTAAAAATTCAGTATAATACAATAAAAACAAAAAATCCTTCGCATCTATTTATAGAGCCGCATGAAAAATATAATAACGAATATAATCGTTTTGAACATCCCTGTATTTTGTAATATTAGTTTTATTTGATTAAAATGAAATTTAATAGCAAAACAAAGTTGTAGGATGAAACTACCTAGGAGTGGTCTGTGAAAGGATTGGTTTTATACACCAACCACTTGTTACCCCATTGGACTTTAAATCATATAAATTCAGTTCATAACAATGCCATATAATAAAGAAAAGCGAAACACAAGATTACTCCAACTATTCATGGCCAAATGGTGGAAATCAAATTTTAAAAAATTGGTCTTATATTGGCATATAAAATATTTACGTAAACTCGGTTTTTAAAAATTCAGTATAATACAATAAAAACAAAAAATCCTTTGCATTTATTTCTAAAGCCGTATAAAAAATATATAAACGAATATAATCGTTTTGAAGATCCCTGTATTTTGTAATTTTAGTTTTATTTGATTAAAATGAAATTTAATAACAAAACGAAGTTATAGGATGAAACTACTTAGGAGTGCTCTGTGAAAGGATTGATTTTATACACAAACCACTTGGTACCCCATTGCACTTTAAATCATATAAATTCAATTCATAACAATGCCATATAATAAAGAAAAGCGAAACACAAGATTACTCCCACTACTCATGACCAAATGGTGGACATCAAATTCTAAAAAATTGGTGGTGTATTGGAATTTACAATATTTTCGTAAACTCGGTTTTTAAAAATTCAGTATAATACAATAAAAACAAAAAATCCTTCGCATCTATTTCTAGAGCTGCATGTAAAATATAATACCGAATATAATCGTTTTGAAGATCCCTGTATTTTGTAATATTAGTTTTATTTGATTAAAATGAAATTTAATAACAAAACGAAGTTATAGGATGAAACTACTTAGAAGTGCTCTGTGAAAGGATTGATTTTATACACAAACCGCTTGGTATCCCATTGGATTTTAAAGCTAATAAATTCAGTTCATAACACTACCACATAATAAAAAAAAGCGAAACACAAGATTATTCCTACTATTCATGACCAAATGGTGGAAATCAAATTTTAAAAAATTGGTCTTGTATTGGCATTGAATATATTTACGTAAACTCGGTTTTTAAAAATTCTGTATAATACACTAAACAAAAAACCCTTTGCATCTATTTCTAGAGCCGCATGAAAAATATTATAATGAATATAATCGTTTTGAACATCCTTGTATTTTGTAATATTAGTTTTATTTGATTAAAATGAAATTTAATAGCAAAACGAAGTTGTAGGATGAAACTACTTAGGAATGCTCTGTGAAAGGATTAGTTTTATACACAAACCACTTGGTACCCCATTGGACTTTAAATCATATAAATTCAGTTCATAACAATGCCATGTAATAAAGAAAAGCGAAACACAAGATTACTCCCACTACTCATGACCAAATGGTGGATATCAAATTCTAAAAAATTGTTGGTGTATTGAAATTTACAATATTTACGTAAACTCGGTTTTTTAAAATTCAGTATAATACAATAAAAACAAAAAATCCTTCGCATCTATTTCTAGAGCCGCATGAAAAATATAATAACGAATATAATCGTTTTGAAGATCCCTGTATTTCGTATTATTAGTTTTATTTGATTAAAATGAAATTTAATAGCAAAACGAAGTTGTAGGATGAAACTACTTAGGAGTGCTCTGTGAAAGGATTGATTTTATACACAAACCACTTGTTTCCCCATTGGACTTTAAATCATATAAATTCAGTTCATAACAATGCCATATAATAAATAAAAGCGAAACACAAGATTACTCCAACTGTTCATGACCAAATGGTGGACATCAAATAATAAAAAATTGGTGGTGTATTGGAATTTACAATATTTACGTAAACTCGGTTTTTAAAAATTCAGTATAATACAATAAAAACAAAAAATCCTTCGCATCTATTTATAGAGCCGCATGAAAAATATAATAACGAATATAATCGTTTTGAACATCCCTGTATTTTGTAATATTAGTTTTATTTGATTAAAATGAAATTTAATAGCAAAACAAAGTTGTAGGATGAAACTACTTAGGAGTGCTCTGTGAAAGGATTGGTTTTATACACCAACCACTTGTTACCCCATTGAACTTTAAATCATATAAATTCAGTTCATAACAATGCCATATAATAAAGAAAAGCGAAACACAAGATTACTCCAACTGTTCATGACTAAATGGTGGACATCAAATTTTAAAAAATTGGTGGTGTATTGGAATTTACAATATTTACGTGAACTCGGTTTTTAAAAATTCAGTATAATACACTAAACAAAAAATCCTTTGCATCTATTTCTAGAGCCGCATGAAAAATATTATAATGAATATAATCGTTTTGAAGATCCCTGTATTTCGTATTATTAGTTTTATTTGATTAAAATGAAATTTAATAGCAAAACGAAGTTGTAGGATGAAACTACTTAGGAGTGCTCTGTGAAAGGATTGATTTTATACACAAACCACTTGTTTCCCCATTGGACTTTAAATCATATTAATTCAGTTCATAACAATGCCATATAATAAAGAAAAGCGAAACACAAGATTACTCCCACTATTCATGACCGAATGGTGGACATCAAATTCTAAAAAATTGGTGGTGTATTGGAATTTACAATATTTTCGTAAACTCGGTTTTTAAAAATTCAGTATAATAGAATAAAAACAAAAAATTCTTCGCATCTATTTATAGAGCCGCATGAAAAATATAATACCGAATATAATCGTTTTGAAGATCCCTGTATTGTGTATTATTAGCTTTATTTGATTTAAAAGAAATTAATTAACAAAACGAATTTATAGGCTGAAATTATTTAGGAGTGCTTTGTGAAAGGATTTATTTTATACACAAACCGCTTGGTACTCCATTGGACTTTAAAACATACAAATTCAGTTCATAACAATGCCATATAATGAGGAAAGGGAAACACAAGATTACTCCAACTGTTCATGACCAAATGGTGGACATCAAATTCTAAAAAATTGGTGGTGTATTGGAATTTACAATATTTACGTAAACTCGGTTTTTAAAAATTCAGTATAATACAATAAAAACAAAAAATCCTTCGCATCTATTTCTAGAGCTGCATGTAAAATATAATACCGAATATAATCGTTTTGAAGATCCCTGTATTTTGTAATATTAGTTTTATTTGATTAAAATGAAATTTAATAACAAAACGAAGTTATGGGATGAAACTACTTAGGAGTGCTCTGTGAAAGGATTGATTTTATACACAAACCGCTTGGTATCCCATTGGACTTTAAAGCTAATAAATTCAGTTCATACCAATGCCATATAATAAAGAAAAGCGAAACACAAGATTATTCCTACTATTCATGACCAAATGGTGGAAATCAAATTTTAAAAAATTGGTGGTGTATTGGAATTTACAATATTTACGTAAACTCGGTTTTTAAAAATTCAGTATAATACAATAAAAACAAAAAATCCTTCGCATCTATTTCTAGAGCCGCATGTAAAATATAATACCGAATATAATCTTTTTGAAGATCCCTGTATTTTTTAATATTAGTTTTATTTGATTAAAATGAAATTTAATAACAAAACGAAGTTGTAGGATGAAACTACTTAGGAGTGCTCTGTGAAAGGATTGGTTTTATACACCAACCACTTGTTACCCCATTGGACTTTAAATCATATTAATTCAGTTCATAACAATGCCATATAATAAAGAAAAGCGAAACACAAGATTACTCCCACTATTCATGACTAAATGGTGGACATCAAATTTTAAAAAATTGGTGGTGTATTGGAATTTACAATATTTACGTGAACTCGGTTTTTAAAAATTCAGTATAATACACTAAACAAAAAATCCTTTGCATCTATTTCTAGAGCCGCATGAAAAATATTATAACGAATATAATCGTTTTGTAATATTAGTTTTATTTGATTAAAATGAAATTTAATAGCAAAACGAAGTTGTAGGATGAAACTACTTAGGAGTGGTCTGTGAAAGGATTGGTTTTATACACCAACCACTTGTTACCCCATTCAACTTTAAATCATATAAATTCAGTTCATAACAATGCCATATAATAAAGAAAAGCGAAACACAAGATTACTCCAACTGTTCATGACTAAATGGTGGACATCAAATTTTAAAAAATTGGTGGTGTATTGGAATTTACAATATTTACGTGAACTCGGTTTTTAAAAATTCAGTATAATACACTAAACAAAAAATCCTTTGCATCTATTTCTAGAGCCGCATGAAAAATATTATAATGAATATAATCGTTTTGAAGATCCCTGTATTTCGTATTATTAGTTTTATTTCATGAAAATGAAATTTAATAGCAAAACGATGTTGTAGCCTTAAATTATTTAGGAGTGCTTTGTGAAAGGATTGATTTTATACACAAACCACTTGGTACCTCATTGGACTTTAAAACATGCAAATTCAGTTCATAACAATGCCATATAATAAATAAAAGCGAAACACAAGATTACTCCAACTGTTCATGACCAAATGGTGGACATCAAATTTTAAAAAATTGGTGGTGTATTGGAATTTACAATATTTACGTGAACTCGGTTTTTAAAAATTCAGTATAATACACTAAACAAAAAATCCTTTGCATCTATTTCTAGAGCCGCATGAAAAATATTATAACGAATATAATCGTTTTGTAATATTAGTTTTATTTGATTAAAATGAAATTTAATAGCAAAACGAAGTTGTACGATGAAACTACTTAGGAGTGGTCTGTGAAAGGATTGGTTTTATACACCAACCACTTGTTACCCCATTGGACTTTAAATCATATAAATTCAGTTCATAACAATGCCATATAATAAAGAAAAGGGAAACACAAGATTACTCCCACTATTCATGACCAAATGGTGGACATCAAATTCTAAAAAATTGGTCGTGTATTGGAATTTACAATATTTACGTAAACTCGGTTTTTAAAAATTCAGTATAATACAATAAAAACAAAAAATCCTTTGCATCTATTTCTAGAGCCGCATGAAAAATATTATAACGAATATAATCGTTTTGAACATTCCTTTATTTTGTAATATTAGTTTTATTTGATTAAAATGAAATTTAATAGCAAAACGAAGTTGTAGGATGAAACTACTTAGGAGTCCTTTGTGAAAGCATTGATTTTATACACAAACCACTTGGTACCCCATTGGACTTTAAAACATACAAATTCAGTTCATAACAACGCCATATAATAAAGAAAAGCGAAACACAAGATTACTCCCACTATTCATGACCAAATGGTGGACATCAAATTCTAAAAAATTGGTGGTGTATTGGAATTTACAATATTTACGTAAACTCGGTTTTTAAAAATTCAGTATAATACAATAAAAACAAAAAATCCTTCGCATCTATTTATAGAGCCGCATGAAAAATATAATAACGAATATAATCGTTTTGAAGATCCCTGTATTTTGTATTATTAGCTTTATTTGATTTAAAAGAAATTAATTAACAAAACGAATTTATAGGCTGAAATTATTTAGGAGTGCTTTGTGAAAGGATTGATTTTATACACAAACCGCTTGGTACTCCATTGGACTTTAAAACATACAAATTCAGTTCATAACAATGCCATATAATGAGGAAAGGGAAACACAAGATTACTCCAACTGTTCATGACCAAATGGTGGACATCAAATTCTAAAAAATTGGTGGTGTATTGGAATTTACAATATTTACGTAAACTCGGTTTTTAAAAATTCAGTATAATACAATAAAAACAAAAAATCCTTCGCATCTATTTATAGAGCCGCATGAAAAATATAATAACGAATATAATCGTTTTGAACATCCCTGTATTTTGTAATATTAGTTTTATTTGATTAAAATGAAATTTAATAGCAAAACAAAGTTGTAGGATGAAACTACCTAGCAGTGGTCTGTGAAAGGATTGGTTTTATACACCAACCACTTGTTACCCCATTGGACTTTAAATCATATAAATTCAGTTCATAACAATGCCATATAATAAAGAAAAGCGAAACACAAGATTACTCCAACTATTCATGGCCAAATGGTGGAAATCAAATTTTAAAAAATTGGTCTTATATTGGCATATAAAATATTTACGTAAACTCGGTTTTTAAAAATTCAGTATAATACAATAAAAACAAAAAATCCTTTGCATTTATTTCTAAAGCCGTATAAAAAATATATAAACGAATATAATCGTTTTGAAGATCCCTGTATTTTGTAATTTTAGTTTTATTTGATTAAAATGAAATTTAATAACAAAACGAAGTTATAGGATGAAACTACTTAGGAGTGCTCTGTGAAAGGATTGATTTTATACACAAACCACTTGGTACCCCATTGGACTTTAAATCATATAAATTCAATTCATAACAATGCCATATAATAAAGAAAAGCGAAACACAAGATTACTCCCACTACTCATGACCAAATGGTGGACATCAAATTCTAAAAAATTGGTGGTGTATTGGAATTTACAATATTTTCGTAAACTCGGTTTTTAAAAATTCAGTATAATACAATAAAAACAAAAAATCCTTCGCATCTATTTCTAGAGCTGCATGTAAAATATAATACCGAATATAATCGTTTTGAAGATCCCTGTATTTTGTAATATTAGTTTTATTTGATTAAAATGAAATTTAATAACAAAACGAAGTTATAGGATGAAACTACTTAGGAGTGCTCTGTGAAAGGATTGATTTTATACACAAACCGCTTGGTATCCCATTGGATTTTAAAGCTAATAAATTCAGTTCATAACACTACCACATAATAAAAAAAAGCGAAACACAAGATTATTCCTACTATTCATGACCAAATGGTGGAAATCAAATTTTAAAAAATTGGTCTTGTATTGGCATTGAATATACTTACGTAAACTCGGTTTTTAAAAATTCTGTATAATACACTAAACAAAAAACCCTTTGCATCTATTTCTAGAGCCGCATGAAAAATATTATAATGAATATAATCGTTTTGAACATCCTTGTATTTTGTAATATTAGTTTTATTTGATTAAAATGAAATTTAATAGCAAAACGAAGTTGTAGGATGAAACTACTTAGGAATGCTCTGTGAAAGGATTAGTTTTATACACAAACCACTTGGTACCCCATTGGACTTTAAATCATATAAATTCAGTTCATAACAATGCCATATAATAAAGAAAAGCGAAACACAAGATTACTCCCACTACTCATGACCAAATGGTGGATATCAAATTCTAAAAAATTGTTGGTGTATTGAAATTTACAATATTTACGTAAACTCGGTTTTTTAAAATTCAGTATAATACAATAAAAACAAAAAATCCTTCGCATCTATTTCTAGAGCCGCATGAAAAATATAATAACGAATATAATCGTTTTGAAGATCCCTGTATTTCGTATTATTAGTTTTATTTGATTAAAATGAAATTTAATAGCAAAACGAAGTTGTAGGATGAAACTACTTAGGAGTGCTCTGTGAAAGGATTGATTTTATACACAAACCACTTGTTTCCCCATTGGACTTTAAATCATATAAATTCAGTTCATAACAATGCCATATAATAAATAAAAGCGAAACACAAGATTACTCCAACTGTTCATGACCAAATGGTGGACATCAAATAATAAAAAATTGGTGGTGTATTGGAATTTACAATATTTACGTAAACTCGGTTTTTAAAAATTCAGTATAATGCAATAAAAACAAAAAATCCTTCGCATCTATTTATAGAGCCGCATGAAAAATATAATAACGAATATAATCGTTTTGAAGATCCCTGTATTTTGTAATATTAGTTTTATTTGATTAAAATGAAATTTAATAGCAAAACGAAGTTGTAGGATTAAACTACTTAGGAGTGCTTTGTGAAAGGATTGATTTTATACACAAACCACTTGGTACCGCATTGGACTTTAAATCATATAAATTCAGTTCATAACAATGCCATATAATAAATAAAAGCGAAACACAAGATTACTCCAACTGTTCATGACCAAATGGTGGACATCAAATTCTAAAAAATTGGTGGTGTATTGGAATTTACAATATTTACGTAAACTCGGTTTTTAAAAATTCAGTATAATACAATAAAAACAAAAAATCCTTCGCATCTATTTATAGAGCCGCATGAAAAATATAATAACGAATATAATCGTTTTGAACATCCCTGTATTTTGTAATATTAGTTTTATTTGATTAAAATGAAATTTAATAGCAAAACAAAGTTGTAGGATGAAACTACTTAGGAGTGCTCTGTGAAAGGATTGGTTTTATACACCAACCACTTGTTACCCCATTGGACTTTAAATCATATTAATTCAGTTCATAACAATGCCATATAATAAAGAAAAGCGAAACACAAGATTACTCCCACTATTCATGACCGAATGGTGGACATCAAATTCTAAAAAATTGGTGGTGTATTGGAATTTACAATATTTTCGTAAACTCGGTTTTTAAAAATTCAGTATAATAGAATAAAAACAAAAAATCCTTCGCATCTATTTATAGAGCCGCATGAAAAATATAATACCGAATATAATCGTTTTGAAGATCCCTGTATTGTGTATTATTAGCTTTATTTGATTTAAAAGAAATTAATTAACAAAACGAATTTATAGGCTGAAATTATTTAGGAGTGCTTTGTGAAAGGATTTATTTTATACACAAACCGCTTGGTACTCCATTGGACTTTAAAACATACAAATTCAGTTCATAACAATGCCATATAATGAGGAAAGGGAAACACAAGATTACTCCAACTGTTCATGACCAAATGGTGGACATCAAATTCTAAAAAATTGGTGGTGTATTGGAATTTACAATATTTACGTAAACTCGGTTTTTAAAAATTCAGTATAATACAATAAAAACAAAAAATCCTTCGCATCTATTTCTAGAGCTGCATGTAAAATATAATACCGAATATAATCGTTTTGAAGATCCCTGTATTTTGTAATATTAGTTTTATTTGATTAAAATGAAATTTAATAACAAAACGAAGTTATGGGATGAAACTACTTAGGAGTGCTCTGTGAAAGGATTGATTTTATACACAAACCGCTTGGTATCCCATTGGACTTTAAAGCTAATAAATTCAGTTCATACCAATGCCATATAATAAAGAAAAGCGAAACACAAGATTATTCCTACTATTCATGACCAAATGGTGGAAATCAAATTTTAAAAAATTGGTGGTGTATTGGAATTTACAATATTTACGTAAACTCGGTTTTTAAAAATTCAGTATAATACAATAAAAACAAAAAATCCTTCGCATTTATTTCTAGAGCCGCATGTAAAATATAATACCGAATATAATCTTTTTGAAGATCCCTGTATTTTTTAATATTAGTTTTATTTGATTAAAATGAAATTTAATAACAAAACGAAGTTGTAGGATGAAACTACTTAGGAGTGCTCTGTGAAAGGATTGACTTTATACACAAACCGCTTGGTACCCCATTGGACTTCAAAGCTAATAAATTCAGTTCATAACACTGCCATATAATAAAGAAAAGCGAAACACAAGATTACTCCCACTATTCATGACCAAATGGTGGAAATCAAATTTTAAAAAATTGGTCTTGTATTGGCATTTAATATATTTACGTAAACTCGGTTTTTAAAAATTCAGTATAATACAATAAAAACAAAAAATCCTTTGCATCTATTTCTAGAGCCGCATGGAAAATATAACAACGAAAATAATCGTTTTGAACACCCTCGTATTTTGTAATATTAGTTTTATTTGATTAAAATGAAATTTAATAGCAAAACGAAGTTGTAGGATAAAACTACTTAGGAGTGCTCTGTGAAAGGATTGGTTTTATACACAAACCACTTGGTACCCCATTGGACTTTAAATCATATAAATTCAGTTCATAACAATGCCATATAATAAAGAAAAGCGAAACACAAGATTACTCCCACTACTCATGACCAAATGGTGGACATCAAATTCTAAAATATTGG
Organism: Anthrax anthrax; assembly: GCA_963971155.1. Classification (NCBI taxonomy): domain Eukaryota; kingdom Metazoa; phylum Arthropoda; class Insecta; order Diptera; family Bombyliidae; genus Anthrax; species Anthrax anthrax. Next base: position 10,581,787 of record OZ020122.1, on the reverse strand, counting down.
TGGTGTATTGGAATTTACAATATTTTCGTAAACTCGGTTTTTAAAAATTCAGTATAATACAATAAAAACAAAAAATCCTTCGCATCTATTTCTAGAGCTGCATGTAAAATATAATACCGAATATAATCGTTTTGAAGATCCCTGTATTTTGTAAATTTAGTTTTATTTGATTAAAATGAAATTTAATAACAAAACGAAGTTATAGGATGAAACTACTTAGGAGTGCTCTGTGAAAGGATTGATTTTATACACAAACCACTTGGTATCCCATTGGACTTTAAATCATATAAATTCAGTTCATAACAATGCCATATCATAAAGAAAAGCGAAACACAAGATTACTCCCACTACTCATGACCAAATGGTGGACATCAAATTCTAAAAAATTGGTGGTGTATTGGAATTTACAATATTTTCGTAAACTCGGTTTTTAAAAATTCAGTATAATACAATAAAAACAAAAAATCCTTCGCATCTATTTCTAGAGCTGCATGTAAAATATAATACCGAATATAATCGTTTTGAAGATCCCTGTATTTTGTAACATTAGTTTTATTTGATTAAAATGAAATTTAATAACAAAACGAAGTTATAGGATGAAACTACTTAGGAGTGCTCTGTGAAAGGATTGATTTTATACACAAACCGCTTGGTACCCCATTGGACTTTAAATCATATAAATTCAGTTCATAACACTGCCATATAATAAAGAAAAGCGAAACACAAGATTGCTCCTACTATTCATGACCAAATGGTGGAAATCAAATTTTAAAAAATTGGTCTTGTATTGGCATATAATATATTTACGTAAACTCGGTTTTTAAAAATTCAGTATAATACAATAAAAACAAAAAATCCTTTGCATCTATTTCTAGAGCCGTATAAAAAATATATAAACGAATATAATCGTTTTGAAGATCCCTGTATTTTGTTATTTTAGTTTTATTTGATTAAAATGAAATTTAATAACAAAACGAAGTTATAGGATGAAACTACTTAGGAGTGCTCTGTGAAAGGATTGATTTTATACACAAACCACTTGGTACCCCATTGGACTTTGAATCATATAAATTCAGTTTAAAAAAATGCCATAAAAAAAGATAAGCGAAACACAAGATTACTCCCACTATTCATGACCAAATGGTGGAAATCAAATTTTAAAAAATTGGCCTTGTATTGGCATTTAATATATTTACGTAAACTCGGTTTTTAAAAATTCAGTATAATACAATAAAAACAAAAAATCCTTTGCATCTATTTCTAGAGCCGCATGGAAAATAAAACAACGAAAATAATCGTTTTGAACACCCTCGTATTTTGTAATTTTAGTTTTATTTGATTAAAATGAAATTTAATAACAAAACGAAGTTATAGGATGAAACTACTTAGGAGTGCTCTGTGAAAGGATTGATTTTATTCACAAACCACTTGGTACCCCATTGGACTTTAAATCATATAAATTCAGTTCATAACACTGCCATATAATAAAGAAAAGCGAAACACAAGATTATTCCTACTATTCATGACCAAATGGTGGAAATCAAATTTTAAAAATTGGTCTTGTATTGGCATTTAATATATTTACGTAAACTCGGTTTTTAAAAATTCAGTATAATACAATAAAAACAAAAAATCCTTTGCATCTATTTCTATAGCCGCATGGAAAATATAACAACGAAAATAATCGTTTTGAACACCCTCGTATTTTGTAATATTAGTTTTATTTGATTAAAATGAAATTTAATAGCAAAACGAAGTTGTAGGATAAAACTACTTAGGAGTGCTCTGTGAAAGGATTGGTTTTATACACAAACCACTTGTTACCCCATTGGACTTTGAATCATATAAATTCATTTTAAAAAAATGCCATATAAAAAAGATAAGCGAAACACAAGATTACTCCCACTACTCATGACCAAATGGTGGAAATCAATTTTAAAAAATTGGTCTTGTATTGGCATTTAATATATTTACGTAAACTTGGTTTTTAAAAATTCAGTATAATACAATAAAAACAAAAAATCCTTTGCATCTATTTCTAGAGCCGCATGGAAAATATAACAACGAAAATAATCGTTTTGAACACCCTCGTATTTTGTAATATTAGTTTTATTTGATTAAAATGAAATTTAATAGCAAAACGAAGTTGTAGGATAAAACTACTTAGGAGTGCTCTGTGAAAGGATTGGTTTTATACACAAACCACTTGTTACCCCATTGGACTTTGAATCATATAAATTCAGTTTAAAAAAATGCCATATAAAAAAGATAAGCGAAACACAAGATTACTCCCACTATTCATGACCAAATGGTGGAAATCAATTTTAAAAAATTGGCCTTGTATTGGCATTTAATATATTTACGTAAACTCGGTTTTTAAAAATTCAGTATAATACAATAAAAACAAAAAATCCTTCGCATCTATTTATAGAGCCGCATGTAAAATATAATACCGAATATATTCGTTTTGAAGATCCCTGTATTTTGTAATTTTAGTTTTATTTGATTAAAATGAAATTTAATAACAAAACGAAGTTATAGGATGAAACTACTTAGGAGTGCTCTGTGACAGGATTGATTTTATACACAAACCACTTGGTACCCCATTGGACTTTAAATCATATAAATTCAGTTCATACCAATGCCATATAATAAAGAAAAGCGAAAAACAAGATTATTCCTACTATTCATGACCAAATGGTGGAAATCAAATTTTAAAAAATTGGTCTTGTATTGGCATTTAATATATTTACGTAAACTCGGTTTTTAAAAATTCAGTATAATACAATAAAAACAAAAAATCCTTTGCATCTATTTCTAGAGCCGCATGGAAAATATAACAACAAAAATAATCGTTTTGAAGATCCCTGTATTTTGTAATATTAGTTTTATTTGATTAAAATGAAATTTAATAGCAAAACGAAGTTGTAGGATAAAACTACTTAGGAGTGCTCTGTGAAAGGATTGGTTTTATACACAAACCACTTGTTACCCCATTGGACTTTGAATCATATAAATTCATTTTAAAAAAATGCCATATAAAAAAGAAATGCGAAACACAAGATTATTCCTACTATTCATGACCAAATGGTGGAAATCAAATTTTAAAAAATTGGTCTTGTATTGGCATTTAATATATTTACGTAAACTCGGTTTTTAAAAATTCAGTATAATACAATAAAAACAAAAAATCCTTCGCATCTATTTATAGAGCCGCATGTAAAATATAACAACGAAAATAATCGTTTTGAACACCCTCGTATTTTGTAATTTTAGTTTTATTTGATTAAAATGAAATTTAATAACAAAACGAAGTTATAGGATGAAACTACTTAGGAGTGCTCTGTGAAAGGATTGATTTTATACACAAACCACTTGGTACCCCATTGGACTTTAAATCATATAAATTCAGTTCATACCAATGCCATATAATAAAGAAAAGCGAAACACAAGATTATTCCTACTATTCATGACCAAATGGTGGAAATCAAATTTTAAAAAATTGGTCTTGTATTGGCATTTAATATATTTACGTAAACTCGGTTTTTAAAAATTCAGTATAATACAATAAAAACAAAAAATCCGTTGCATCTATTTCTAGAGCCGCATGGAAAATATAACAACGAAAATAATCGTTTTGAACACCCTCGTATTTTGTAATATTAGTTTTATTTGATTAAAATGAAATTTAATAGCAAAACGAAGTTGTAGGATAAAACTACTTAGGAGTGCTCTGTGAAAGGATTGATTTTATACACAAACCGCTTGGTATCCCATTGGACTTTAAAGCTAATAAATTCAGTTCATAACACTGCCATATAATAAAGAAAAGCGAAACACAAGATTATTCCTACTATTCATGACCAAATGGTGGAAATCAAATTTTAAAAAATTGGTCTTGTATTGGCATTTAATATATTTACGTAAACTCGGTTTTTAAAAATTCAGTATAATACAATAAAAACAAAAAATCCTTTGCATCTATTTCTAGAGCCGCATGGAAAATATAAAATCAAAAATAATCGTTTTGAAGATCCCTGTATTTTGTAATATTAGTTTTATTTGATTAAAATGAAATTTAATAGCAAAACGAAGTTGTAGGATAAAACTACTTAGGAGTGCTCTGTGAAAGGATTGGTTTTATACACAAACCACTTGTTACCCCATTGGACTTTGAATCATATAAATTCATTTTAAAAAAATGCCATATAAAAAAGAAATGCGAAACACAAGATTATTCCTACTATTCATGACCAAATGGTGGAAATCAAATTTTAAAAAATTGGTCTTGTATTGGCATTTAATATATTTACGTAAACTCGGTTTTTAAAAATTCAGTATAATACAATAAAAACAAAAAATCCTTCGCATCTATTTATAGAGCCGCATGTAAAATATAACAACGAAAATAATCGTTTTGAACACCCTCGTATTTTGTAATTTTAGTTTTATTTGATTAAAATGAAATTTAATAACAAAACGAAGTTATAGGATGAAACTACTTAGGAGTGCTCTGTGAAAGGATTGATTTTATACACAAACCGCTTGGTATCCCATTGGACTTTAAAGCTAATAAATTCAGTTCATAACACTGCCATATAATAAAGAAAAGCGAAACACAAGATTATTCCTACTATTCATGACCAAATGGTGGAAATCAAATTTTAAAAAAATTGGTCTTGTATTGGCATTTAATATATTTACGTAAACTCGGTTTTTAAAAATTCAGTATAATACAATAAAAACAAAAAATCCTTTGCATCTATTTCTAGAGCCGCATGGAAAATATAACAACAAAAATAATCGTTTTGAAGATCCCTGTATTTTGTAATATTAGTTTTATTTGATTAAAATGAAATTTAATAGCAAAACGAAGTTGTAGGATAAAACTACTTAGGAGTGCTCTGTGAAAGGATTGGTTTTATACACAAACCACTTGTTACCCCATTGGACTTTGAATCATATAAATTCATTTTAAAAAAATGCCATATAAAAAAGAAATGCGAAACACAAGATTATTCCTACTATTCATGACCAAATGGTGGAAATCAAATTTTAAAAAATTGGTCTTGTATTGGCATTTAATATATTTACGTAAACTCGGTTTTTAAAAATTCAGTATAATACAATAAAAACAAAAAATCCTTCGCATCTATTTATAGAGCCGCATGTAAAATATAACAACGAAAATAATCGTTTTGAACACCCTCGTATTTTGTAATTTTAGTTTTATTTGATTAAAATGAAATTTAATAACAAAATGAAGTTATAGGATGAAACTACTTAGGAGTGCTTTGTGAAAGGATTGATTTTATACACAAACCACTTGGTACCCCATTGGACTTTGAATCATATAAATTCAGTTTAAAAAAATGCCATATAAAAAAGATAAGCGAAACACAAGATTACTCCCACTATTCATGACCAAATGGTGGAAATCAATTTTAAAAAATTGGCCTTGTATTGGCATTTAATATATTTACGTAAACTCGGTTTTTAAAAATTCAGTATAATACAATAAAAACAAAAAATCCTTTGCATCTATTTCTAGAGCCGCATGGAAAATATAACAACGAAAATAATCGTTTTGAACACCCTCGTATTTTGTAATATTAGTTTTATTTGATTAAAATGAAATTTAATAGCAAAACGAAGTTGTAGGATAAAACTACTTAGGAGTGCTCTGTGAAAGGATTGATTTTATACACAAACCGCTTGGTATCCCATTGGACTTTAAAGCTAATAAATTCAGTTCATAACACTGCCATATAATAAAGAAAAGCGAAACACAAGATTATTCCTACTATTCATGACCAAATGGTGGAAATCAAATTTTAAAAATTGGTCTTGTATTGGCATTTAATATATTTACGTAAACTCGGTTTTTAAAAATTCAGTATAATACAATAAAAACAAAAAATCCTTTGCATCTATTTCTATAGCCGCATGGAAAATATAACAACGAAAATAATCGTTTTGAACACCCTCGTATTTTGTAATATTAGTTTTATTTGATTAAAATGAAATTTAATAGCAAAACGAAGTTGTAGGATAAAACTACTTAGGAGTGCTCTGTGAAAGGATTGGTTTTATACACAAACCACTTGTTACCCCATTGGACTTTGAATCATATAAATTCATTTTAAAAAAATGCCATATAAAAAACATAAGCGAAACACAAGATTACTCCCACTACTCATGACCAAATGGTGGAAATCAATTTTAAAAAATTGGTCTTGTATTGGCATTTAATATATTTACGTAAACTTGGTTTTTAAAAATTCAGTATAATACAATAAAAACAAAAAATCCTTTGCATCTATTTCTAGAGCCGCATGGAAAATATAACAACGAAAATAATCGTTTTGAACACCCTCGTATTTTGTAATATTAGTTTTATTTGATTAAAATGAAATTTAATAGCAAAACGAAGTTGTAGGATAAAACTACTTAGGAGTGCTCTGTGAAAGGATTGGTTTTATACACAAACCACTTGTTACCCCATTGGACTTTGAATCATATAAATTCAGTTTAAAAAAATGCCATATAAAAAAGATAAGCGAAACACAAGATTACTCCCACTATTCATGACCAAATGGTGGAAATCAATTTTAAAAAATTGGCCTTGTATTGGCATTTAATATATTTACGTAAACTCGGTTTTTAAAAATTCAGTATAATACAATAAAAACAAAAAATCCTTCGCATCTATTTATAGAGCCGCATGTAAAATATAATACCGAATATATTCGTTTTGAAGATCCCTGTATTTTGTAATTTTAGTTTTATTTGATTAAAATGAAATTTAATAACAAAACGAAGTTATAGGATGAAACTACTTAGGAGTGCTCTGTGACAGGATTGATTTTATACACAAACCACTTGGTACCCCATTGGACTTTAAATCATATAAATTCAGTTCATACCAATGCCATATAATAAAGAAAAGCGAAACACAAGATTATTCCTACTATTCATGACCAAATGGTGGAAATCAAATTTTAAAAAATTGGTCTTGTATTGGCATTGAATATATTTACGTAAACTCGGTTTTTAAAAATTCAGTATAATACAATAAAAACAAAAAATCCTTTGCATCTATTTCTAGAGCCGCATGGAAAATATAACAACAAAAATAATCGTTTTGAAGATCCCTGTATTTTGTAATATTAGTTTTATTTGATTAAAATGAAATTTAATAGCAAAACGAAGTTGTAGGATAAAACTACTTAGGAGTGCTCTGTGAAAGGATTGGTTTTATACACAAACCACTTGTTACCCCATTGGACTTTGAATCATATAAATTCATTTTAAAAAAATGCCATATAAAAAAGAAATGCGAAACACAAGATTATTCCTACTATTCATGACCAAATGGTGGAAATCAAATTTTAAAAAATTGGTCTTGTATTGGCATTTAATATATTTACGTAAACTCGGTTTTTAAAAATTCAGTATAATACAATAAAAACAAAAAATCCTTCGCATCTATTAATAGAGCCGCATGTAAAATATAACAACGAAAATAATCGTTTTGAACACCCTCGTATTTTGTAATTTTAGTTTTATTTGATTAAAATGAAATTTAATAACAAAACGAAGTTATAGGATGAAACTACTTAGGAGTGCTCTGTGAAAGGATTGATTTTATACACAAACCACTTGGTACCCCATTGGACTTTAAATCATATAAATTCAGTTCATACCAATGCCATATAATAAAGAAAAGCGAAACACAAGATTATTCCTACTATTCATGACCAAATGGTGGAAATCAAATTTTAAAAAATTGGTCTTGTATTGGCATTTAATATATTTACGTAAACTCGGTTTTTAAAAATTCAGTATAATACAATAAAAACAAAAAATCCTTTGCATCTATTTCTAGAGCCGCATGGAAAATATAACAACGAAAATAATCGTTTTGAACACCCTCGTATTTTGTAATATTAGTTTTATTTGATTAAAATGAAATTTAATAGCAAAACGAAGTTGTAGGATAAAACTACTTAGGAGTGCTCTGTGAAAGGATTGATTTTATACACAAACCGCTTGGTATCCCATTGGACTTTAAAGCTAATAAATTCAGTTCATAACACTGCCATATAATAAAGAAAAGCGAAACACAAGATTATTCCTACTATTCATGACCAAATGGTGGAAATCAAATTTTAAAAAATTGGTCTTGTATTGGCATTTAATATATTTACGTAAACTCGGTTTTTAAAAATTCAGTATAATACAATAAAAACAAAAAATCCTTTGCATCTATTTCTAGAGCCGCATGGAAAATATAACAACAAAAATAATCGTTTTGAAGATCCCTGTATTTTGTAATATTAGTTTTATTTGATTAAAATGAAATTTAATAGCAAAACGAAGTTGTAGGATAAAACTACTTAGGAGTGCTCTGTGAAAGGATTGGTTTTATACACAAACCACTTGTTACCCCATTGGACTTTGAATCATATAAATTCATTTTAAAAAAATGCCATATAAAAAAGAAATGCGAAACACAAGATTATTCCTACTATTCATGACCAAATGGTGGAAATCAAATTTTAAAAAATTGGTCTTGTATTGGCATTTAATATATTTACGTAAACTCGGTTTTTAAAAATTCAGTATAATACAATAAAAACAAAAAACCCTTCGCATCTATTTATAGAGCCGCATGTAAAATATAACAACGAAAATAATCGTTTTGAACACCCTCGTATTTTGTAATTTTAGTTTTATTTGATTAAAATGAAATTTAATAACAAAACGAAGTTATAGGATGAAACTACTTAGGAGTGCTCTGTGAAAGGATTGATTTTATACACAAACCACTTGGTACCCCATTGGACTTTGAATCATATAAATTCAGTTTAAAAAAATGCCATATAAAAAAGATAAGCGAAACACAAGATTACTCCCACTATTCATGACCAAATGGTGGAAATCAATTTTAAAAAATTGGCCTTGTATTGGCATTTAATATATTTACGTAAACTCGGTTTTTAAAAATTCAGTATGATACAATAAAAACAAAAAATCCTTTGCATCTATTTCTAGAGCCGCATGGAAAATATAACAACGAAAATAATGGTTTTGAACACCCTCGTATTTTGTAATATTAGTTTTATTTGATTAAAATGAAATTTAATAGCAAAACGAAGTTGTAGGATAAAACTACTTAGGAGTGCTCTGTGAAAGGATTGATTTTATACACAAACCGCTTGGTATCCCATTGGACTTTAAAGCTAATAAATTCAGTTCATAACACTGCCATATAATAAAGAAAAGCGAAACACAAGATTATTCCTACTATTCATGACCAAATGGTGGAAATCAAATTTTAAAAAATTGGTGGTGTATTGGAATTTACAATATTTACGTAAACTCGGTTTTTAAAAATTCAGTATAATACAATAAAAACAGAAAATCCTTCGCATCTATTTATAGAGCCGCATGTAAAATATAATACCGAATATATTCGTTTTGAAGATCCCTGTATTTTGTAATTTTAGTTTTATTTGATTAAAATGAAATTTAATAACAAAACGAAGTTATAGGATGAAACTACTTAGGAGTGCTCTGTGAAAGGATTGATTTTATACACAAACCACTTGGTACCCCATTGGACTTTAAATCATATAAATTCAGTTCATACCAATGCCATATAATAAAGAAAAGCGAAACACAAGATTATTCCTACTATTCATGACCAAATGGTGGAAATCAAATTTTAAAAAATTGGTCTTGTATTGGCATTTAATATATTTACGTAAACTCGGTTTTTAAAAATTCAGTATAATACAATAAAAACAAAAAATCCTTTGCATCTATTTCTAGAGCCGCATGGAAAATATAACAACGAAAATAATCGTTTTGAACACCCTCGTATTTTGTAATATTAGTTTTATTTGATTAAAATGAAATTTAATAGCAAAACGAAGTTGTAGGATAAAACTACTTAGGAGTGCTCTGTGAAAGGATTGGTTTTATACACAAACCACTTGTTACCCCATTGGACTTTGAATCATATAAATTCAGTTTAAAAAAATGCCATATAAAAAAGATAAGCGAAACACAAGATTACTCCCACTATTCATGACCAAATGGTGGAAATCAATTTTAAAAAATTGGCCTTGTATTGGCATTTAATATATTTACGTAAACTCGGTTTTTAAAAATTCAGTATAATACAATAAAAACAAAAAATCCTTCGCATCTATTTATAGAGCCGCATGTAAAATATAACAACGAAAATAATCGTTTTGAACACCCTCGTATTTTGTAATTTTAGTTTTATTTGATTAAAATGAAATTTAATAACAAAACGAAGTTATAGGATGAAACTACTTAGGAGTGCTCTGTGAAAGGATTGATTTTATACACAAACCACTTGGTACCCCATTGGACTTTAAATCATATAAATTCAGTTCATACCAATGCCATATAATAAAGAAAAGCGAAACACAAGATTATTCCTACTATTCATGACCAAATGGTGGAAATCAAATTTTAAAAAATTGGTCTTGTATTGGCATTTAATATATTTACGTAAACTCGGTTTTTAAAAATTCAGTATAATACAATAAAAACAAAAAATCCTTTGCATCTATTTCTAGAGCCGCATGGAAAATATAACAACGAAAATAATCGTTTTGAACACCCTCGTATTTTGTAATATTAGTTTTATTTGATTAAAATGAAATTTAATAGCAAAACGAAGTTGTAGGATAAAACTACTTAGGAGTGCTCTGTGAAAGGATTGGTTTTATACACAAACCACTTGTTACCCCATTGGACTTTGAATCATATAAATTCAGTTTAAAAAAATGCCATATAAAAAAGATAAGCGAAACACAAGATTACTCCCACTATTCATGACCAAATGGTGGAAATCAATTTTAAAAAATTGGTCTTGTATTGGCATTTAATATATTTACGTAAACTCGGTTTTTAAAAATTCAGTATAATACAATAAAAACAGAAAATCCTTCGCATCTATTTATAGAGCCGCATGTAAAATATAATACCGAATATATTCGTTTTGAAGATCCCTGTATTTTGTAATTTTAGTTTTATATGATTAAAATGAAAGTTAATAGCAAAACGAAGTTATGGGATGAAACTACTTAGGAGTGCTCTGTGAAAGGATTGATTTTATACACAAACCGCTTGGTATCCCATTGGACTTTAAAGCTAATAAATTCAGTTCATAACACTGCCATTTAATAAAGAAAAGCGAAACACAAGATTATTCCTACTATTCATGACCAAATGGTGGAAATCAAATTTTAAAAAATTGGTCTTGTATTGGCATTTAATATATTTACGTAAACTCGGTTTTTAAAAATTCAGTATAATACAATAAAAACAAAAAATCCTTTGCATCTATTTCTAGAGCCGCATGGAAAATAAAACAACGAAAATAATCGTTTTGAACACCCTCGTATTTTGTAATATTAGTTTTATTTGATTAAAATGAAATTTAATAACAAAACGAAGTTATAGGATGAAACTACTTAGGAGTGCTCTGTGAAAGGATTGATTTTATACACAAACCACTTGGTACCCCATTGGACTTTAAATCATATAAATTCAGTTCATACCAATGCCATATAATAAAGAAAAGCGAAACACAAGATTATTCCTACTATTCATGACCAAATGGTGGAAATCAAATTTTAAAAAATTGGTCTTGTATTGGCATATAATATATTTACGTAAACTCGGTTTTTAAAAATTCAGTATAATACAATAAAAACAAAAAATCCTTTGCATCTATTTCTAAAGCCGTATAAAAAATATATAAACGAATATAATCGTTTTGAAGATCCCTGTATTTTCTAATTTTAGTTTTATTTGATTAAAATGAAATTTAATAACAAAACGAAGTTATAGGATGAAACTACTTAGGAGTGCTCTGTGAAAGGATTGATTTTATACACAAACCACTTGGTACCCCATTGGACTTTGAATCATATAAATTCAGTTTAAAAAAATGCCATAAAAAAAGATAAGTGAAACACAAGATTACTCCCACTATTCATGACCAAATGGTGGAAATCAAATTTTAAAAAATTGGTCTTGTATTGGCATTTAATATATTTACGTAAACTCGGTTTTTAAAAATTCAGTATAATACAATAAAAACAAAAAATCCTTTGCATCTATTTCTAGAGCCGCATGGAAAATAAAACAACGAAAATAATCGTTTTGAACACCCTCGTATTTTGTAATTTTAGTTTTATTTGATTAAAATGAAATTTAATAACAAAACGAAGTTATAGGATGAAACTACTTAGGAGTGCTCTGTGAAAGGATTGATTTTATACACCAACCACTTGGTACCCCATTGGACTTTAAATCATATAAATTCAGTTCATACCAATGCCATATAATAAAGAAAAGCGAAACACAAGATTATTCCTACTATTCATGACCAAATGGTGGAAATCAAATTTTAAAAAATTGGTCTTGTATTGGCATATAATATATTTACGTAAACTCGGTTTTTAAAAATTCAGTATAATACAATAAAAACAAAAAATCCTTTGCATCTATTTCTAAATCCGTATAAAAAATATATAAACGAATATAATCGTTTTGAAGATCCCTGTATTTTCTAATTTTAGTTTTATTTGATTAAAATGAAATTTAATAACAAAACGAAGTTATAGGATGAAACTACTTAGGAGTGCTCTGTGAAAGGATTGATTTTATACACAAACCACTTGGTACCCCATTGGACTTTGAATCATATAAATTCAGTTTAAAAAAATGCCATAAAAAAAGATAAGCGAAACACAAGATTACTCCCACTATTCATGACCAAATGGTGGAAATCAAATTTTAAAAAATTGGCCTTGTATTGGCATTTAATATATTTACGTAAACTCGGTTTTTAAAAATTCAGTATAATACAATAAAAACAAAAAATCCTTTGCATCTATTTCTAGAGCCGCATGGAAAATAAAACAACGAAAATAATCGTTTTGAACACCCTCGTATTTTGTAATTTTAGTTTTATTTGATTAAAATGAAATTTAATAACAAAACGAAGTTATAGGATGAAACTACTTAGGAGTGCTCTGTGAAAGGATTGATTTTATACACAAACCACTTGGTACCTCATTGGACTTTAAAACATACAAATTCAGTTCATAACAATGCCATATAATAAAGAAAAGCGAAACACAGGATTACTCCAACTGTTCATGACCAAATGGTGGTCATCAAATTCTAAAAAATTGGTGGTGTATTGGAATTTACAATATTTACTTAAACTCGGTTTTTAAAAATTCAGTATAATACAATAAAAACAAAAAAATCCTTTGCATCTATGTCTAGAGCCGCATGAAAAATTTTATAACGAATATAATCGTTTTGAACACCCTCGTATTTTGTAATTTTAGTTTTATTTGATTAAAATGAAATTTAATAACAAAACGAAGTTATAGGATGAAACTACTTAGGAGTGCTCTGTGAAAGGATTGATTTTATACACAAACCACTTGGTACCCCATTGGACTTTAAATCATATAAATTAAGTTCATAACAATGCCATATAATAAATAAAGCGAAACACAAGATTACTCCCACTACTCATGACCAAATGGTGGACATCAAATTCTAAAAAATTGGTGGTGAATTGGAATTTACAATATCTTCGTAAACTCGGTTTTTAAAAATTCAGTATAATACAATAAAAACAAAAAATCCTTCGCATCTATTTATAGAGCCGCATGAAAAATATAATAACGAATATAATCGTTTTGAAGATCCCTGTATTTTGTATTATTAGTTTTATTTGATTAAAATGAAATTTAATAGCAAAACGATGTTGTAGCCTTAAATTATTTAGGAGTGCTTTGTGAAAGGATTGATTTTATACACAAACCACTTGGTACCCCATTGGACTTTAAATCATATAAATTCAGTTCATACCAATGCCATATAATAAAGAAAAGCGAAACACAAGATTATTCCTACTATTCATGACCACATGGTGGAAATCAAATTTTAAAAAATTGGTCTTGTATTGGCATTTAATATATTTACGTAAACTCGGTTTTTAAAAATTCAGTATAATACAATAAAAACAAAAAATCCTTTGCATCTATTTCTAGAGCCGCATGGAAAATATAACAACGAAAATAATCGTTTTGAACACCCTCGTATTTTGTAATATTAGTTTTATTTGATTAAAATGAAATTTAATAGCAAAACGAAGTTGTAAGATGAAACTACTTAGGAGTGCTCTGTGAAAGGGTTGATTTTATACACCAACCACTTGTTACCCCATTGGACTTTAAATCATATAAATTCAGTTCATAACAATGCCATATAATAAAGAAAAGCGAAACACAAGATTACTCCAACTATTCATGTCCAAATGGTGGACATCAAATTTTAAAACATTGGTTTTGTATTGGCATTTAATATATTTACGTAAACTCGGTTTTTAAAAATTCAGTATAATACAATAAAAACAAAAAATCCTTCGCATCTATTTATAGAGCCGCAAGTTAAATAGATTACCGAATATATTCGTTTTGAACATCCCTGTATTTTGTAATATTAGTTTTATTTGATTAAAATGAAATTTAATAGCAAAACAAAGTTGTACGATGACACTACTTAGGAGTGCTCTGTGAAAGGATTGATTTTATACACAAACCACTTGGTACCCCATTGGACTTTAAATCATATAAATTCAGTTCATAACAATGCCATATAATAAAGAAAAGCGAAACACAAGATTACTCCCACTATTCATGACCAAATGGTGGACATCAAATTCTAAAAAATTGGTGGTGTATTGGAATTTACAATATTTACGTAAACTCGGTTTTTAAAAATTCAGTATAATACAATAAAAACAAAAAAATCCTTTGCATCTATTTATAGAGCCGCATGAAAAATATAATAACGAATATAATCGTTTTGAACATCCCTGTATTTAGTAATATTAGTTTTATTTGATTAAAATGAAATTTAATAGCAAAACGAAGTTGTAGGATGAAACTACTTAGGAATGCTCTGTGAAAGGATTAGTTTTATACACAAACCACTTGGTACCCCATTGGACTTTAAATCGTATAAATTCAGTTCATAACAATGCCATATAATAAAGAAAAGCGAAACACAAGATTACTCCCACTACTCATGACCAAATGGTGGACATCAAATTCTAAAAAATTGGTGGTGTATTGGAATTTACAATATTTACGTAAACTCGGTTTTTAAAAATTCAGTATAATACAATAAAAACAAAAAATCCTTCGCATCTATTTATAGAGCCGCATGAAAAATATAATACCGAATATAATCGTTTTGAAGATCCCTGTATTTTGTAATATTAGTTTTATTTGATTAAAATGAAATTTAATAACAAAACGAAGTTATGGGATGAAACTACTTAGGAGTGCTCTGTGAAAGGATTGATTTTATACACAAACCGCTTGGTATCCCATTGGACTTTAAAGCTAATAAATTCAGTTCATAACACTGCCATATAATAAAGAAAAGCGAAACACAAGATTATTCCTACTATTCATGACCAAATGGTGGAAATCAAATTTTAAAAAATTGGTGGTGTATTGGAATTTACAATATTTACGTAAACTCGGTTTTTAAAAATTCAGTATAATACAATAAAAACAAAAAATCCTTTGCATCTATTTCTAGAGCCGTATGTAAAATATAATACCGAATTTAATCTTTTTGAAGATCCCTGTATTTTTTAATATTAGTTTTATTTGATTAAAATGAAATTTAATAACAAAACGAAGTTATAGGATGAAACTACTTAGGAGTGCTCTGTGAAAGGATTGACTTTATACACAAACCGCTTGGTACCCCATTGGACTTCAAAGCTAATAAATTCAGTTCATAACACTGCCATATAATAAAGAAAAGCGAAACACAAGATTACTCCCACTATTCATGACCAAATGGTGGATATCAAATTCTAAATAATTGGTCTTGTATTGGCATTTAATATATTTACCTAAACTCGGTTTTTAAAAATTCAGTATAATACAATAAAAACAAAAAATCCTTTGCATTTATTTCTAGAGCCGCATGTAAAATATAATACCGAATTTAATCTTTTTGAAGATCCCTGTATTTTTTAATATTAGTTTTATTTGATTAAAATTAAATTTAATAACAAAACGAAGTTGTAGGATGAAACTACTTAGGAGTGCTCTGTGAAAGGATTGATTTTATACACAAACCGCTTGGTACCCCATTGAACTTTAAATCGTATAAATTCAGTTCATAACAATGCCATATAATAAAGAAAAGCGAAACACAAGATTACTCCCACTACTCATGACCAAATGGTGGACATCAAATTCTAAAAAATTGGTGGTGTATTGGAATTTACAATATTTACGTAAACTCGGTTTTTAAAAATTCAGTATAATACAATAAAAACAAAAAATCCTTCGCATCTATTTATAGAGCCGCATGAAAAATATAATACCGAATATAATCGTTTTGAAGATCCCTGTATTTTGTAATATTAGTTTTATTTGATTAAAATGAAATTTAATAACAAAACGAAGTTATGGGATGAAACTACTTAGGAGTGCTCTGTGAAAGGATTGATTTTATACACAAACCGCTTGGTATCCCATTGGACTTTAAAGCTAATAAATTCAGGTCATAACACTGCCATATAATAAAGAAAAGCGAAACACAAGATTATTCCTACTATTCATGACCAAATGGTGGAAATCAAATTTTAAAAAATTGGTGGTGTATTGGCATTTAATATATTTACGTAAACTCGGTTTTTAAAAATTCAGTATAATACAATAAAAACAAAAAATCCTTCGCATCTATTTCTAGAGCCGCATGTAAAATATAATACCGAATTTAATCTTTTTGAAGATCCCTGTATTTTTTAATATTAGTTTTATTTGATTAAAATGAAATTTAATAACAAAACGAAGTTATAGGATGAAACTACTTAGGAGTGCTCTGTGAAAGGATTGACTTTATACACAAACCGCTTGGTACCCCATTGGACTTCAAAGCTAATAAATTCAGTTCATAACACTGCCATATAATAAAGAAAAGCGAAACACAAGATTACTCCCACTATTCATGACCAAATGGTGGATATCAAATTCTAAATAATTGGTCTTGTATTGGCATTTAATATATTTACGTAAACTCGGTTTTTAAAAATTCAGTATAATACAATAAAAATAAAAAATCCTTTGCATTTATTTCTAGAGCCGCATGTAAAATATAATACCGAATTTAATCTTTTTGAAGATCCCTGTATTTTTTAATATTAGTTTTATTTGATTAAAATTAAATTTAATAACAAAACGAAGTTGTAGGATGAAACTACTTAGGAGTGCTTTGTGGAAGCATTGATTTTATACACAAACCACTTGGTACCCCATTGGACTTTAAAACATACAAATTCAGTTCATAACAACGCCATATAATAAAAAAAGCGAAACACAAGATTATTTCTACTATTCATGACCAAATGGTGGAAATCAAATTTTAAAAAATTGGTCTTGTATTGGCATTGAATATATTTACGTAAACTCGGTTTTTAAAAATTCAGTATAATACATTAAACAAAAAATCCTTTGCATCTATTTCTAGAGCCGCATGAAAAATATTATAATGAATATAATCGTTTTGAACATCCCTGTATTTTGTAATATTAGTTTTATTTGATTAAAATGAAATTTAATAGCAAAACGAAGTTGTAGGATAAAACTACTTAGGAGTGCTCTGTGAAAGGATTGGTTTTATACACAAACCACTTGTTACCCCATTGGACTTTGAATCATATAAATTCAGTTTAAAAAAATGCCATATAAAAAAGATAAGCGAAAAACAAGATTACTCCCACTACTCATGACCAAATGGTGGAAATCAATTTTAAAAAATTGGCCTTGTATTGGCATTTAATATATTTACGTAAACTCGGTTTTTAAAAATTCAGTATAATACAATAAAAACAAAAAATCCTTCGCATCTATTTATAGAGCCGCATGTAAAATATAATACCGAATATATTCGTTTTGAAGATCCCTGTATTTTGTAATTTTAGTTTTATTTGATTAAAATGAAATTTAATAACAAAACGAAGTTATAGGATGAAACCACTTAGGAGTGCTCTGTGAAAGGATTGATTTTATACACAAACCACTTGGTACCCCATTGGACTTTAAATCATATAAATTCAGTTCATACCAATGCCATATAATAAAGAAAAGCGAAACACAAGATTATTCCTACTATTCATGACCACATGGTGGAAATCAAATTTTAAAAAATTGGTCTTGTATTGGCATTTAATATATTTACGTAAACTCGGTTTTTAAAAATTCAGTATAATACAATAAAAACAAAAAATCCTTTGCATCTATTTCTAGAGCCGCATGGAAAATATAACAACGAAAATAATCGTTTTGAACACCCTCGTATTTTTTCATATTAGTTTTATTTGATTAAAATGAAATTTAATAGCAAAACGAAGTTGTAAGATGAAACTACTTAGGAGTGCTCTGTGAAAGGGTTGATTTTATACACAAACCACTTGGTACCCCATTGGACTTTAAATCATATAAATTCAGTTCATAACAATGCCATATAATAAAGAAAAGCGAAACACAAGATTACTCCCACTACTCATGACCAAATGGTGGACATCAAATTCTAAAAAATTGGTGGTGTATTGGAATTTACAATATTTACTTAAACTCGGTTTTTAAAAATTCAGTATAATACAATAAAAACAAAAAATCCTTTGCATCTATTTCTAGAGCTGCATGTAAAATATAATACCGAATATAATCGTTTTGAAGATCCCTGTATTTTGTAATATTAGTTTTATTTGATTAAAATGAAATTTAATAACAAAACGAAGTTATAGGATGAAACTACTTAGGAGTGCTCTGTGAAAGGATTGATTTTATACACAAACCGCTTGGTATCCCATTGGATTTTAAAGCTAATAAATTCAGTTCATAACACTACCACATAATAAAAAAAAGCGAAACACAAGATTATTCCTACTATTCATGACCAAATGGTGGAAATCAAATTTTAAAAAATTGGTCTTGTATTGGCATTTAATATATTTACGTAAACTCGGTTTTTAAAAATTCAGTATAATACAATAAAAACAAAAAATCCTTCGCATCTATTTATAGAGCCGCATGTAAAATATAATACCGAATATATTCGTTTTGAAGATCCCTGTATTTTGTAATATTAGTTTTATTTGATTAAAATGAAATTTAATAACAAAACGAAGTTATAGGATGAAACCACTTAGGAGTGCTCTGTGAAAGGATTGATTTTATACACAAACCACTTGGTACCCCATTGGACTTTAAATCATATAAATTCAGTTCATACCAATGCCATATAATAAAGAAAAGCGAAACACAAGATTATTCCTACTATTCATGACCACATGGTGGAAATCAAATTTTAAAAAATTGGTCTTGTATTGGCATTTAATATATTTACGTAAACTCGGTTTTTAAAAATTCAGTATAATACAATAAAAACAAAAAATCCTTTGCATCTATTTCTAGAGCCGCATGGAAAATATAACAACGAAAATAATCGTTTTGAACACCCTCGTATTTTGTAATATTAGTTTTATTTGATTAAAATGAAATTTAATAACAAAACGAAGTTGTTGGATGAAACTACTTAGGAGTGCTCTGTGAAAGGATTGATTTTATACACAAACCGCTTGGTACCCCATTGGACTTTAAATCGTATAAATTCAGTTCATAACAATGCCATATAATAAAGAAAAGCGAAACACAAGATTACTCCCACTACTCATGACCAAATGGTGGACATCAAATTCTAAAAAATTGGTGGTGTATTGGAATTTACAATATTTAGGTAAACTCGGTTTTTAAAAATTCAGTATAATACAATAAAAACAAAAAATCCTTCGCATCTATTTATAGAGCCGCATGAAAAATATAATACCGAATATAATCGTTTTGAAGATCCCTGTATTTTGTAATATTAGTTTTATTTGATTAAAATGAAATTTAATAACAAAACGAAGTTATGGGATGAAACTACTTAGGAGTGCTCTGTGAAAGGATTGATTTTATACACAAACCGCTTGGTATCCCATTGGACTTTAAAGCTAATAAATTCAGTTCATAACACTGCCATATAATAAAGAAAAGCGAAACACAAGATTATTCCCACTACTCATGACCAAATGGTGGACATCAAATTCTAAAAATTGGTGGTGTATTGGAATTTACAATATTTACGTAAACTAGGTTTTTAAAAATTCAGTATAATACAATAAAAACAAAAAATCCTTCGCATCTATTTATAGAGCCGCATGAAAAATATAATACCGAATATAATCGTTTTGAAGATCCCTGTATTTTGTAATATTAGTTTTATTTGATTAAAATGAAATTTAATAACAAAACGAAGTTATGGGATGAAACTACTTAGGAGTGCTCTGTGAAACGATTGATTTTATACACAAACCGCTTGGTATCCCATTGGACTTTAAAGCTAATAAATTCAGTTCATAACAACGCCATATAATAAAGAAAAGCGAAACACAAGATTATTCCTACTATTCATGACCAAATGGTGGAAATCAAATTCTAAATAATTGGTCTTGTATTGGCATTTACAATATTTACGTAAACTCGGTTTTTAAAAATTCAGTATAATACAATAAAAACAAAAAATCCTTCGCATCTATTTCTAGAGCCGCATGTAAAATATAATACCGAATTTAATCTTTTTGAAGATCCCTGTATTTTTTAATATTAGTTTTATTTGATTAAAATGAAATTTAATAACAAAACGAAGTTATAGGATGAAACTACTTAGGAGTGCTCTGTGAAAGGATTGACTTTATACACAAACCGCTTGGTACCCCATTGGACTTCAAAGCTAATAAATTCAGTTCATAACACTGCCATATAATAAAGAAAAGCGAAACACAAGATTACTCCCACTATTCATGACCAAATGGTGGATATCAAATTCTAAATAATTGGTCTTGTATTGGCATTTAATATATTTACGTAAACTCGGTTTTTAAAAATTCAGTATAATACAATAAAAACAAAAAATCCTTTGCATTTATTTCTAGAGCCGCATGTAAAATATAATACCGAATTTAATCTTTTTGAAGATCCCTGTATTTTTTAATATTAGTTTTATTTGATTAAAATTAAATTTAATAACAAAACGAAGTTGTAGGATGAAACTACTTAGGAGTGCTTTGTGGAAGCATTGATTTTATACACAAACCACTTGGTACCCCATTGGACTTTAAAACATACAAATTCAGTTCATAACAACGCCATATAATAAAAAAAAGCGAAACACAAGATTATTCCTACTATTCATGACCAAATGGTGGAAATCAAATTTTAAAAAATTGGTCTTGTATTGGCATTGAATATATTTACGTAAACTCGGTTTTTAAAAATTCAGTATAATACACTAAACAAAAAATCCTTTGCATCTATTTCTAGAGCCGCATGAAAAATATTATAATGAATATAATCGTTTTGAACATCCCTGTATTTTGTAATATTAGTTTTATTTGATTAAAATGAAATTTAATAGCAAAACGAAGTTGTAGGATAAAACTACTTAGGAGTGCTCTGTGAAAGGATTGGTTTTATACACAAACCACTTGTTACCCCATTGGACTTTGAATCATATAAATTCAGTTTAAAAAAATGCCATATAAAAAAGATAAGCGAAAAACAAGATTACTCCCACTACTCATGACCAAATGGTGGAAATCAATTTTAAAAAATTGGCCTTGTATTGGCATTTAATATATTTACGTAAACTCGGTTTTTAAAAATTCAGTATAATACAATAAAAACAAAAAATCCTTCGCATCTATTTATAGAGCCGCATGTAAAATATAATACCGAATATATTCGTTTTGAAGATCCCTGTATTTTGTAATTTTAGTTTTATTTGATTAAAATGAAATTTAATAACAAAACGAAGTTATAGGATGAAACCACTTAGGAGTGCTCTGTGAAAGGATTGATTTTATACACAAACCACTTGGTACCCCATTGGACTTTAAATCATATAAATTCAGTTCATACCAATGCCATATAATAAAGAAAAGCGAAACACAAGATTATTCCTACTATTCATGACCACATGGTGGAAATCAAATTTTAAAAAATTGGTCTTGTATTGGCATTTAATATATTTACGTAAACTCGGTTTTTAAAAATTCAGTATAATACAATAAAAACAAAAAATCCTTTGCATCTATTTCTAGAGCCGCATGGAAAATATAACAACGAAAATAATCGTTTTGAACACCCTCGTATTTTGTAATATTAGTTTTATTTGATTAAAATGAAATTTAATAGCAAAACGAAGTTGTAAGATGAAACTACTTAGGAGTGCTCTGTGAGAGGGTTGATTTTATACACAAACCACTTGGTACCCCATTGGACTTTAAATCATATAAATTCAGTTCATAACAATGCCATATAATAAAGAAAAGCGAAACACAAGATTACTCCCACTACTCATGACCAAATGGTGGACATCAAATTCTAAAAAATTGGTGGTGTATTGGAATTTACAATATTTACTGAAACTCGGTTTTTAAAAATTCAGTATAATACAATAAAAACAAAAAATCCTTCGCATCTATTTATAGAGCCGCATGTAAAATATAATACCGAATATATTCGTTTTGAAGATCCCTGTATTTTGTAATATTAGTTTTATTTGATTAAAATGAAATTTAATAACAAAACGAAGTTATAGGATGAAACTACTTAGGAGTGCTCTGTGAAAGGATTGATTTTATACACAAACCGCTTGGTATCCCATTGGATTTTGAAGCTAATAAATTCAGTTCATAACACTACCACATAATAAAAAAAAGCGAAACACAAGATTATTCCTACTATTCATGACCAAATGGTGGAAATCAAATTTTAAAAAATTGGTCTTGTATTGGCATTAAATATATTTACGTAAACTCGGTTTTTAAAAATTCAGTTTAATACAATAAACAAAAAATCCTTTGCATCTATTTCTAGAGCCGCATGAAAAATATTATAATGAATATAATCGTTCTGAACATCCCTGTATTTTGTAATATTAGTTTTATTTGATTAAAATGAAATTTAATAACAAAACGAAGTTGTTGGATGAAACTACTTAGGAGTGCTCTGTGAAAGGATTGATTTTATACACAAACCGCTTGGTACCCCATTGGACTTTAAATCGTGTAAATTCAGTTCATAACAATGCCATATAATAAAGAAAAGCGAAACACAAGATTACTCCCACTACTCATGACCAAATGGTGGACATCAAATTCTAAAAAATTGGTGGTGTATTGGAATTTACAATATTTAGGTAAACTCGGTTTTTAAAATTCAGTATAATACAATAAAAACAAAAAATCCTTCGCATCTATTTATAGAGCCGCATGAAAAATATAATACCGAATATAATCGTTTTGAAGATCCCTGTATTTTGTAATATTAGTTTTATTTGATTAAAATGAAATTTAATAACAAAACGAAGTTATGGGATGAAACTACTTAGGAGTGCTCTGTGAAAGGATTGATTTTATACACAAACCGCTTGGTATCCCATTGGACTTTAAAGCTAATAAATTCAGTTCATAACACTGCCATATAATAAAGAAAAGCGAAACACAAGATTATTCCCACTACTCATGACCAAATGGTGGACATCAAATTCTAAAAAATTGGTGGTGTATTGGAATTTACAATATTTACGTAAACTCGGTTTTTAAAAATTCAGTATAATACAATAAAAACAAAAAATCCTTCGCATCTATTTATAGAGCCGCATGAAAAATATAATACCGAATATAATCGTTTTGAAGATCCCTGTATTTTGTAATATTAGTTTTATTTGATTAAAATGAAATTTAATAACAAAACGAAGTTGTGGGATGAAACTACTTAGGAGTGCTCTGTGAAAGGATTGATTTTATACACAAACCGCTTGGTATCCCATTGGACTTTAAAGCTAATAAATTCAGTTCATAACACTGCCATATAATAAAGAAAAGCGAAACACAAGATTATTCCTACTATTCATGACCAAATGGTGGAAATCAAATTTTAAAAAATTGGTGGTGTATTGGAATTTACAATATTTACGTATACTCGGTTTTTAAAAATTCAGTATAATACAATAAAAACAAAAAATCCTTCGCATCTATTTCTAGAGCCGCATGTAAAATATAATACCGAATTTAATCTTTTTGAAGATCCCTGTATTTTTTAATATTAGTTTTATTTGATTAAAATGAAATTTAATAACAAAACGAAGTTATAGGATGAAACTACTTAGGAGTGCTCTGTGAAAGGATTGACTTTATACACAAACCGCTTGGTACCCCATTGGACTTCAAAGCTAATAAATTCAGTTCATAACACTGCCATATAATAAAGAAAAGCGAAACACAAGATTACTCCCACTATTCATGACCAAATGGTGGATATCAAATTCTAAATAATTGGTCTTGTATTGGCATTTAATATATTTACGTAAACTCGGTTTTTAAAAATTCAGTATAATACAATAAAAACAAAAAATCCTTTGCATTTATTTCTAGAGCCGCATGTAAAATATAATACCGAATTTAATCTTTTTGAAGATCCCTGTATTTTTTAATATTAGTTTTATTTGATTAAAATTAAATTTAATAACAAAACGAAGTTGTAGGATGAAACTACTTAGGAGTGCTTTGTGGAAGCATTGATTTTATACACAAACCACTTGGTACCCCATTGGACTTTAAAACATACAAATTCAGTTCATAACAACGCCATATAATAAAAAAAAGCGAAACACAAGATTATTCCTACTATTCATGACCAAATGGTGGAAATCAAATTTTAAAAAATTGGTCTTGTATTGGCATTGAATATATTTACGTAAACTCGGTTTTTAAAAATTCAGTATAATACACTAAACAAAAAATCCTTTGCATCTATTTCTAGAGCCGCATGAAAAATATTATAATGAATATAATCGTTTTGAACATCCCTGTATTTTGTAATATTAGTTTTATTTGATTAAAATGAAATTTAATAGCAAAACGAAGTTGTAGGATAAAACTACTTAGGAGTGCTCTGTGAAAGGATTGGTTTTATACACAAACCACTTGTTACCCCATTGGACTTTGAATCATATAAATTCAGTTTAAAAAAATGCCATATAAAAAAGATAAGCGAAAAACAAGATTACTCCCACTACTCATGACCAAATGGTGGAAATCAATTTTAAAAAATTGGCCTTGTATTGGCATTTAATATATTTACGTAAACTCGGTTTTTAAAAATTCAGTATAATACAATAAAAACAAAAAATCCTTCGCATCTATTTATAGAGCCGCATGTAAAATATAATACCGAATATATTCGTTTTGAAGATCCCTGTATTTTGTAATTTTAGTTTTATTTGATTAAAATGAAATTTAATAACAAAACGAAGTTATAGGATGAAACCACTTAGGAGTGCTCTGTGAAAGGATTGATTTTATACACAAACCACTTGGTACCCCATTGGACTTTAAATCATATAAATTCAGTTCATACCAATGCCATATAATAAAGAAAAGCGAAACACAAGATTACTCCCACTACTCATGACCAAATGGTGGACATCAAATTCTAAAAAATTGGTGGTGTATTGGAATTTACAATATTTACTTAAACTCGGTTTTTAAAAATTCAGTATATTACAATAAAAACAAAAAATCCTTCGCATCTATTTCTAGAGCTGCATGTAAAATATAATACCGAATATAATCGTTTTGAAGATCCCTGTATTTTGTAATATTAGTTTTATTTGATTAAAATGAAATTTAATGACAAAACGAAGTTATGGGATGAAACTACTTAGGAGTGCTCTGTGAAAGGATTGATTTTATACACAAACCGCTTGGTATCCCATTGGATTTTAAAGCTAATAAATTCAGTTCATAACACTACCACATAATAAAAAAAAGCGAAACACAAGATTATTCCTACTATTCATGACCAAATGGTGGAAATCAAATTTTAAAAAATTGGTCTTGTATTGGCATTAAATATATTTACGTAAACTCGGTTTTTAAAAATTCAGTTTAATACAATAAACAAAAAATCCTTTGCATCTATTTCTAGAGCCGCATGAAAAATATTATAATGAATATAATCGTTCTGAACATCCCTGTATTTTGTAATATTAGTTTTATTTGATTAAAATGAAATTTAATAGCAAAACGAAGTTGTAGGATGAAACTACTTAGGAATGCTCTGTGAAAGGATTAGTTTTATACACAAACCACTTGTTACCCCATTGGACTTTAAATCATATAAATTAAGTTCATAACAATGCCATATAATAAATAAAGCGAAACACAAGATTACTCCCACTACTCATGACCAAATGGTGGACATCAAATTCTAAAAAATTGGTGGTGAATTGGAATTTACAATATTTTCGTAAACTCGGTTTTTAAAAATTCAGTATAATACAATAAAAACAAAAAATCCTTCGCATCTATTTATAGAGCCGCATGAAAAATATAATAACGAATATAATCGTTTTGAAGATCCCTGTATTTTGTATTATTAGTTTTATTTGATTAAAATGAAATTTAATAGCAAAACGATGTTGTAGCCTTAAATTATTTAGGAGTGCTTTGTGAAAGGATTGATTTTATACACAAACCACTTGGTACCTCATTGGACTTTAAATCATATAAATTCAGTTCATAACAATGCCATATTATAAATAAAAGCGAAACACAAGATTACTCCAACTGTTCATGACCAAATGGTGGACAACAAATACTAAAACATTGGTGGTGTATTGGAATTTACAATATTTACGTAAATTCGGTTTTTAAAAATTCAGTATAATACACTAAACAAAAAATCCTTTGCATCTATTTCTAGAGCCGCATGAAAAATATTATAACGAATATAATCGTTTTGTAATATTAGTTTTATTTGATTAAAATGAAATTTAATAGCAAAACGAAGTTGTAGGATGAAACTACTTAGGAGTGGTCTGTGAAAGGATTGGTTTTATACACCAACCACTTGTTACCCCACTGGACTTTAAATCATATAAATTCAGTTCATAACAATGCCATATAATAAAGAAAAGCGAAACACAAGATTACTCCAACTGTTCATGACTAAATGGTGGACATCAAATTTTAAAAAATTGGTGGTGTATTGGAATTTACAATATTTACGTAAACTCGGTTTTTAAAAATTCAGTATAATACAATAAAAACAAAAAATCCTTTGCATCTATTTCTAGAGCCGCATGAAAAATATTATAACGAATATAATCGTTTTGTAATATTAGTTTTATTTGATTAAAATGAAATTTAATAGCAAAACGAAGTTGTAGGATGAAACTACTTAGGAGTGGTCTGTGAAAGGATTGGTTTTATACACCAACCACTTGTTACCCCATTGAACTTTAAATCATATAAATTCAGTTCATAACAATGCCATATAATAAAGAAAAGCGAAACACAAGATTACTCCAACTGTTCATGACTAAATGGTGGACATCAAATTTTAAAAAATTGGTGGTGTATTGGAATTTACAATATTTACGTAAACTCGGTTTTTAAAAATTCAGTATAATACAATAAAAACAAAAAATCCTTTGCATCTATTTCTAGAGCCGCATGAAAAATATTATAACGAATATAATCGTTTTGAACATCCCTGTATTTTGTAATATTAGATTTATTTGATTAAAATGAAATTTAATAGCAAAACGAAGTTGTAAGATGAAACTACTTAGGAGTGCTTTGTGAAAGCATTGATTTTATACACAAACCACTTGGTACCCCATTGGACTTTAAAACATACAAATTCAGTTCATAACAACGCCATATAATAAAAAAAAGCGAAACACAAGATTACTCCCACTATTCATGACCAAATGGTGGACATCAAATTCTAAAAAATTGGTGGTGTATTGGAATTTACAATATTTACGTGAACTCGGTTTTTAAAAATTCAGTATAATACACTAAACAAAAAATCCTTTGCATCTATTTCTAGAGCCGCATGAAAAATATTATAACGAATATAATCGTTTTGTAATATTAGTTTTATTTGATTAAAATGAAATTTAATAGCAAAACGAAGTTGTAGGATGAAACTACTTAGGAGTGGTCTGTGAAAGGATTGGTTTTATACACCAACCACTTGTTACCCCACTGGACTTTAAATCATATAAATTCAGTTCATAACAATGCCATATAATAAAGAAAAGCGAAACACAAGATTACTCCCACTATTCATGACCAAATGGTGGATATCAAATTCTAAATAATTGGTCTTGTATTGGCATTTAATATATTTACGTAAACTCGGTTTTTAAAAATTCAGTATAATACAATAAAAACAAAAAATCCTTTGCATTTATTTCTAGAGCCGCATGTAAAATATAATACCGAATTTAATCTTTTTGAAGATCCCTGTATTTTTTAATATTAGTTTTATTTGATTAAAATTAAATTTAATAACAAAACGAAGTTGTAGGATGAAACTACTTAGGAGTGCTTTGTGGAAGCATTGATTTTATACACAAACCACTTGGTACCCCATTGGACTTTAAAACATACAAATTCAGTTCATAACAACGCCATATAATAAAAAAAAGCGAAACACAAGATTATTCCTACTATTCATGACCAAATGGTGGAAATCAAATTTTAAAAAATTGGTCTTGTATTGGCATTGAATATATTTACGTAAACTCGGTTTTTAAAAATTCAGTATAATACACTAAACAAAAAATCCTTTGCATCTATTTCTAGAGCCGCATGAAAAATATTATAATGAATATAATCGTTTTGAACATCCCTGTATTTTGTAATATTAGTTTTATTTGATTAAAATGAAATTTAATAGCAAAACGAAGTTGTAGGATAAAACTACTTAGGAGTGCTCTGTGAAAGGATTGGTTTTATACACAAACCACTTGTTACCCCATTGGACTTTGAATCATATAAATTCAGTTTAAAAAAATGCCATATAAAAAAGATAAGCGAAAAACAAGATTACTCCCACTACTCATGACCAAATGGTGGAAATCAATTTTAAAAAATTGGCCTTGTATTGGCATTTAATATATTTACGTAAACTCGGTTTTTAAAAATTCAGTATAATACAATAAAAACAAAAAATCCTTCGCATCTATTTATAGAGCCGCATGTAAAATATAATACCGAATATATTCGTTTTGAAGATCCCTGTATTTTGTAATTTTAGTTTTATTTGATTAAAATGAAATTTAATAACAAAACGAAGTTATAGGATGAAACCACTTAGGAGTGCTCTGTGAAAGGATTGATTTTATACACAAACCACTTGGTACCCCATTGGACTTTAAATCATATAAATTCAGTTCATACCAATGCCATATAATAAAGAAAAGCGAAACACAAGATTATTCCTACTATTCATGACCACATGGTGGAAATCAAATTTTAAAAAATTGGTCTTGTATTGGCATTTAATATATTTACGTAAACTCGGTTTTTAAAAATTCAGTATAATACAATAAAAACAAAAAATCCTTTGCATCTATTTCTAGAGCCGCATGAAAAATATAATAACGAATATAATCGTTTTGAACACCCTCGTATTTTGTAATATTAGTTTTATTTGATTAAAATGAAATTTAATAGCAAAACGAAGTTGTAAGATGAAACTACTTAGGAGTGCTCTGTGAAAGGGTTGATTTTATACACAAACCACTTGGTACCCCATTGGACTTTAAATCATATAAATTCAGTTCATAACAATGCCATATAATAAAGAAAAGCGAAACACAAGATTACTCCCACTACTCATGACCAAATGGTGGACATCAAA
Organism: Anthrax anthrax; assembly: GCA_963971155.1. Lineage (NCBI taxonomy): Eukaryota > Metazoa > Arthropoda > Insecta > Diptera > Bombyliidae > Anthrax > Anthrax anthrax. Next base: position 10,551,857 of record OZ020122.1, on the reverse strand, counting down.
TTCTAAAAAATTGGTGGTGTATTGGCATTTAATATATTTACGTAAACTCGGTTTTTAAAAATTCAGTATAATACAATAAAAACAAAAAATCCTTCGCATCTATTTATAGAGCCGCATGTAAAATATAATACCGAATATATTCGTTTTGAAGATCCCTGTATTTTGTAATTTTAGTTTTATTTGATTAAAATGAAATTTAATAACAAAACGAAGTTATAGGATGAAACCACTTAGGAGTGCTCTGTGAAAGGATTGATTTTATACACAAACCACTTGGTACCCCATTGGACTTTAAATCATATAAATTCAGTTCATACCAATGCCATATAATAAAGAAAAGCGAAACACAAGATTATTCCTACTATTCATGACCACATGGTGGAAATCAAATTTTAAAAAATTGGTCTTGTATTGGCATTTAATATATTTACGTAAACTCGGTTTTTAAAAATTCAGTATAATACAATAAAAACAAAAAATCCTTTGCATCTATTTCTAGAGCCGCATGGAAAATATAACAACGAAAATAATCGTTTTGAACACCCTCGTATTTTGTAATATTAGTTTTATTTGATTAAAATGAAATTTAATAGCAAAACGAAGTTGTAAGATGAAACTACTTAGGAGTGCTCTGTGAAAGGGTTGATTTTATACACAAACCACTTGGTACCCCATTGGACTTTAAATCATATAAATTCAGTTCATAACAATGCCATATAATAAAGAAAAGCGAAACACAAGATTACTCCCACTACTCATGACCAAATGGTGGACATCAAATTCTAATAAATTGGTGGTGTATTGGCATTTAATATATTTACGTAAACTCGGTTTTTAAAAATTCAGTATAATACAATAAAAACAAAAAATCCTTCGCATCTATTTATAGAGCCGCATGTAAAATATAATACCGAATATATTCGTTTTGAAGATCCCTGTATTTTGTAATTTTAGTTTTATTTGATTAAAATGAAATTTAATAACAAAACGAAGTTATAGGATGAAACCACTTAGGAGTGCTCTGTGAAAGGATTGATTTTATACACAAACCACTTGGTACCCCATTGGACTTTAAATCATATAAATTCAGTTCATACCAATGCCATATAATAAAGAAAAGCGAAACACAAGATTATTCCTACTATTCATGACCACATGGTGGAAATCAAATTTTAAAAAATTGGTCTTGTATTGGCATTTAATATATTTACGTAAACTCGGTTTTTAAAAATTCAGTATAATACAATAAAAACAAAAAATCCTTTGCATCTATTTCTAGAGCCGCATGGAAAATATAACAACGAAAATAATCGTTTTGAACACCCTCGTATTTTGTAATATTAGTTTTATTTGATTAAAATGAAATTTAATAGCAAAACGAAGTTGTAAGATGAAACTACTTAGGAGTGCTCTGTGAAAGGATTGACTTTATACACAAACCGCTTGGTACCCCATTGGACTTCAAAGCTAATAAATTCAGTTCATAACAATGCCATATAATAAATAAAGCGAAACACAAGATTACTCCCACTACTCATGACCAAATGGTGGACATCAAATTCTAAAAAATTGGTGGTGAATTGGAATTTACAATATTTTCGTAAACTCGGTTTTTAAAAATTCAGTATAATACAATAAAAACAAAAAATCCTTCGCATCTATTTATAGAGCCGCATGAAAAATATAATAACGAATATAATCGTTTTGAAGATCCCTGTATTTTGTATTATTAGTTTTATTTGATTAAAATGAAATTTAATAGCAAAACGATGTTGTAGCCTTAAATTATTTAGGAGTGCTTTGTGAAAGGATTGATTTTATACACAAACCACTTGGTACCTCATTGGACTTTAAAACATACAAATTTAGTTCATAACAATGCCATATAATAAAGAAAAGCGAAACACAGGATTACTCCAACTGTTCATGACCAAATGGTGGTCATCAAATTCTAAAAAATTGGTGGTGTATTGGAATTTACAATATTTACTTAAACTCGGTTTTTAAAAATTCAGTATAATACAATAAAAACAAAAAAATCCTTTGCATCTATGTCTAGAGCCGCATGAAAAATTTTATAACGAATATAATCGTTTTGAACATCCCTGTATTTTGTAATATTAGTTTTATTTGATTAAAATGAAATTTAATAGCAAAACGAAGTTGTAGGATGAAACTACTTAGGAGTGCTCTGTGAAAGGATTGATTTTATACAAAAACCACTTGTTACCCCATTGGACTTTAAATCATATAAATTCAGTTCATAACAATGCCATATAATAAATAAAAGCGAAACACAAGATTACTCCAACTGTTCATGACCAAATGGTGGACATCAAATACTAAAACATTGGTGGTGTATTGGAATTTACAATATTTACGTAAATTCGGTTTTTAAAAATTCAGTATAATACACTAAACAAAAAATCCTTTGCATCTATTTCTAGAGCCGCATGAAAAATATTATAACGAATATAATCGTTTTGTAATATTAGTTTTATTTGATTAAAATGAAATTTAATAGCAAAACGAAGTTGTAGGATGAAACTACTTAGGAGTGGTCTGTGAAAGAATTGGTTTTATACACCAACCACTTGTTACCCCACTGGACTTTAAATCATATAAATTCAGTTCATAACAATGCCATATAATAAAGAAAAGCGAAACACAAGATTACTCCCACTATTCATGACCAAATGGTGGACATCAAATTCTAAAAAATTGGTGGTGTATTGGAATTTACAATATTTACGTAAACTCGGTTTTTAAAAATTCAGTATAATACAATAAAAACAAAAAATCCTTTGCATCTATTTCTAGAGCCGCATGAAAAATATTATAACGAATATAATCGTTTTGAACATCCCTGTATTTTGTAATATTAGATTTATTTGATTAAAATGAAATTTAATAGCAAAACGAAGTTGTAGGATGAAACTACTTAGGAGTGCTTTGTGAAAGCATTGATTTTATACACAAACCACTTGGTACCCCATTGGACTTTAAAACATACAAATTCAGTTCATAACAACGCCATATAATAAAAAAAAGCGAAACACAAGATTACTCCCACTATTCATGACCAAATGGTGGACATCAAATTCTAAAAAATTGGTGGTGTATTGGAATTTACAATATTTACGTGAACTCGGTTTTTAAAAATTCAGTATAATACACTAAACAAAAAATCCTTTGCATCTATTTCTAGAGCCGCATGAAAAATATTATAACGAATATAATCGTTTTGTAATATTAGTTTTATTTGATTAAAATGAAATTTAATAGCAAAACGAAGTTGTAGGATGAAACTACTTAGGAGTGGTCTGTGAAAGGATTGGTTTTATACACCAACCACTTGTTACCCCATTGAACTTTAAATCATATAAATTCAGTTCATAACAATGCCATATAATAAAGAAAAGCGAAACACAAGATTACTCCAACTGTTCATGACTAAATGGTGGACATCAAATTTTAAAAAATTGGTGGTGTATTGGAATTTACAATATTTACGTGAACTCGGTTTTTAAAAATTCAGTATAATACACTAAACAAAAAATCCTTTGCATCTATTTCTAGAGCCGCATGAAAAATATTATAATGAATATAATCGTTTTGAAGATCCCTGTATTTCGTATTATTAGTTTTATTTCATGAAAATGAAATTTAATAACAAAACGAAGTTATGGGATGAAACTACTTAGGAGTGCTCTGTGAAAGGATTGATTTTATACACAAACCGCTTGGTATCCCATTGGACTTTAAAGCTAATAAATTCAGTTCATAACACTGCCATATAATAAAGAAAAGCGAAACACAAGATTATTCCTACTATTCATGACCAAATGGTGGAAATCAAATTTTAAAAAATTGGTGGTGTATTGGAATTTACAATATTTACGTAAACTCGGTTTTTAAAAATTCAGTATAATACAATAAAAACAAAAAATCCTTCGCATCTATTTCTAGAGCCGCATGAAAAATATAATACCGAATTTAATCTTTTTGAAGATCCCTGTATTTTTTAATATTAGTTTTATTTGATTAAAATGAAATTTAATAACAAAACGAAATTATAGGATGAAACTACTTAGGAGTGCTCTGTGAAAGGATTGACTTTATACACAAACCGCTTGGTACCCCATTGGACTTCAAAGCTAATAAATTCAGTTCATAACACTGCCATATAATAAAGAAAAGCGAAACACAAGATTACTCCCACTATTCATGACCAAATGGTGGATATCAAATTCTAAATAATTGGTCTTGTATTGGCATTTAATATATTTACGTAAACTCGGTTTTTAAAAATTCAGTATAATACAATAAAAACAAAAAATCCTTTGCATTTATTTCTAGAGCACCATGTAAAATATAATACCGAATTTAATCTTTTTGAAGATCCCTGTATTTTTTAATATTAGTTTTATTTGATTAAAATTAAATTTAATAACAAAACGAAGTTGTAGGATGAAACTACTTAGGAGTGCTCTGTGAAAGGATTGATTTTATACACAAACCGCTTGGTACCCCATTGGACTTTAAAACATACAAATTCAGTTCATAACAACGCCATATAATAAAAAAAAGCGAAACACAAGATTATTCCTACTATTCATGACCAAATGGTGGAAATCAAATTTTAAAAAATTGGTCTTGTATTGGCATTGAATATATTTACGTAAACTCGGTTTTTAAAAATTCAGTATAATACACTAAACAAAAAATCCTTTGCATCTATTTCTAGAGCCGTATGAAAAATATTATAATGAATATAATCGTTTTGAACATCCCTGTATTTTGTAATATTAGTTTTATTTGATTAAAATGAAATTTAATAGCAAAACGAAGTTGTAGGATAAAACTACTTAGGAGTGCTCTGTGAAAGGATTGGTTTTATACACAAACCACTTGTTACCCCATTGGACTTTGAATCATATAAATTCAGTTTAAAAAAATGCCATATAAAAAAGATAAGCGAAAAACAAGATTACTCCCACTATTCATGACCAAATGGTGGAAATCAATTTTAAAAAATTGGCCTTGTATTGGCATTTAATATATTTACGTAAACTCGGTTTTTAAAAATTCAGTATAATACAATAAAAACAAAAAATCCTTCGCATCTATTTATAGAGCCGCATAAAAAATATAATACCGAATATATTCGTTTTGAAGATCCCTGTATTTTGTAATTTTAGTTTTATTTGATTAAAATGAAATTTAATAACAAAACGAAGTTATAGGATGAAACTACTTAGGAGTGCTCTGTGAAAGGATTGATTTTATACACAAACCACTTGGTACCCCATTGGACTTTAAATCATATAAATTCAGTTCATACCAATGCCATATAATAAAGAAAAGCGAAACACAAGATTATTCCTACTATTCATGACCACATGGTGGAAATCAAATACTAAAACATTGGTGGTGTATTGGAATTTACAATATTTACGTAAATTCGGTTTTTAAAAATTCAGTATAATACACTAAACAAAAAATCCTTTGCATCTATTTCTAGAGCCGCATGAAAAATATTATAACGAATATAAACGTTCTGAACATCCCTGTATTTTGTAATATTAGTTTTATTTGATTAAAATGAAATTTAATAGCAAAACGAAGTTGTAGGATGAAACTACTTAGGAATGCTCTGTGAAAGGATTAGTTTTATACACAAACCACTTGTTACCCCATTGGACTTTAAATCATATAAATTAAGTTCATAACAATGCCATATAATAAATAAAGCGAAACACAAGATTACTCCCACTACTCATGACCAAATGGTGGACATCAAATTCTAAAAAATTGGTGGTGAATTGGAATTTACAATATTTTCGTAAACTCGGTTTTTAAAAATTCAGTATAATACAATAAAAACAAAAAATCCTTCGCATCTATTTATAGAGCCGCATGAAAAATATAATAACGAGTATAATCGTTTTGAAGATCCCTGTATTTTGTATTATTAGTTTTATTTGATTAAAATGAAATTTAATAGCAAAACGATGTTGTAGCCTTAAATTATTTAGGAGTGCTTTGTGAAAGGATTGATTTTATACACAAACCACTTGGTACCTCATTGGACTTTAAAACATACAAATTCAGTTCATAACAATGCCATATAATAAAGAAAAGCGAAACACAGGATTACTCCAACTGTTCATGACCGAATGGTGGTCATCAAATTCTAAAAAATTGGTGGTGTATTGGAATTTACAATATTTACTTAAACTCGGTTTTTAAAAATTCAGTATAATACAATAAAAACAAAAAAATCCTTTGCATCTATGTCTAGAGCCGCATGAAAAATTTTATAACGAATATAATCGTTTTGAACATCCCTGTATTTTGTAATATTAGTTTTATTTGATTAAAATGAAATTTAATAGCAAAACGAAGTTGTAGGATGAAACTACTTAGGAGTGCTCTGTGAAAGGATTGATTTTATACACAAACCACTTGTTACCCCATTGGACTTTAAATCATATAAATTCAGTTCATAACAATGCCATATAATAAATAAAAGCGAAACACAAGATTACTCCAACTGTTCATGACCAAATGGTGGACATCAAATACTAAAACATTGGTGGTGTATTGGAATTTACAATATTTACGTAAATTCGGTTTTTAAAAATTCAGTATAATACACTAAACAAAAAATCCTTTGCATCTATTTCTAGAGCCGCATGAAAAATATTATAACGAATATAATCGTTTTGTAATATTAGTTTTATTTGATTAAAATGAAATTTAATAGCAAAACGAAGTTGTAGGATGAAACTACTTAGGAGTGGTCTGTGAAAGGATTGGTTTTATACACCAACCACTTGTTACCCCACTGGACTTTAAATCATATAAATTCAGTTCATAACAATGCCATATAATAAAGAAAAGCGAAACACAAGATTACTCCCACTATTCATGACCAAATGGTGGACATCAAATTCTAAAAAATTGGTGGTGTATTGGAATTTACAATATTTACGTAAACTCGGTTTTTAAAAATTCAGTATAATACAATAAAAACAAAAAATCCTTTGCATCTATTTCTAGAGCCGCATGAAAAATATTATAACGAATATAATCGTTTTGAACATCCCTGTATTTTGTAATATTAGATTTATTTGATTAAAATGAAATTTAATAGCAAAACGAAGTTGTAGGATGAAACTACTTAGGAGTGCTTTGTGAAAGCATTGATTTTATACACAAAGCACTTGGTACCCCATTGGACTTTAAAACATACAAATTCAGTTCATAACAACGCCATATAATAAAAAAAAGCGAAACACAAGATTACTCCCACTATTCATGACCAAATGGTGGACATCAAATACTAAAACATTGGTGGTGTATTGGAATTTACAATATTTACGTAAATTCGGTTTTTAAAAATTCAGTATAATACACTAAACAAAAAATCCTTTGCATCTATTTCTAGAGCCGCATGAAAAATATTATAACGAATATAATCGTTTTGTAATATTAGTTTTATTTGATTAAAATGAAATTTAATAGCAAAACGAAGTTGTAGGATGAAACTACTTAGGAGTGGTCTGTGAAAGGATTGGTTTTATACACCAACCACTTGTTACCCCACTGGACTTTAAATCATATAAATTCAGTTCATAACAATGCCATATAATAAAGAAAAGCGAAACACAAGATTACTCCCACTATTCATGACCAAATGGTGGACATCAAATTCTAAAAAATTGGTGGTGTATTGGAATTTACAATATTTACGTAAACTCGGTTTTTAAAAATTCAGTATAATACAATAAAAACAAAAAATCCTTTGCATCTATTTCTAGAGCCGCATGAAAAATATTATAACGAATATAATCGTTTTGAACATCCCTGTATTTTGTAATATTAGATTTATTTGATTAAAATGAAATTTAATAGCAAAACGAAGTTGTAGGATGAAACTACTTAGGAGTGCTTTGTGAAAGCATTGATTTTATACACAAACCACTTGTTACCCCATTGGACTTTAAATCATATAAATTCAGTTCATAACAATGCCATATAATAAATAAAAGCGAAACACAAGATTACTCCAACTGTTCATGACCAAATGGTGGACATCAAATACTAAAACATTGGTGGTGTATTGGAATTTACAATATTTACGTAAATTCGGTTTTTAAAAATTCAGTATAATACACTAAACAAAAAATCCTTTGCATCTATTTCTAGAGCCGCATGAAAAATATTATAACGAATATAATCGTTTTGTAATATTAGTTTTATTTGATTAAAATGAAATTTAATAGCAAAACGAAGTTGTAGGATGAAACTACTTAGGAGTGGTCTGTGAAAGGATTGGTTTTATACACAAACCACTTGTTACCCCATTGGACTTTGAATCATATAAATTCAGTTTAAAAAAATGCCATATAAAAAAGATAAGCGAAAAACAAGATTACTCCCACTATTCATGACCAAATGGTGGAAATCAATTTTAAAAAATTGGCCTTGTATTGGCATTTAATATATTTACGTAAACTCGGTTTTTAAAAATTCAGTATAATACAATAAAAACAAAAAATCCTTCGCATCTATTTATAGAGCCGCATAAAAAATATAATACCGAATATATTCGTTTTGAAGATCCCTGTATTTTGTAATTTTAGTTTTATTTGATTAAAATGAAATTTAATAACAAAACGAAGTTATAGGATGAAACTACTTAGGAGTGCTCTGTGAAAGGATTGATTTTATACACAAACCACTTGGTACCCCATTGGACTTTAAATCATATAAATTCAGTTCATACCAATGCCATATAATAAAGAAAAGCGAAACACAAGATTATTCCTACTATTCATGACCACATGGTGGAAATCAAATACTAAAACATTGGTGGTGTATTGGAATTTACAATATTTACGTAAATTCGGTTTTTAAAAATTCAGTATAATACACTAAACAAAAAATCCTTTGCATCTATTTCTAGAGCCGCATGAAAAATATTATAACGAATATAAACGTTCTGAACATCCCTGTATTTTGTAATATTAGTTTTATTTGATTAAAATGAAATTTAATAGCAAAACGAAGTTGTAGGATGAAACTACTTAGGAATGCTCTGTGAAAGGATTAGTTTTATACACAAACCACTTGTTACCCCATTGGACTTTAAATCATATAAATTAAGTTCATAACAATGCCATATAATAAATAAAGCGAAACACAAGATTACTCCCACTACTCATGACCAAATGGTGGACATCAAATTCTAAAAAATTGGTGGTGAATTGGAATTTACAATATTTTCGTAAACTCGGTTTTTAAAAATTCAGTATAATACAATAAAAACAAAAAATCCTTCGCATCTATTTATAGAGCCGCATGAAAAATATAATAACGAGTATAATCGTTTTGAAGATCCCTGTATTTTGTATTATTAGTTTTATTTGATTAAAATGAAATTTAATAGCAAAACGATGTTGTAGCCTTAAATTATTTAGGAGTGCTTTGTGAAAGGATTGATTTTATACACAAACCACTTGGTACCTCATTGGACTTTAAAACATACAAATTCAGTTCATAACAATGCCATATAATAAAGAAAAGCGAAACACAGGATTACTCCAACTGTTCATGACCGAATGGTGGTCATCAAATTCTAAAAAATTGGTGGTGTATTGGAATTTACAATATTTACTTAAACTCGGTTTTTAAAAATTCAGTATAATACAATAAAAACAAAAAAATCCTTTGCATCTATGTCTAGAGCCGCATGAAAAATTTTATAACGAATATAATCGTTTTGAACATCCCTGTATTTTGTAATATTAGTTTTATTTGATTAAAATGAAATTTAATAGCAAAACGAAGTTGTAGGATGAAACTACTTAGGAGTGCTCTGTGAAAGGATTGATTTTATACACAAACCACTTGTTACCCCATTGGACTTTAAATCATATAAATTCAGTTCATAACAATGCCATATAATAAATAAAAGCGAAACACAAGATTACTCCAACTGTTCATGACCAAATGGTGGACATCAAATACTAAAACATTGGTGGTGTATTGGAATTTACAATATTTACGTAAATTCGGTTTTTAAAAATTCAGTATAATACACTAAACAAAAAATCCTTTGCATCTATTTCTAGAGCCGCATGAAAAATATTATAACGAATATAATCGTTTTGTAATATTAGTTTTATTTGATTAAAATGAAATTTAATAGCAAAACGAAGTTGTAGGATGAAACTACTTAGGAGTGGTCTGTGAAAGGATTGGTTTTATACACCAACCACTTGTTACCCCACTGGACTTTAAATCATATAAATTCAGTTCATAACAATGCCATATAATAAAGAAAAGCGAAACACAAGATTACTCCCACTATTCATGACCAAATGGTGGACATCAAATTCTAAAAAATTGGTGGTGTATTGGAATTTACAATATTTACGTAAACTCGGTTTTTAAAAATTCAGTATAATACAATAAAAACAAAAAATCCTTTGCATCTATTTCTAGAGCCGCATGAAAAATATTATAACGAATATAATCGTTTTGAACATCCCTGTATTTTGTAATATTAGATTTATTTGATTAAAATGAAATTTAATAGCAAAACGAAGTTGTAGGATGAAACTACTTAGGAGTGCTTTGTGAAAGCATTGATTTTATACACAAAGCACTTGGTACCCCATTGGACTTTAAAACATACAAATTCAGTTCATAACAACGCCATATAATAAAAAAAAGCGAAACACAAGATTACTCCCACTATTCATGACCAAATGGTGGACATCAAATTCTAAAAAATTGGTGGTGTATTGGAATTTACAATATTTACGTGAACTCGGTTTTTAAAAATTCAGTATAATACACTAAACAAAAAATCCTTTGCATCTATTTCTAGAGCCGCATGAAAAATATTATAACGAATATAATCGTTTTGTAATATTAGTTTTATTTGATTAAAATGAAATTTAATAGCAAAACGAAGTTGTAGGATGAAACTACTTAGGAGTGGTCTGTGAAAGGATTGGTTTTATACACCAACCACTTGTTACCCCATTGAACTTTAAATCATATAAATTCAGTTCATAACAATGCCATATAATAAAGAAAAGCGAAACACAAGATTACTCCAACTGTTCATGACTAAATGGTGGACATCAAATTTTAAAAAATTGGTGGTGTATTGGAATTTACAATATTTACGTGAACTCGGTTTTTAAAAATTCAGTATAATACACTAAACAAAAAATCCTTTGCATCTATTTCTAGGGCCGCATGAAAAATATTATAATGAATATAATCGTTTTGAAGATCCCTGTATTTCGTATTATTAGTTTTATTTCATGAAAATGAAATTTAATAACAAAACGAAGTTATGGGATGAAACTACTTAGGAGTGCTCTGTGAAACGATTGATTTTATACACAAACCGCTTGGTATCCCATTGGACTTTAAAGCTAATAAATTCAGTTCATAACACTGCCATATAATAAAGAAAAGCGAAACACAAGATTATTCCTACTATTCATGACCAAATGGTGGTCATCAAATTCTAAATAATTGGTCTTGTATTGGCATTTAATATATTTACGTAAACTCGGTTTTTAAAAATTCAGTATAATACAATAAAAACAAAAAATCCTTTGCATTTATTTCTAGAGCCGCATGTAAAATATAATACCGAATTTAATCTTTTTGAAGATCCCTGTATTTTTTAATATTAGTTTTATTTGATTAAAATTAAATTTAATAACAAAACGAAGTTGTAGGATGAAACTACTTAGGAGTGCTCTGTGAAAGGATTGATTTTATACACAAACCGCTTGGTACCCCATTGGACTTTAAAACATACAAATTCAGTTCATAACAACGCCATATAATAAAAAAAAGCGAAACACAAGATTATTCCTACTATTCATGACCAAATGGTGGAAATCAAATTTTAAAAAATTGGTCTTGTATTGGCATTGAATATATTTACGTAAACTCGGTTTTTAAAAATTCAGTATAATACACTAAACAAAAAATCCTTTGCATCTATTTCTAGAGCCGCATGAAAAATATAATACCGAATTTAATCTTTTTGAAGATCCCTGTATTTTTTAATATTAGTTTTATTTGATTAAAATGAAATTTAATAACAAAACGAAGTTATAGGATGAAACTACTTAGGAGTGCTCTGTGAAAGGATTGACTTTATACACAAACCGCTTGGTACCCCATTGGACTTCAAAGCTAATAAATTCAGTTCATAACACTGCCATATAATAAAGAAAAGCGAAACACAAGATTACTCCCACTATTCATGACCAAATGGTGGATATCAAATTCTAAATAATTGGTCTTGTATTGGCATTTAATATATTTAGGTAAACTCGGTTTTTAAAAATTCAGTATAATACAATAAAAACAAAAAATCCTTTGCATTTATTTCTAGAGCCGCATGTAAAATATAATACCGAATTTAATCTTTTTGAAGATCCCTGTATTTTTTAATATTAGTTTTATTTGATTAAAATTAAATTTAATAACAAAACGAAGTTGTAGGATGAAACTACTTAGGAGTGCTCTGTGAAAGGATTGATTTTATACACAAACCGCTTGGTACCCCATTGGACTTTAAAACATACAAATTCAGTTCATAACAACGCCATATAATAAAAAAAAGCGAAACACAAGATTATTCCTACTATTCATGACCAAATGGTGGAAATCAAATTTTAAAAAATTGGTCTTGTATTGGCATTGAATATATTTACGTAAACTCGGTTTTTAAAAATTCAGTATAATACACTAAACAAAAAATCCTTTGCATCTATTTCTAGAGCCGCATGAAAAATATAATACCGAATTTAATCTTTTTGAAGATCCCTGTATTTTTTAATATTAGTTTTATTTGATTAAAATTAAATTTAATAACAAAACGAAGTTGTAGGATGAAACTACTTAGGAGTGCTCTGTGAAAGGATTGATTTTATACACAAACCGCTTGGTACCCCATTGGACTTTAAAACATACAAATTCAGTTCATAACAACGCCATATAATAAAGGAAAGCGAAACACAAGATTATTCCTACTATTCATGACCAAATGGTGGAAATCAAATTCTAAATAATTGGTCTTGTATTGGCATTTAATATATTTACGTAAACTCGGTTTTTAAAAATTCAGTATAATACAATAAAAACAAAAAATCCTTCGCATCTATTTCTAGAGCCGTATGTAAAATATAATACCGAATTTAATCTTTTTGAAGATCCCTGTATTTTTTAATATTAGTTTTATTTGATTAAAATGAAATTTAATAACAAAACGAAGTTATAGGATGAAACTACTTAGGAGTGCTCTGTGAAAGGATTGACTTTATACACAAACCGCTTGGTACCCCATTGGACTTCAAAGCTAATAAATTCAGTTCATAACACTGCCATATAATAAAGAAAAGCGAAACACAAGATTACTCCCACTATTCATGACCAAATGGTGGATATCAAATTCTAAATAATTGGTCTTGTATTGGCATTTAATATATTTACGTAAACTCGGTTTTTAAAAATTCAGTATAATACAATAAAAACAAAAAATCCTTTGCATTTATTTCTAGAGCCGCATGTAAAATATAATACCGAATTTAATCTTTTTGAAGATCTCTGTATTTTTTAATATTAGTTTTATTTGATTAAAATTAAATTTAATAACAAAACGAAGTTGTAGGATGAAACTACTTAGGAGTGCTCTGTGAAAGGATTGATTTTATACACAAACCGCTTGGTACCCCATTGGACTTTAAAACATACAAATTCAGTTCATAACAACGCCATATAATAAAAAAAAGCGAAACACAAGATTATTCCTACTATTCATGACCAAATGGTGGAAATCAAATTTTAAAAAATTGGTCTTGTATTGGCATTGAATATATTTACGTAAACTCGGTTTTTAAAAATTCAGTATAATACACTAAACAAAAAATCCTTTGCATCTATTTCTAGAGCCGCATGAAAAATATTATAATGAATATAATCGTTTTGAACATCCCTGTATTTTGTAATATTAGTTTTATTTGATTAAAATGAAATTTAATAGCAAAACGAAGTTGTAGGATAAAACTACTTAGGAGTGCTCTGTGAAAGGATTGGTTTTATACACAAACCACTTGTTACCCCATTGGACTTTGAATCATATAAATTCATATTAAAAAAATGCCATATAAAAAAGATAAGCGAAAAACAAGATTACTCCCACTACTCATGACCAAATGGTGGAAATCAATTTTAAAAAATTGGCCTTGTATTGGCATTTAATATATTTACGTAAACTCGGTTTTTAAAAATTCAGTATAATACAATAAAAACAAAAAATCCTTCGCATCTATTTATAGAGCCGCATGTAAAATATAATACCGAATATATTCGTTTTGAAGATCCCTGTATTTTGTAATTTTAGTTTTATTTGATTAAAATGAAATTTAATAACAAAACGAAGTAATAGGATGAAACTACTTAGGAGTGCTCTGTGAAAGGATTGATTTTATACACAAACCACTTGGTACCCCATTGGACTTTAAATCATATAAATTCAGTTCATACCAATGCCATATAATAAAGAAAAGCGAAACACAAGATTATTCCTACTATTCATGACCACATGGTGGAAATCAAATTTTAAAAAATTGGTCTTGTATTGGCATTTAATATATTTACGTAAACTCGGTTTTTAAAAATTCAGTATAATACAATAAAAACAAAAAATCCTTTGCATCTATTTCTAGAGCCGCATGGAAAATATAACAACGAAAATAATCGTTTTGAACACCCTCGTATTTTGTAATATTAGTTTTATTTGATTAAAATGAAATTTAATAGCAAAACGAAGTTGTAAGATGAAACTACTTAGGAGTGCTCTGTGAAAGGGTTGATTTTATACACAAACCACTTGGTACCCCATTGGACTTTAAATCATATAAATTCAGTTCATAACAATGCCATATAATAAAGAAAAGCGAAACACAAGATTACTCCCACTACTCATGACCAAATGGTGGAAATCAAATTTTAAAAAATTGGTCTTGTATTGGCATTTAATATATTTACGTAAACTCGGTTTTTAGAAATTCAGTATAATACAATACAAACAAAAAATCCTTCGCATCTATTTCTAGAGCCGCATGAAAAATATAATAACGAATATAATCGTTTTGAAGATCCATGTATTTTGTAATATTAGTTTTATTTGATTAAAATGAAATTTAATAACAAAACGAAGTTATAGGCAGAAATTATTTAGGAGTGCTCTGTGAAAGGATTGATTTTATACACAAACCGCTTGGTATCCCATTGGATTTTAAAGCTAATAAATTCAGTTCATAACACTACCACATAATAAAAAAAAGCGAAACACAAGAATATTCCTACTATTCATGACCAAATGGTGGAAATCAAATTTTAAAAAATTGGTCTTGTATTGGCATTGAATATATTTACGTAAACTCGGTTTTTAAAAATTCAGTTTAATACAATAAACAAAAAATCCTTTGCATCTATTTCTAGAGCCGCATGAAAAATATTATAATGAATATAATCGTTCTGAACATCCCTGTATTTTGTAATATTAGTTTTATTTGATTAAAATGAAATTTAATAACAAAACGAAGTTGTAGGATGAAACTACTTAGGAATGCTCTGTGAAAGGATTAGTTTTATACACAAACCACTTGGTACCCCATTGGACTTTAAATCATATAAATTCAGTTCATAACAATGCCATGTAATAAAGAAAAGCGAAACACAAGATTACTCCCACTACTCATGACCAAATGGTGGACATCAAATTCTAAAAAATTGTTGGTGTATTGAAATTTACAATATTTACGTAAACTCGGTTTTTAAAAATTCAGTATAATACAATAAAAACAAAAAATCCTTCGCATCTATTTATAGAGCCGCATGAAAAATATAATAACGAATATAATCGTTTTGAAGATCCCTGTATTTTGTATTATTAGTTTTATTTGATTAAAATGAAATTTAATAGCAAAACGATGTTGTAGCCTTAAATTATTTAGGAGTGCTTTGTGAAAGGATTGATTTTATACACAAACCACTTGGTACCTCATTGGACTTTAAAACATACAAATTCAGTTCATAACAATGCCATATAATAAAGAAAATCGAAACACAGGATTACTCCAACTGTTCATGACCAAATGGTGGTCATCAAATTCTAAAAAATTGGTGGTGTATTGGAATTTACAATATTTACTTAAACTCGGTTTTTAAAAATTCAGTATAATACAATAAAAACAAAAAAATCCTTTGCATCTATGTCTAGAGCGGCATGAAAAATTTTATAACGAATATAATCGTTTTGAACATCCCTGTATTTTGTAATATTAGTTTTATTTGATTAAAATGAAATTTAATAGCAAAACGATGTTGTAGCCTTAAATTATTTAGGAGTGCTTTGTGAAAGGATTGATTTTATACACAAACCACTTGGTACCTCATTGGACTTTAAAACATACAAATTCAGTTCATAACAATGCCATATAATAAAGAAAATCGAAACACAGGATTACTCCAACTGTTCATGACCAAATGGTGGTCATCAAATTCTAAAAAATTGGTGGTGTATTGGAATTTACAATATTTACTTAAACTCGGTTTTTAAAAATTCAGTATAATACAATAAAAACAAAAAAATCCTTTGCATCTATGTCTAGAGCGGCATGAAAAATTTTATAACGAATATAATCGTTTTGAACATCCCTGTATTTTGTAATATTAGTTTTATTTGATTAAAATGAAATTTAATAGCAAAACGAAGTTGTAGGATGAAACTACTTAGGAGTGCTTTGTGAAAGCATTGATTTTATACGCAAACCACTTGGTACCCCATTGGACTTTAAAACATACAAATTCAGTTCATAACAACGCCATATAATAAAAAAAAGCGAAACACAAGATTACTCCCACTATTCATGACCAAATGGTGGACATCAAATTCTAAAAAATTGGTGGTGTATTGGAATTTACAATATTTACGTAAACTCGGTTTTTAAAAATTCAGTATAATACACTAAACAAAAAATCCTTTGCATCTATTTCTAGAGCCGCATGAAAAATATTATAACGAATATAATCGTTTTGTAATATTAGTTTTATTTGATTAAAATGAAATTTAATAGCAAAACGAAGTTGTAGGATGAAACTACTTGAAGTGGTCTGTGAAAGGATTGGTTTTATACACCAACCACTTGTTACCCCATTGAACTTTAAATCATATAAATTCAGTTCATAACAATGCCATATAATAAAGAAAAGCGAAACACAAGATTACTCCAACTGTTCATGACTAAATGGTGGACATCAAATTTTAAAAAATTGGTGGTGTATTGGAATTTACAATATTTACGTGAACTCGGTTTTTAAAAATTCAGTATAATACACTAAACAAAAAATCCTTTGCATCTATTTCTAGAGCCGCATGAAAAATATTATAATGAATATAATCGTTTTGAAGATCTCTGTATTTCGTATTATTAGTTTTATTTCATGAAAATGAAATTTAATAGCAAAACGATGTTGTAGCCTTAAATTATTTAGGAGTGCTTTGTGAAAGGATTGATTTTATACACAAACCACTTGGTACCTCATTGGACTTTAAAACATGCAAATTCAGTTCATAACAATGCCATATAATAAATAAAAGCGAAACACAAGATTACTCCAACTGTTCATGACCAAATGGTGGACATCAAATTTTAAAAAATTGGTGGTGTATTGGAATTTACAATATTTACGTGAACTCGGTTTTTAAAAATTCAGTATAATACACTAAACAAAAAATCCTTTGCATCTATTTCTAGAGCCGCATGAAAAATATTATAATGAATATAATCGTTTTGAAGATCCCTGTATTTCGTATTATTAGTTTTATTTCATGAAAATGAAATTTAATAGCAAAACGATGTTGTAGCCTTAAATTATTTAGGAGTGGTCTGTGAAAGGATTGGTTTTATACACCAACCACTTGTTACCCCATTGGACTTTAAATCATATAAATTCAGTTCATAACAATGCCATATAATAAAGAAAAGCGAAACACAAGATTACTCCCACTATTCATGACCAAATGGTGGACATCAAATTCTAAAAAATTGGTGGTGTATTGGAATTTACAATATTTACTTAAACTCGGTTTTTAAAAATTCAGTATAATACAATAAAAACAAAAAAATCCTTTGCATCTATGTCTAGAGCCGCATGAAAAATATTATAACGAATATAATCGTTTTGAACATCCCTGTATTTTGTAATATTAGTTTTATTTGATTAAAATGAAATTTAATAGCAAAACGAAGTTGTAGGATGAAACTACTTAGGAGTCCTTTGTGAAAGCATTGATTTTATACACAAACCACTTGGTACCCCATTGGACTTTAAAACATACAAATTCAGTTCATAACAACGCCATATAATAAAGAAAAGCGAAACACAAGATTACTCCCACTATTCATGACCAAATGGTGGACATCAAATTCTAAAAAATTGGTGGTGTATTGGAATTTACAATATTTACGTAAACTCGGTTTTTAAAAATTCAGTATAATACAATAAAAACAAAAAATCCTTCGCATCTATTTATAGAGCCGCATGAAAAATATAATAACGAATATAATCGTTTTGAAGATCCCTGTATTTTGTATTATTAGCTTTATTTGATTTAAAAGAAATTAATTAACAAAACGAATTTATAGGCTGAAATTATTTAGGAGTGCTTTGTGAAAGGATTGATTTTAGACACAAACCGCTTGGTACTCCATTGGACTTTAAAACATACAAATTCAGTTCATAACAATGCCATATAATGAGGAAAGGGAAACACAAGATTACTCCAACTGTTCATGACCAAATGGTGGACATCAAATTCTAAAAAATTGGTGGTGTATTGGAATTTACAATATTTACGTAAACTCGGTTTTTAAAAATTCAGTATAATACAATAAAAACAAAAAATCCTTCGCATCTATTTATAGAGCCGCATGAAAAATATAATAACGAATATAATCGTTTTGAACATCCCTGTATTTTGTAATATTAGTTTTATTTGATTAAAATGAAATTTAATAGCAAAACAAAGTTGTAGGATGAAACTACCTAGGAGTGGTCTGTGAAAGGATTGGTTTTATACACCAACCACTTGTTACCCCATTGGACTTTAAATCATATAAATTCAGTTCATAACAATGCCATATAATAAAGAAAAGCGAAACACAAGATTACTCCAACTATTCATGGCCAAATGGTGGAAATCAAATTTTAAAAAATTGGTCTTATATTGGCATATAATATATTTACGTAAACTCGGTTTTTAAAAATTCAGTATAATACAATAAAAACAAAAAATCCTTTGCATTTATTTCTAAAGCCGTATAAAAAATATATAAACGAATATCATCGTTTTGAAGATCCCTGTATTTTGTAATTTTAGTTTTATTTGATTTAAATGAAATTTAATAACAAAACGAAGTTATAGGATGAAACTACTTAGGAGTGCTCTGTGAAAGGATTGATTTTATACACAAACCACTTGGTACCCCATTGGACTTTAAATCATATAAATTCAGTTCATAACAATGCCATATAATAAAGAAAAGCGAAACACAAGATTATTCCCACTACTCATGACCAAATGGAGGACATCAAATTCTAAAAAATTGGTGGTGTATTGGAATTTACAATATTTTCGTAAACTCGGTTTTTAAAAATTCAGTATAATACAATAAAAACAAAAAATCCTTCGCATCTATTTCTAGAGCTGCATGTAAAATATAATACCGAATATAATCGTTTTGAAGATCCCTGTATTTTGTAATATTAGTTTTATTTGATTAAAATGAAATTTAATAACAAAACGAAGTTATAGGATGAAACTACTTAGGAGTGCTCTGTGAAAGGATTGATTTTATACACAAACCGCTTGGTATCCCATTGGATTTTAAAGCTAATAAATTCAGTTCATAACACTACCACATAATAAAAAAAAGCGAAACACAAGATTATTCCTACTATTCATGACCAAATGGTGGAAATCAAATTTTAAAAAATTGGTCTTGTATTGGCATTGAATATATTTACGTAAACTCGGTTTTTAAAAATTCTGTATAATACACTAAACAAAAAACCCTTTGCATCTATTTCTAGAGCCGCATGAAAAATATTATAATGAATATAATCGTTTTGAACATCCCTGTATTTTGTAATATTAGTTTTATTTGATTAAAATGAAATTTAATAGCAAAACGAAGTTGTAGGATGAAACTACTTAGGAATGCTCTGTGAAAGGATTAGTTTTATACACAAACCACTTGGTACCCCATTGGACTTTAAATCATATAAATTCAGTTCATAACAATGCCATGTAATAAAGAAAAGCGAAACACAAGATTACTCCCACTACTCATGACCAAATGGTGGATATCAAATTCTAAAAAATTGTTGGTGTATTGAAATTTACAATATTTACGTAAACTCGGTTTTTTAAAATTCAGTATAATACAATAAAAACAAAAAATTCTTCGCATCTATTTCTAGAGCCGCATGAAAAATATAATAACGAATATAATCGTTTTGAAGATCCCTGTATTTTGTAATTTTAGTTTTATTTGATTAAAATGAAATTTAATAACAAAACGAAGTTATAGGATGAAACTACTTAGGAGTGGTCTGTGAAAGGATTGATTTTATACACAAACCACTTGTTTCCCCATTGGACTTTAAATCATATAAATTCAGTTCATAACAATGCCATATAATAAAGAAAAGCGAAACACAAGATTACTCCAACTGTTCATGACTAAATGGTGGACATCAAATTTTAAAAAATTGGTGGTGTATTGGAATTTACAATATTTACGTGAACTCGGTTTTTAAAAATTCAGTATAATACACTAAACAAAAAATCCTTTGCATCTATTTCTAGAGCCGCATGAAAAATATTATAATGAATATAATCGTTTTGAAGATCCCTGTATTTCGTATTATTAGTTTTATTTCATGAAAATGAAATTTAATAGCAAAACGATGTTGTAGCCTTAAATTATTTAGGAGTGCTTTGTGAAAGGATTGATTTTATACACAAACCACTTGGTACCTCATTGGACTTTAAAACATGCAAATTCAGTTCATAACAATGCCATATAATAAATAAAAGCGAAACACAAGATTACTCCAACTGTTCATGACCAAATGGTGGACATCAAATTTTAAAAAATTGGTGGTGTATTGGAATTTACAATATTTACGTGAACTCGGTTTTTAAAAATTCAGTATAATACACTAAACAAAAAATCCTTTGCATCTATTTCTAGAGCCGCATGAAAAATATTATAACGAATATAATCGTTTTGTAATATTAGTTTTATTTGATTAAAATGAAATTTAATAGCAAAACGAAGTTGTACGATGAAACTACTTAGGAGTGGTCTGTGAAAGGATTGGTTTTATACACCAACAACTTGTTACCCCATTGGACTTTAAATCATATAAATTCAGTTCATAACAATGCCATATAATAAAGAAAAGCGAAACACAAGATTACTCCCACTATTCATGACCAAATGGTGGACATCAAATTCTAAAAAATTGGTGGTGTATTGGAATTTACAATATTTACTTAAACTCGGTTTTTAAAAATTCAGTATAATACAATAAAAACAAAAAAATCCTTTGCATCTATGTCTAGAGCCGCATGAAAAATATTATAACGAATATAATCGTTTTGAACATCCCTGTATTTTGTAATATTAGTTTTATTTGATTAAAATGAAATTAAATAGCAAAACGAAGTTGTAGGATGAAACTACTTAGGAGTCCTTTGTGAAAGCATTGATTTTATACACAAACCACTTGGTACCCCATTGGACTTTAAAACATACAAATTCAGTTCATAACAACGCCATATAATAAAGAAAAGCGAAACACAAGATTACTCCCACTATTCATGACCAAATGGTGGACATCAAATTCTAAAAAATTGGTGGTGTATTGGAATTTACAATATTTACGTAAACTCGGTTTTTAAAAATTCAGTATAATACAATAAAAACAAAAAATCCTTCGCATCTATTTATAGAGCCGCATGAAAAATATAATAACGAATATAATCGTTTTGAAGATCCCTGTATTTTGTATTATTAGCTTTATTTGATTTAAAAGAAATTAATTAACAAAACGAATTTATAGGCTGAAATTATTTAGGAGTGCTTTGTGAAAGGATTGATTTTAGACACAAACCGCTTGGTACTCCATTGGACTTTAAAACATACAAATTCAGTTCATAACAATGCCATATAATGAGGAAAGGGAAACACAAGATTACTCCAACTGTTCATGACCAAATGGTGGACATCAAATTCTAAAAAATTGGTGGTGTATTGGAATTTACAATATTTACGTAAACTCGGTTTTTAAAAATTCAGTATAATACAATAAAAACAAAAAATCCTTCGCATCTATTTATAGAGCCGCATGAAAAATATAATAACGAATATAATCGTTTTGAACATCCCTGTATTTTGTAATATTAGTTTTATTTGATTAAAATGAAATTTAATAGCAAAACAAAGTTGTAGGATGAAACTACCTAGGAGTGGTCTGTGAAAGGATTGGTTTTATACACCAACCACTTGTTACCCCATTGGACTTTAAATCATATAAATTCAGTTCATAACAATGCCATATAATAAAGAAAAGCGAAACACAAGATTACTCCAACTATTCATGGCCAAATGGTGGAACTCAAATTTTAAAAAATTGGTCTTATATTGGCATATAATATATTTACGTAAACTCGGTTTTTAAAAATTCAGTATAATACAATAAAAACAAAAAATCCTTTGCATTTATTTCTAAAGCCGTATAAAAAATATATAAACGAATATAATCGTTTTGAAGATCCCTGTATTTTGTAATTTTAGTTTTATTTGATTAAAATGAAATTTAATAACAAAACGAAGTTATAGGATGAAACTACTTAGGAGTGCTCTGTGAAAGGATTGATTTTATACACAAACCACTTGGTACCCCATTGGACTTTAAATCATATAAATTCAGTTCATAACAATGCCATATAATAAAGAAAAGCGAAACACAAGATTACTCCCACTACTCATGACCAAATGGAGGACATCAAATTCTAAAAAATTGGTGGTGTATTGGAATTTACAATATTTTCGTAAACTCGGTTTTTAAAAATTCAGTATAATACAATAAAAACAAAAAATCCTTCGCATCTATTTCTAGAGCTGCATGTAAAATATAATACCGAATATAATCGTTTTGAAGATCCCTGTATTTTGTAATATTAGTTTTATTTGATTAAAATGAAATTTAATAACAAAACGAAGTTATAGGATGAAACTACTTAGGAGTGCTCTGTGAAAGGATTGATTTTATACACAAACCGCTTGGTATCCCATTGGATTTTAAAGCTAATAAATTCAGTTCATAACACTACCACATAATAAAAAAAAGCGAAACACAAGATTATTCCTACTATTCATGACCAAATGGTGGATATCAAATTCTAAAAAATTGTTGGTGTATTGAAATTTACAATATTTACGTAAACTCGGTTTTTTAAAATTCAGTATAATACAATAAAAACAAAAAATTCTTCTCATCTATTTCCAGAGCCGCATGAAAAATATAATAACGAATATAATCGTTTTGAAGATCCCTGTATTTTGTAATTTTAGTTTTATTTGATTAAAATGAAATTTAATAACAAAACGAAGTTATAGGATGAAACTACTTAGGAGTGGTCTGTGAAAGGATTGATTTTATACACAAACCACTTGTTTCCCCATTGGACTTTAAATCATATAAATTCAGTTCATAACAATGCCATATAATAAATAAAAGCGAAACACAAGATTACTCCAACTGTTCATGACCAAATGGTGGTCATCAAATTCTAAAAAATTGGTGGGGTATTGGAATTTACAATATTTACGTAAACTCGGTTTTTAAAAATTCAGTATAATACAATAAAAACAAAAAATCCTTTGCATCTATTTATAGAGCCGCATGAAAAATATAATAACGAATATAATCGTTTTGAAGATCCCTGTATTTTGTAATATTAGTTTTATTTCATGAAAATGAAATTTAATAGCAAAACAAAGTTGTAGGATGAAACTACTTAGGAGTGCTCTGTGAAAGGATTGGTTTTATACACCAACCACTTGTTACCCCATTGGACTTTAAATCATATTAATTCAGTTCATAACAATGCCATATAATAAAGAAAAGCGAAACACAAGATTACTCCCACTATTCATGACCAAATGGTGGACATCAAATTCTAAAAAATTGGTGGTGTATTGGAATTTACAATATTTACTTAAACTCGGTTTTTAAAAATTCAGTATAATACAATAAAAACAAAAAAATCCTTTGCATCTATGTCTAGAGCCGCATGAAAAATATTATAACGAATATAATCGTTTTGAACATCCCTGTATTTTGTAATATTAGTTTTATTTGATTAAAATGAAATTAAATAGCAAAACGAAGTTGTAGGATGAAACTACTTAGGAGTCCTTTGTGAAAGCATTGATTTTATACACAAACCACTTGGTACCCCATTGGACTTTAAAACATACAAATTCAGTTCATAACAACGCCATATAATAAAGAAAAGCGAAACACAAGATTACTCCCACTATTCATGACCAAATGGTGGACATCAAATTCTAAAAAATTGGTGGTGTATTGGAATTTACAATATTTACGTAAACTCGGTTTTTAAAAATTCAGTATAATACAATAAAAACAAAAAATCCTTCGCATCTATTTATAGAGCCGCATGAAAAATATAATAACGAATATAATCGTTTTGAAGATCCCTGTATTTTGTATTATTAGCTTTATTTGATTTAAAAGAAATTAATTAACAAAACGAATTTATAGGCTGAAATTATTTAGGAGTGCTTTGTGAAAGGATTGATTTTAGACACAAACCGCTTGGTACTCCATTGGACTTTAAAACATACAAATTCAGTTCATAACAATGCCATATAATGAGGAAAGGGAAACACAAGATTACTCCAACTGTTCATGACCAAATGGTGGACATCAAATTCTAAAAAATTGGTGGTGTATTGGAATTTACAATATTTACGTAAACTCGGTTTTTAAAAATTCAGTATAATACAATAAAAACAAAAAATCCTTCGCATCTATTTATAGAGCCGCATGAAAAATATAATAACGAATATAATCGTTTTGAACATCCCTGTATTTTGTAATATTAGTTTTATTTGATTAAAATGAAATTTAATAGCAAAACAAAGTTGTAGGATGAAACTACCTAGGAGTGGTCTGTGAAAGGATTGGTTTTATACACCAACCACTTGTTACCCCATTGGACTTTAAATCATATAAATTCAGTTCATAACAATGCCATATAATAAAGAAAAGCGAAACACAAGATTACTCCAACTATTCATGGCCAAATGGTGGAACTCAAATTTTAAAAAATTGGTCTTATATTGGCATATAATATATTTACGTAAACTCGGTTTTTAAAAATTCAGTATAATACAATAAAAACAAAAAATCCTTTGCATTTATTTCTAAAGCCGTATAAAAAATATATAAACGAATATAATCGTTTTGAAGATCCCTGTATTTTGTAATTTTAGTTTTATTTGATTAAAATGAAATTTAATAACAAAACGAAGTTATAGGATGAAACTACTTAGGAGTGCTCTGTGAAAGGATTGATTTTATACACAAACCACTTGGTACCCCATTGGACTTTAAATCATATAAATTCAGTTCATAACAATGCCATATAATAAAGAAAAGCGAAACACAAGATTACTCCCACTACTCATGACCAAATGGAGGACATCAAATTCTAAAAAATTGGTGGTGTATTGGAATTTACAATATTTTCGTAAACTCGGTTTTTAAAAATTCAGTATAATACAATAAAAACAAAAAATCCTTCGCATCTATTTCTAGAGCTGCATGTAAAATATAATACCGAATATAATCGTTTTGAAGATCCCTGTATTTTGTAATATTAGTTTTATTTGATTAAAATGAAATTTAATAACAAAACGAAGTTATAGGATGAAACTACTTAGGAGTGCTCTGTGAAAGGATTGATTTTATACACAAACCGCTTGGTATCCCATTGGATTTTAAAGCTAATAAATTCAGTTCATAACACTACCACATAATAAAAAAAAGCGAAACACAAGATTATTCCTACTATTCATGACCAAATGGTGGAAATCAAATTTTAAAAAATTGGCCTTGTATTGGCATTGAATATATTTACGTAAACTCGGTTTTTAAAAATTCTGTATAATACACTAAACAAAAAACCCTTTGCATCTATTTCTAGAGCCGCATGAAAAATATTATAATGAATATAATCGTTTTGAACATCCTTGTATTTTGTAATATTAGTTTTATTTGATTAAAATGAAATTTAATAGCAAAACGAAGTTGTAGGATGAAACTACTTAGGAATGCTCTGTGAAAGGATTAGTTTTATACACAAACCACTTGGTACCCCATTGGACTTTAAATCATATAAATTCAGTTCATAACAATGCCATGTAATAAAGAAAAGCGAAACACAAGATTACTCCCACTGCTCATGACCAAATGGTGGATATCAAATTCTAAAAAATTGTTGGTGTATTGAAATTTACAATATTTACGTAAACTCGGTTTTTTAAAATTCAGTATAATACAATAAAAACAAAAAATTCTTCGCATCTATTTCCAGAGCCGCATGAAAAATATAATAACGAATATAATCGTTTTGAAGATCCCTGTATTTTGTAATTTTAGTTTTATTTGATTAAAATGAAATTTAATAACAAAACGAAGTTATAGGATGAAACTACTTAGGAGTGGTCTGTGAAAGGATTGATTTTATACACAAACCACTTGTTTCCCCATTGGACTTTAAATCATATAAATTCAGTTCATAACAATGCCATATAATAAATAAAAGCGAAACACAAGATTACTCCAACTGTTCATGACCAAATGGTAGTCATCAAATTCTAAAAAATTGGTGGGGTATTGGAATTTACAATATTTACGTAAACTCGGTTTTTAAAAATTCAGTATAATACAATAAAAACAAAAAATCCTTTGCATCTATTTATAGAGCCGCATGAAAAATATAATAACGAATATAATCGTTTTGAAGATCCCTGTATTTTGTAATATTAGTTTTATTTCATGAAAATGAAATTTAATAGCAAAACAAAGTTGTAGGATGAAACTACTTAGGAGTGCTCTGTGAAAGGATTGGTTTTATACACCAACCACTTGTTACCCCATTGGACTTTAAATCATATTAATTCAGTTCATAACAATGCCATATAATAAAGAAAAGCGAAACACAAGATTACTCCCACTATTCATGACCGAATGGTGGACATCAAATTCTAAAAAATTGGTGGTGTATTGGAATTTACAATATTTTCGTAAACTCGGTTTTTAAAAATTCAGTATAATAGAATAAAAACAAAAAATCCTTCGCATCTATTTATAGAGCCGCATGAAAAATATAATACCGAATATAATCGTTTTGAAGATCCCTGTATTGTGTATTATTAGCTTTATTTGATTTAAAAGAAATTAATTAACAAAACGAATTTATAGGCTGAAATTATTTAGGAGTGCTTTGTGAAAGGATTTATTTTATACACAAACCGCTTGGTACTCCATTGGACTTTACAACATACAAATTCAGTTCATAACAATGCCATATAATGAGGAAAGGGAAACACAAGATTACTCCAACTGTTCATGACCAAAAGGTGGACATCAAATTCTAAAAAATTGGTGGTGTATTGGAATTTACAATATTTACGTAAACTCGGTTTTTAAAAATTCAGTATAATACAATAAAAACAAAAAATCCTTCGCATCTATTTCTTGAGCTGCATGTAAAATATAATACCGAATATAATCGTTTTGAAGATCCCTGTATTTTGTAATATTAGTTTTATTTGATTAAAATGAAATTTAATAACAAAACGAAGTTATGGGATGAAACTACTTAGGAGTGCTCTGTGAAAGGATTGATTTTATACACAAACCGCTTGGTATCCCATTGGACTTTAAAGCTAATAAATTCAGTTCATACCAATGCCATATAATAAAGAAAAGCGAAACACAAGATTATTCCTACTATTCATGACCAAATGGTGGAAATCAAATTCTAAAAAATTGGTGGTGTATTGGAATTTACAATATTTACGTAAACTCGGTTTTTAAAAATTCAGTATAATACAATAAAAACAAAAAATCCTTCGCATCTATTTCTAGAGCCGCATGTAAAATATAATACCGAATATAATCTTTTTGAAGATCCCTGTATTTTTTAATATTAGTTTTATTTGATTAAAATGAAATTTAATAACAAAACGAAGTTGTAGGATGAAACTACTTAGGAGTGCTCTGTGAAAGGATTGACTTTATACACAAACCGCTTGGTACCCCATTGGACTTCAAAGCTAATAACTTCAGTTCATAACACTGCCATATAATAAAGAAAAGCGAAACACAAGATTACTCCCACTATTCATGACCTAATGGTGGATATCAAATTCTAAAAAATTGGTCTTGTATTGGCATTTAATATATTTACGTAAACTCGGTTTTTAAAAATTCAGTATAATACAATAAAAACAAAAAATCCTTTGCATCTATTTCTAGAGCCGCATGGAAAATATAACAACGAAAATAATCGTTTTGAAGATCCCTGTATTTTGTATTATAAGCTTTATTTGATTTAAAAGAAATTAATTAACAAAACGAATTTATAGGCTGAAATTATTTAGGAGTGCTTTGTGAAAGGATTGATTTTAGACACAAACCGCTTGGTACTCCATTGGACTTTAAAACATACAAATTCAGTTCATAACAATGCCATATAATGAGGAAAGGGAAACACAAGATTACTCCAACTGTTCATGACCAAATGGTGGAAATCAAATTCTAAAAAATTGGTGGTGTATTGGAATTTACAATATTTACGTAAACTCGGTTTTTAAAAATTCAGTATAATACAATAAAAACAAAAAATCCTTCGCATCTATTTATAGAGCCGCATGAAAAATATAATAACGAATATAATCGTTTTGAAGATCCCTGTATTTTGTATTATTAGCTTTATTTGATTTAAAAGAAATTAATTAACAAAACGAATTTATAGGCTGAAATTATTTAGGAGTGCTTTGTGAAAGGATTGATTTTAGACACAAACCGCTTGGTACTCCATTGGACTTTAAAACATACAAATTCAGTTCATAACAATGCCATATAATGAGGAAAGGGAAACACAAGATTACTCCAACTGTTCATGACCAAATGGTGGACATCAAATTCTAAAAAATTGGTGGTGTATTGGAATTTACAATATTTACGTAAACTCGGTTTTTAAAAATTCAGTATAATACAATAAAAACAAAAAATCCTTCGCATCTATTTATAGAGCCGCATGAAAAATATAATAACGAATATAATCGTTTTGAACATCCCTGTATTTTGTAATATTAGTTTTATTTGATTAAAATGAAATTTAATAGCAAAACAAAGTTGTAGGATGAAACTACCTAGGAGTGGTCTGTGAAAGGATTGGTTTTATACACCAACCACTTGTTACCCCATTGGACTTTAAATCATATAAATTCAGTTCATAACAATGCCATATAATAAAGAAAAGCGAAACACAAGATTACTCCAACTATTCATGGCCAAATGGTGGAACTCAAATTTTAAAAAATTGGTCTTATATTGGCATATAATATATTTACGTAAACTCGGTTTTTAAAAATTCAGTATAATACAATAAAAACAAAAAATCCTTTGCATTTATTTCTAAAGCCGTATAAAAAATATATAAACGAATATAATCGTTTTGAAGATCCCTGTATTTTGTAATTTTAGTTTTATTTGATTAAAATGAAATTTAATAACAAAACGAAGTTATAGGATGAAACTACTTAGGAGTGCTCTGTGAAAGGATTGATTTTATACACAAACCACTTGGTACCCCATTGGACTTTAAATCATATAAATTCAGTTCATAACAATGCCATATAATAAAGAAAAGCGAAACACAAGATTACTCCCACTACTCATGACCAAATGGAGGACATCAAATTCTAAAAAATTGGTGGTGTATTGGAATTTACAATATTTTCGTAAACTCGGTTTTTAAAAATTCAGTATAATACAATAAAAACAAAAAATCCTTCGCATCTATTTCTAGAGCTGCATGTAAAATATAATACCGAATATAATCGTTTTGAAGATCCCTGTATTTTGTAATATTAGTTTTATTTGATTAAAATGAAATTTAATAACAAAACGAAGTTATAGGATGAAACTACTTAGGAGTGCTCTGTGAAAGGATTGATTTTATACACAAACCGCTTGGTATCCCATTGGATTTTAAAGCTAATAAATTCAGTTCATAACACTACCACATAATAAAAAAAAGCGAAACACAAGATTATTCCTACTATTCATGACCAAATGGTGGAAATCAAATTTTAAAAAATTGGCCTTGTATTGGCATTGAATATATTTACGTAAACTCGGTTTTTAAAAATTCTGTATAATACACTAAACAAAAAACCCTTTGCATCTATTTCTAGAGCCGCATGAAAAATATTATAATGAATATAATCGTTTTGAACATCCTTGTATTTTGTAATATTAGTTTTATTTGATTAAAATGAAATTTAATAGCAAAACGAAGTTGTAGGATGAAACTACTTAGGAATGCTCTGTGAAAGGATTAGTTTTATACACAAACCACTTGGTACCCCATTGGACTTTAAATCATATAAATTCAGTTCATAACAATGCCATGTAATAAAGAAAAGCGAAACACAAGATTACTCCCACTGCTCATGACCAAATGGTGGATATCAAATTCTAAAAAATTGTTGGTGTATTGAAATTTACAATATTTACGTAAACTCGGTTTTTTAAAATTCAGTATAATACAATAAAAACAAAAAATTCTTCGCATCTATTTCCAGAGCCGCATGAAAAATATAATAACGAATATAATCGTTTTGAAGATCCCTGTATTTTGTAATTTTAGTTTTATTTGATTAAAATGAAATTTAATAACAAAACGAAGTTATAGGATGAAACTACTTAGGAGTGGTCTGTGAAAGGATTGATTTTATACACAAACCACTTGTTTCCCCATTGGACTTTAAATCATATAAATTCAGTTCATAACAATGCCATATAATAAATAAAAGCGAAACACAAGATTACTCCAACTGTTCATGACCAAATGGTGGTCATCAAATTCTAAAAAATTGGTGGGGTATTGGAATTTACAATATTTACGTAAACTCGGTTTTTAAAAATTCAGTATAATACAATAAAAACAAAAAATCCTTTGCATCTATTTATAGAGCCGCATGAAAAATATAATAACGAATATAATCGTTTTGAAGATCCCTGTATTTTGTAATATTAGTTTTATTTCATGAAAATGAAATTTAATAGCAAAACAAAGTTGTAGGATGAAACTACTTAGGAGTGCTCTGTGAAAGGATTGGTTTTATACACCAACCACTTGTTACCCCATTGGACTTTAAATCATATTAATTCAGTTCATAACAATGCCATATAATAAAGAAAAGCGAAACACAAGATTACTCCCACTATTCATGACCGAATGGTGGACATCAAATTCTAAAAAATTGGTGGTGTATTGGAATTTACAATATTTTCGTAAACTCGGT
Organism: Anthrax anthrax; assembly: GCA_963971155.1. Taxonomy (NCBI): domain Eukaryota; kingdom Metazoa; phylum Arthropoda; class Insecta; order Diptera; family Bombyliidae; genus Anthrax; species Anthrax anthrax. Next base: position 10,520,031 of record OZ020122.1, on the reverse strand, counting down.
TTTTAAAAATTCAGTATAATAGAATAAAAACAAAAAATCCTTCGCATCTATTTATAGAGCCGCATGAAAAATATAATACCGAATATAATCGTTTTGAAGATCCCTGTATTGTGTATTATTAGCTTTATTTGATTTAAAAGAAATTAATTAACAAAACGAATTTATAGGCTGAAATTATTTAGGAGTGCTTTGTGAAAGGATTTATTTTATACACAAACCGCTTGGTACTCCATTGGACTTTACAACATACAAATTCAGTTCATAACAATGCCATATAATGAGGAAAGGGAAACACAAGATTACTCCAACTGTTCATGACCAAATGGTGGACATCAAATTCTAAAAAATTGGTGGTGTATTGGAATTTACAATATTTACGTAAACTCGGTTTTTAAAAATTCAGTATAATACAATAAAAACAAAAAATCCTTCGCATCTATTTCTTGAGCTGCATGTAAAATATAATACCGAATATAATCGTTTTGAAGATCCCTGTATTTTGTAATATTAGTTTTATTTGATTAAAATGAAATTTAATAACAAAACGAAGTTATGGGATGAAACTACTTAGGAGTGCTCTGTGAAAGGATTGATTTTATACACAAACCGCTTGGTATCCCATTGGACTTTAAAGCTAATAAATTCAGTTCATACCAATGCCATATAATAAAGAAAAGCGAAACACAAGATTATTCCTACTATTCATGACCAAATGGTGGAAATCAAATTCTAAAAAATTGGTGGTGTATTGGAATTTACAATATTTACGTAAACTCGGTTTTTAAAAATTCAGTATAATACAATAAAAACAAAAAATCCTTCGCATCTATTTCTAGAGCCGCATGTAAAATATAATACCGAATATAATCTTTTTGAAGATCCCTGTATTTTTTAATATTAGTTTTATTTGATTAAAATGAAATTTAATAACAAAACGAAGTTGTAGGATGAAACTACTTAGGAGTGCTCTGTGAAAGGATTGACTTTATACACAAACCGCTTGGTACCCCATTGGACTTCAAAGCTAATAACTTCAGTTCATAACACTGCCATATAATAAAGAAAAGCGAAACACAAGATTACTCCCACTATTCATGACCTAATGGTGGATATCAAATTCTAAAAAATTGGTCTTGTATTGGCATTTAATATATTTACGTAAACTCGGTTTTTAAAAATTCAGTATAATACAATAAAAACAAAAAATCCTTTGCATCTATTTCTAGAGCCGCATGGAAAATATAACAACGAAAATAATCGTTTTGAACACCCTCGTATTTTGTAATATTAGTTTTATTTGATTAAAATGAAATTTAATAGCAAAACGAAGTTGTAGGATAAAACTACTTAGGAGTGCTCTGTGAAAGGATTGGTTTTATACACAAACCACTTGGTACCCCATTGGACTTTAAATCATATAAATTCAGTTCATAACAATGCCATATAATAAAGAAAAGCGAAACACAAGATTACTCCCACTACTCATGACCAAATGGTGGACATCAAATTCTAAAAAATTGGTGGTGTATTGGAATTTACAATATTTTCGTAAACTCGGTTTTTAAAAATTCAGTATAATACAATAAAAACAAAAAATCCTTCGCATCTATTTCTAGAGCTGCATGTAAAATATAATACGGAATATAATCGTTTTGAAGATCCCTGTATTTTGTAATATTAGTTTTATTTGATTAAAATGAAATTTATTAACAAAAATAAAGTTATAGGATGAAACTACTTAGGAGTGCTCTGTGAAAGGATTGATTTTATACACAAACCACTTGGTACCCCATTGGACTTTAAATCATATAAATTCAGTTCATAACAATGCCATATAATAAAGAAAAGCGAAACACAAGATTACTCCCACTATTCATGACCTAATGGTGGATATCAAATTCTAAAAAATTGGTCTTGTATTGGCATTTAATATATTTACGTAAACTCGGTTTTTAAAAATTCAGTATAATACAATAAAAACAAAAAATCCTTTGCATCTATTTCTAGAGCCGCATGGAAAATATAACAACGAAAATAATCGTTTTGAACACCCTCGTATTTTGTAATATTAGTTTTATTTGATTAAAATGAAATTTAATAGCAAAACGAAGTTGTAGGATAAAACTACTTAGGAGTGCTCTGTGAAAGGATTGGTTTTATACACAAACCACTTGGTACCCCATTGGACTTTAAATCATATAAATTCAGTTCATAACAATGCCATATAATAAAGAAAAGCGAAACACAAGATTACTCCCACTATTCATGACCTAATGGTGGATATCAAATTCTAAAAAATTGGTCTTGTATTGGCATTTAATATATTTACGTAAACTCGGTTTTTAAAAATTCAGTATAATACAATAAAAACAAAAAATCCTTTGCATCTATTTCTAGAGCCGCATGGAAAATATAACAACGAAAATAATCGTTTTGAACACCCTCGTATTTTGTAATATTAGTTTTATTTGATTAAAATGAAATTTAATAGCAAAACGAAGTTGTAGGATAAAACTACTTAGGAGTGCTCTGTGAAAGGATTGGTTTTATACACAAACCACTTGGTACCCCATTGGACTTTAAATCATATAAATTCAGTTCATAACACTGCCATATAATAAAGAAAAGCGAAACACAAGATTGCTCCTACTATTCATGACCAAATGGTGGAAATCAAATTTTGAAAAATTGGTCTTGTATTGGCATATAATATACTATATTTACGTAAACTCGGTTTTTAAAAATTCAGTATAATACAATAAAAACAAAAAATCCTTTGCATCTATTTCTAGAGCCGTATAAAAAATATATAAACGAATATAATCGTTTTGAAGATCCCTGTATTTTGTAATTTTAGTTTTATTTGATTAAAATGAAATTTAATAACAAAACGAAGTTATGGGATGAAACTACTTAGGAGTGCTCTGTGAAAGGATTGATTTTATACACAAACCACTTGGTACCCCATTGGACTTTAAATCATATAAATTCAGTTCATACCAATGCCATATAATAAAGAAAAGCGAAACACAAGATTATTCCTACTATTCATGACCAAATGGTGGAAATCAAATTTTAAAAAATTGGCCTTGTATTGGCATTTAATATATTTACGTAAACTCGGTTTTTAAAAATTCACTATAATACAATAAAAACAAAAAATTCTTCGCATCTATTTATAGAGCCGCATGTAAAATATAATACCGAATATATTCGTTTTGAAGATCCCTGTATTTTGTAAATTTAGTTTTATTTGATTAAAATGAAATTTAATAACAAAACGAAGTTATAGGATGAAACTACTTAGGAGTGCTCTGTGAAAGGATTGATTTTATACACAAACCGCTTGGTACCCCATTGGACTTTAAATCATATAAATTCAGTTCATAACACTGCCATATAATAAAGAAAAGCGAAACACAAGATTGCTCCTACTATTCATGACCAAATGGTGGAAATCAAATTTTAAAAAATTGGTCTTGTATTGGCATTTAATATATTTACGTAAACTCGGTTTTTAAAAATTCAGTATAATACAATAAAAACAAAAAATCCTTTGCATCTATTTCTAGAGCCGTATAAAAAATATATAAACGAATATAATCGTTTTGAAGATCCCTGTATTTTGTTATTTTAGTTTTATTTGATTAAAATGAAATTTAATAACAAAACGAAGTTATAGGATGAAACTACTTAGGAGTGCTCTGTGAAAGGATTGATTTTATACACAAACCACTTGGTACCCCGTTGGACTTTAAATCATATAAATTCAGTTCATACCAATGCCATATAATAAAGAAAAGCGAAACACAAGATTATTCCTACTATTCATGACCAAATGGTGGAAATCAAATTTTAAAAAATTGGTCTTGTATTGGCATATAATATATTTACGTAAACTCGGTTTTTAAAAATTCAGTATAATACAATAAAAACAAAACATCCTTTGCATCTATTTCTAAAGCCGTATAAAAAATATATAAACGAATATAATCGTTTTGAAGATCCCTGTATTTTCTAATTTTAGTTTTATTTGATTAAAATGAAATTTAATAACAAAACGAAGTTATAGGATGAAACTACTTAGGAGTGCTCTGTGAAAGGATTGATTTTATACACAAACCACTTGGTACCCCATTGGACTTTGAATCATATAAATTCAGTTTAAAAAAATGCCATAAAAAAAGATAAGCGAAACACAAGATTACTCCCACTATTCATGACCAAATGGTGGAAATCAAATTTTAAAAAATTGGCCTTGTGTTGGCATTTAATATTGTTAGAAAATTTACAAATTTATTTGTTTTTGTATGGGGGTACGTTCCCGAAATACACGTGGATACAAATTACCGGCACTTGTAAATTTAAATGTAACAAAAGAAGTCGCGAATTTTTTCGTTACGAATTAACGAGCAAGGGAAAAAAAAAACGCGACTAGCGGTTCCCGAGAGGTTTTTTTTTTTATTTTATGATTTTATGTTGTTTGAACACCTGTACAAGGGGTGTTCAAGAAAAGAAAATGCACTTAACACATTTATTTTTTTTAACATTCACTGTTTTCTTCAACTTTTTTTTATGTTTCTAAACTTACCTTTTGTTTTACGGTCCTTTTTAGTTTAGTTCGTCCTTTTTGTTTGTCCTTTTTATTTTATCTTTATTTATTTTATTTTATTTTTTTTTTATGGGCGCCCTTTAACACACTTCACTATTGTCTTTTATTGTTTTTATTTTATTTTTTTTTTTTTTTACGAAATAACTCAAATTACACCGCGCGAAATTTCAAAAATTAAATTTTAAAATTTAATTTGTTTATTTTTCTTTTTCGTCCCGAATTGAATTTTAAGTTTAAAAATTTTTAAATTTTTATTTTTTTTTGGAAAAAAAAAACACCGCACCGCACAAACTATTAAAAAAAAACACGTCTGACTTGGTCAACGTCTACCTTGCGAAGAAGGAAAAAATGATGGCCGACCACCCACGCTTTTCAAGATCATTCAAGATCATGGTGTGCGAATCGATATTCGAAAATTTGTTTAATCGATCGCACACGATGGATTCGTTCGATGATCTTGAAAAACGTTACAGACGGGGTGGCGCCATCTGTTAGCAATTTTGCAACAATATATTTACGTAAACTCGGTTTTTAAAAATTCAGTATAATACAATAAAAACAAAAAATCCTTTGCATCTATTTCTAGAGCCGCATGGAAAATAAAACAACGAAAATAATCGTTTTGAACACCCTCGTATTTTGTAATTTTAGTTTTATTTGATTAAAATGAAATTTAATAACAAAACGAAGTTATAGGATGAAACTACTTAGGAGTGCTCTGTGAAAGGATTGATTTTATACACAAACCACTTGGTACCCCATTGGACTTTAAATCATATAAATTCAGTTCATACCAATGCCATATAATAAAGAAAAGCGAAACACAAGATTATTCCTACTATTCATGACCAAATGGTGGAAATCAAATTTTAAAAAATTGGTCTTGTATTGGCATTTAATATATTTACGTAAACTCGGTTTTTAAAAATTCAGTATAATACAATAAAAACAAAAAATCCTTTGCTTCTATTTCTAGAGCCGCATGGAAAATATAACAACGAAAATATTCGTTTTGAACACCCTCGTATTTTGTAATATTAGTTTTATTTGATTAAAATGAAATTTAATAGCAAAACGAAGTTGTAGGATAAAACTACTTAGGAGTGCTCTGTGAAAGGATTGGTTTTATACACAAACCACTTGTTACCCCATTGGACTTTGAATCATATAAATTCAGTTTAAAAAAATGCCATATAAAAAAGATAAGCGAAACACAAGATTACTCCCACTATTCATGACCAAATGGTGGAAATCAATTTTAAAAAATTGGCCTTGTATTGGCATTTAATATATTTACGTAAACTCGGTTTTTAAAAATTCAGTATAATACAATAAAAACAAAAAATCCTTTGCATCTATTTCTAGAGCCGCATGGAAAATATAACAACGAAAATAATCATTTTGAACACCCTCGTATTTTGTAATGTTAGTTTTATTTGATTAAAATGAAATTTAATAGCAAAACGAAGTTGTAGGATAAAACTACTTAGGAGTGCTCTGTGAAAGGATTGGTTTTATACACAAACCACTTGTTACCCCATTGGACTTTGAATCATATAAATTCAGTTTAAAAAAATGCCATATAAAAAAGATAAGCGTAACACAAGATTACTCCCACTATTCATGACCAAATGGTGGAAATCAATTTTAAAAAATTGGCCTTGTATTGGCATTTAATATATTTACGTAAACTCGGTTTTTAAAAATTCAGTATAATACAATAAAAACAAAAAATCCTTCGCATCTATTTATAGAGCCGCATGTAAAATATAATACCGAATATATTCGTTTTGAAGATCCCTGTATTTTGTAATTTTAGTTTTATTTGATTAAAATGAAATTTAATAACAAAAAGAAGTTATAGGATGAAACTACTTAGGAGTGCTCTGTGACAGGATTGATTTTATACACAAACCACTTGGTACCCCATTGGACTTTAAATCATATAAATTCAGTTCATACCAATGCCATATAATAAAGAAAAGCGAAACACAAGATTATTCCTACTATTCATGACCAAATGGTGGAAATCAAATTTTAAAAAATTGGTCTTGTATTGGCATTTAATATATTTACGTAAACTCGGTTTTTAAAAATTCAGTATAATACAATAAAAACAAAAAATCCTTTGCATCTATTTCTAGAGCCGCATGGAAAATATAACAACGAAAATGATCGTTTTGAAAATCCCTGTATTTTGTAATATTAGTTTTATTTGATTAAAATGAAATTTAATAGCAAAACGAAGTTGTAGGATAAAACTACTTAGGAGTGCTCTGTGAAAGGATTGGTTTTATACACAAACCACTTGTTACCCCATTGGACTTTGAATCATATAAATTCATTTTAAAAAAATGCCATATAAAAAAGAAATGCGAAACACAAGATTATTCCTACTATTCATGACCAAATGGTGGAAATCAAATTTTAAAAAATTGGTCTTGTATTGGCATTTAATATATTTACGTAAACTCGGTTTTTAAAAATTCAGTATAATACAATAAAAACAAAAAATCCTTCGCATCTATTTATAGAGCCGCATGTAAAATATAACAACGAAAATAATCGTTTTGAACACCCTCGTATTTTGTAATTTTAGTTTTATTTGATTAAAATGAAATTTAATAACAAAACGAAGTTATAGGATGAAACTACTTAGGAGTGCTCTGTGAAAGGATTGATTTTATACACAAACCACTTGGTACCCCATTGGACTTTAAATCATATAAATTCAGTTCATACCAATGCCATATAATAAAGAAAAGCGAAACACAAGATTATTCCTACTATTCATGACCAAATGGTGGAAATCAAATTTTAAAAAATTGGTCTTGTATTGGCATTTAATATATTTACGTAAACTCGGTTTTTAAAAATTCAGTATAATACAATAAAAACAAAAAATCCTTTGCATCTATTTCTAGAGCCGCATGGAAAATATAACAACGAAAATAATCGTTTTGAACACCCTCGTATTTTGTAATATTAGTTTTATTTGATTAAAATGAAATTTAATAGCAAAACGAAGTTGTAGGATAAAACTACTTAGGAGTGCTCTGTGAAAGGATTGGTTTTATACACAAACCACTTGTTACCCCATTGGACTTTGAATCATATAAATTCAGTTTAAAAAAATGCCATATAAAAAAGATAAGCGAAACACAAGATTACTCCCACTATTCATGACCAAATGGTGGAAATCAATTTTAAAAAATTGGCCTTGTATTGGCATTTAATATATTTACGTAAACTCGGTTTTTAAAAATTCAGTATAATACAATAAAAACAAAAAATCCTTCGCATCTATTTATAGAGCCGCATGTAAAATATAATACCGAATATATTCGTTTTGAAGATCCCTGTATTTTGTAATTTTAGTTTTATTTGATTAAAATGAAATTTAATAACAAAACGAAGTTGTTGGATGAAACTACTTAGGAGTGCTCTGTGAAAGGATTGATTTTATACACAAACCGCTTGGTACCCCATTGGACTTTAAATCGTATAAATTCAGTTCATAACAATGCCATATAATAAAGAAAAGCGAAACACAAGATTATTCCTACTATTCATGACCAAATGGTGGAAATCAAATTTTAAAAAATTGGTGGTGTATTGGAATTTACAATATTTACGTAAACTCGGTTTTTAAAAATTCAGTATAATACAATAAAAACAGAAAATCCTTCGCATCTATTTATAGAGCCGCATGTAAAATATAATACCGAATATATTCGTTTTGAAGATCCCTGTATTTTGTAATTTTAGTTTTATTTGATTAAAATGAAATTTAATAACAAAACGAAGTTATAGGATGAAACTACTTAGGAGTGCTCTGTGAAAGGATTGATGTTATACACAAACCACTTGGTACCCCATTGGACTTTAAATCATATAAATTCAGTTCATACCAATGCCATATAATAAAGAAAAGCGAAACACAAGATTATTCCTACTATTCATGACCAAATGGTGGAAATCAAATTTTAAAAAATTGGTCTTGTATTGGCATTTAATATATTTACGTAAACTCGGTTTTTAAAAATTCAGTATAATACAATAAAAACAAAAAATCCTTTGCATCTATTTCTAGAGCCGCATGGAAAATATAACAACGAAAATAATCGTTTTGAACACCCTCGTATTTTGTAATATTAGTTTTATTTGATTAAAATGAAATTTAATAGCAAAACGAAGTTGTAGGATAAAACTACTTAGGAGTGCTCTGTGAAAGGATTGATTTTATACACAAACCGCTTGGTATCCCATTGGACTTTAAAGCTAATAAATTCAGTTCATAACACTGCCATATAATAAAGAAAAGCGAAACACAAGATTATTCCTACTATTCATGACCAAATGGTGGAAATCAAATTTTAAAAAATTGGTGGTGTATTGGAATTTACAATATTTACGTAAACTCGGTTTTTAAAAATTCAGTATAATACAATAAAAACAGAAAATCCTTCGCATCTATTTATAGAGCCGCATGTAAAATATAATACCGAATATATTCGTTTTGAAGATCCCTGTATTTTGTAATTTTAGTTTTATTTGATTAAAATGAAATTTAATAACAAAACGAAGTTATAGGATGAAACTACTTAGGAGTGCTCTGTGAAAGGATTGATTTTATACACAAACCACTTGGTACCCCATTGGACTTTAAATCATATAAATTCAGTTCATACCAATGCCATATAATAAAGAAAAGCGAAACACAAGATTATTCCTACTATTCATGACCAAATGGTGGAAATCAAATTTTAAAAAATTGGTCTTGTATTGGCATTTAATATATTTACGTAAACTCGGTTTTTAAAAATTCAGTATAATACAATAAAAACAAAAAATCCTTTGCATCTATTTCTAGAGCCGCATGGAAAATATAACAACGAAAATATTCGTTTTGAACACCCTCGTATTTTGTAATATTAGTTTTATTTGATTAAAATGAAATTTAATAGCAAAACGAAGTTGTAGGATAAAACTACTTAGGAGTGCTCTGTGAAAGGATTGGTTTTATACACAAACCACTTGTTACCCCATTGGACTTTGAATCATATAAATTCAGTTTAAAAAAATGCCATATAAAAAAGATAAGCGAAACACAAGATTACTCCCACTATTCATGACCAAATGGTGGAAATCAATTTTAAAAAATTGGTGGTGTATTGGAATTTACAATATTTACGTAAACTCGGTTTTTAAAAATTCAGTATAATACAATAAAAACAGAAAATCCTTCGCATCTATTTATAGAGCCGCATGTAAAATATAATACCGAATATATTCGTTTTGAAGATCCCTGTATTTTGTAATTTTAGTTTTATTTGATTAAAATGAAATTTAATAACAAAACGAAGTTATAGGATGAAACTACTTAGGAGTGCTCTGTGAAAGGATTGATGTTATACACAAACCACTTGGTACCCCATTGGACTTTAAATCATATAAATTCAGTTCATACCAATGCCATATAATAAAGAAAAGCGAAACACAAGATTATTCCTACTATTCATGACCAAATGGTGGAAATCAAATTTTAAAAAATTGGTCTTGTATTGGCATTTAATATATTTACGTAAACTCGGTTTTTAAAAATTCAGTATAATACAATAAAAACAAAAAATCCTTTGCATCTATTTCTAGAGCCGCATGGAAAATATAACAACGAAAATAATCGTTTTGAACACCCTCGTATTTTGTAATATTAGTTTTATTTGATTAAAATGAAATTTAATAGCAAAACGAAGTTGTAGGATAAAACTACTTAGGAGTGCTCTGTGAAAGGATTGATTTTATACACAAACCGCTTGGTATCCCATTGGACTTTAAAGCTAATAAATTCAGTTCATAACACTGCCATATAATAAAGAAAAGCGAAACACAAGATTATTCCTACTATTCATGACCAAATGGTGGAAATCAAATTTTAAAAAATTGGTGGTGTATTGGAATTTACAATATTTACGTAAACTCGGTTTTTAAAAATTCAGTATAATACAATAAAAACAGAAAATCCTTCGCATCTATTTATAGAGCCGCATGTAAAATATAATACCGAATATATTCGTTTTGAAGATCCCTGTATTTTGTAATTTTAGTTTTATTTGATTAAAATGAAATTTAATAACAAAACGAAGTTATAGGATGAAACTACTTAGGAGTGCTCTGTGAAAGGATTGATTTTATACACAAACCACTTGGTACCCCATTGGACTTTAAATCATATAAATTCAGTTCATACCAATGCCATATAATAAAGAAAAGCGAAACACAAGATTATTCCTACTATTCATGACCAAATGGTGGAAATCAAATTTTAAAAAATTGGTCTTGTATTGGCATTTAATATATTTACGTAAACTCGGTTTTTAAAAATTCAGTATAATACAATAAAAACAAAAAATCCTTTGCATCTATTTCTAGAGCCGCATGGAAAATATAACAACGAAAATATTCGTTTTGAACACCCTCGTATTTTGTAATATTAGTTTTATTTGATTAAAATGAAATTTAATAGCAAAACGAAGTTGTAGGATAAAACTACTTAGGAGTGCTCTGTGAAAGGATTGGTTTTATACACAAACCACTTGTTACCCCATTGGACTTTGAATCATATAAATTCAGTTTAAAAAAATGCCATATAAAAAAGATAAGCGAAACACAAGATTACTCCCACTATTCATGACCAAATGGTGGAAATCAATTTTAAAAAATTGGCCTTGTATTGGCATTTAATATATTTACGTAAACTCGGTTTTTAAATATTCAGTATAATACAATAAAAACAAAAAATCCTTTGCATCTATTTCTAGAGCCGCATGGAAAATATAACAACGAAAATAATCATTTTGAACACCCTCGTATTTTGTAATATTAGTTTTATTTGATTAAAATGAAATTTAATAGCAAAACGAAGTTGTAGGATAAAACTACTTAGGAGTGCTCTGTGAAAGGATTGGTTTTATACACAAACCACTTGTTACCCCATTGGACTTTGAATCATATAAATTCAGTTTAAAAAAATGCCATATAAAAAAGATAAGCGAAACACAAGATTACTCCCACTATTCATGACCAAATGGTGGAAATCAATTTTAAAAAATTGGCCTTGTATTGGCATTTAATATATTTACGTAAACTCGGTTTTTAAAAATTCAGTATAATACAATAAAAACAGAAAATCCTTCGCATCTATTTATAGAGCCGCATGTAAAATATAATACCGAATATATTCGTTTTGAAGATCCCTGTATTTTGTAATTTTAGTTTTATTTGATTAAAATGAAATTTAATAGCAAACCGAAGTTATGGGATGAAACTACTTAGGAGTGCTCTGTGAAAGGATTGATTTTATACACAAACCACTTGGTATCCCATTGGACTTTAAATCATATAAATTCAGTTCATAACAATGCCATATAATAAAGAAAAGCGAAACACAAGATTATTCCTACTATTCATGACCAAATGGTGGAAATCAAATTTTAAAAAATTGGTCTTGTATTGGCATTTAATATATTTACGTAAACTCGGTTTTTAAAAATTCAGTATAATACAATAAAAACAAAAAATCCTTTGCATCTATTTCTAGAGCCGCATGGAAAATATAACAACGAAAATAATCGTTTTGAACACCCTCGTATTTTGTAATATTAGTTTTATTTGATTAAAATGAAATTTAATAACAAAACGAAGTTGTAGGATAAAACTACTTAGGAGTGCTCTGTGAAAGGATTGGTTTTATACACAAACCACTTGTTACCCCATTGGACTTTGAATCATATAAATTCAGTTTAAAAAAATGCCATATAAAAAAGATAAGCGAAACACAAGATTACTCCCACTATTCATGACCAAATGGTGGAAATCAATTTTAAAAAATTGCCCTTGTATTGGCATTTAATATATTTACGTAAACTCGGTTTTTAAAAATTCAGTATAATACAATAAAAACAAAAAATCCTTCGCATCTATTTATAGAGCCGCATTTAAAATATAATACCGAATATATTCGTTTTGAAGATCCCTGTATTTTGTAATTTTAGTTTTATTTGATTAAAATGAAATTTAATAGCAAAACGAAGTTATAGGATGAAACTACTTAGGAGTGCTCTGTGAAAGGATTGATTTTATACACAAACCACTTGGTACCCCATTGGACTTTAAATCATATAAATTCAGTTCATACCAATGCCATATAATAAAGATAAGCGAAACACAAGATTATTCCCACTATTCATGACCAAATGGTGGAAATCAAATTTTAAAAAATTGGTCTTGTATTGGCATTTAATATATTTACGTAAACTCGGTTTTTAGAAATTCAGTATAATACAATAAAAACAAAAAATCCTTCGCATCTATTTCTAGAGCCGCATGAAAAATATAATAACGAATATAATCGTTTTGAAGATCCATGTATTTTGTAATATTAGTTTTACTTGATTAAAATGAAATTTAATAACGAAACGAAGTTATAGGCTGAAATTATTTAGGAGTGCTTTGTGAAAGGATTGGTTTTATACACAAACCTCTTGGTACCCCATTGGACTTTATATCATATAAATTCAGTTTATAACAATGCCATATAATAAAGAAAAGCGAAACACAAGATTACTCCCACTATTCATGACCAAATGGTGGAAATCAAATTTTAAAAAATTGGTCTTGTATTGGCATTTAATATATTTACGTAAACTCGGTTTTTAAAAATTCAGTATAATACAATAAAAACAAAAAATCCTTTGCATCTATTTCTAGAGCCGCATGGAAAATATAACAACGAAAATAATCGTTTTGAACACGCTCGTATTTGTAATATTAGTTTTATTTGATTAAAATGAAATTTAATAGCAAAACGAAGTTGTAGGATAAAACTACTTAGGAGTGCTCTGTGAAAGGATTGATTTTATACACAAACCACTTGATACCCCATTGGACTTTAAAGCTAATAAATTCAGTTCATAACACTGCCATATAATAAAGAAAAGCGAAACACAAGATTATTCCTACTATTCATGACCAAATGGTGGAAATCAAATTTTAAAAAATTGGTGGTGTATTGGAATTTACAATATTTACGTAAACTCGGTTTTTAAAAATTCAGTATAATACAATAAAAACAGAAAATCCTTCGCATCTATTTATAGAGCCGCATGTAAAATATAATACCGAATATATTCGTTTTGAAGATCCCTGTATTTTGTAATTTTAGTTTTATTTGATTAAAATGAAATTTAATAACAAAACGAAGTTATAGGATGAAACTACTTAGGAGTGCTCTGTGAAAGGATTGATGTTATACACAAACCACTTGGTACCCCATTGGACTTTAAATCATATAAATTCAGTTCATACCAATGCCATATAATAAAGAAAAGCGAAACACAAGATTATTCCTACTATTCATGACCAAATGGTGGAAATCAAATTTTAAAAAATTGGTCTTGTATTGGCATTTAATATATTTACGTAAACTCGGTTTTTAAAAATTCAGTATAATACAATAAAAACAGAAAATCCTTCGCATCTATTTATAGAGCCGCATGTAAAATATAATACCGAATATATTCGTTTTGAAGATCCCTGTATTTTGTAATTTTAGTTTTATTTGATTAAAATGAAATTTAATAACAAAACGAAGTTATAGGATGAAACTACTTAGGAGTGCTCTGTGAAAGGATTGATTTTATACACAAACCACTTGGTACCCCATTGGACTTTAAATCATATAAATTCAGTTCATACCAATGCCATATAATAAAGAAAAGCGAAACACAAGATTATTCCTACTATTCATGACCAAATGGTGGAAATCAAATTTTAAAAAATTGGTCTTGTATTGGCATTTAATATATTTACGTAAACTCGGTTTTTAAAAATTCAGTATAATACAATAAAAACAAAAAATCCTTTGCATCTATTTCTAGAGCCGCATGGAAAATATAACAACGAAAATAATCGTTTTGAACACCCTCGTATTTTGTAATATTAGTTTTATTTGATTAAAATGAAATTTAATAGCAAAACTAAGTTGTAGGATAAAACTACTTAGGAGTGCTCTGTGAAAGGATTGATTTTATACACAAACCGCTTGGTATCCCATTGGACTTTAAAGCTAATAAATTCAGTTCATAACACTGCCATATAATAAAGAAAAGCGAAACACAAGATTATTCCTACTATTCATGACCAAATGGTGGAAATCAAATTTTAAAAAATTGGTGGTGTATTGGAATTTACAATATTTACGTAAACTCGGTTTTTAAAAATTCAGTATAATACAATAAAAACAGAAAATCCTTCGCATCTATTTATAGAGCCGCATGTAAAATATAATACCGAATATATTCGTTTTGAAGATCCCTGTATTTTGTAATTTTAGTTTTATTTGATTAAAATGAAATTTAATAACAAAACGAAGTTATAGGATGAAACTACTTAGGAGTGCTCTGTGAAAGGATTGATGTTATACACAAACCACTTGGTACCCCATTGGACTTTAAATCATATAAATTCAGTTCATACCAATGCCATATAATAAAGAAAAGCGAAACACAAGATTATTCCTACTATTCATGACCAAATGGTGGAAATCAAATTTTAAAAAATTGGTCTTGTATTGGCATTTAATATATTTACGTAAACTCGGTTTTTAAAAATTCAGTATAATACAATAAAAACAAAAAATCCTTTGCATCTATTTCTAGAGCCGCATGGAAAATATAACAACGAAAATAATCGTTTTGAACACCCTCGTATTTTGTAATATTAGTTTTATTTGATTAAAATGAAATTTAATAGCAAAACGAAGTTGTAGGATAAAACTACTTAGGAGTGCTCTGTGAAAGGATTGATTTTATACACAAACCGCTTGGTATCCCATTGGACTTTAAAGCTAATAAATTCAGTTCATAACACTGCCATATAATAAAGAAAAGCGAAACACAAGATTATTCCTACTATTCATGACCAAATGGTGGAAATCAAATTTTAAAAAATTGGTGGTGTATTGGAATTTACAATATTTACGTAAACTCGGTTTTTAAAAATTCAGTATAATACAATAAAAACAGAAAATCCTTCGCATCTATTTATAGAGCCGCATGTAAAATATAATACCGAATATATTCGTTTTGAAGATCCCTGTATTTTGTAATTTTAGTTTTATTTGATTAAAATGAAATTTAATAACAAAACGAAGTTATAGGATGAAACTACTTAGGAGTGCTCTGTGAAAGGATTGATTTTATACACAAACCACTTGGTACCCCATTGGACTTTAAATCATATAAATTCAGTTCATACCAATGCCATATAATAAAGAAAAGCGAAACACAAGATTATTCCTACTATTCATGACCAAATGGTGGAAATCAAATTTTAAAAAATTGGTCTTGTATTGGCATTTAATATATTTACGTAAACTCGGTTTTTAAAAATTCAGTATAATACAATAAAAACAAAAAATCCTTTGCATCTATTTCTAGAGCCGCATGGAAAATATAACAACGAAAATATTCGTTTTGAACACCCTCGTATTTTGTAATATTAGTTTTATTTGATTAAAATGAAATTTAATAGCAAAACGAAGTTGTAGGATAAAACTACTTAGGAGTGCTCTGTGAAAGGATTGGTTTTATACACAAACCACTTGTTACCCCATTGGACTTTGAATCATATAAATTCAGTTTAAAAAAATGCCATATAAAAAAGATAAGCGAAACACAAGATTACTCCCACTATTCATGACCAAATGGTGGAAATCAAATTTTAAAAAATTGGTCTTGTATTGGCATTTAATATATTTACGTAAACTCGGTTTTTAAAAATTCAGTATAATACAATAAAAACAAAAAATCCTTTGCATCTATTTCTAGAGCCGCATGGAAAATATAACAACGAAAATATTCGTTTTGAACACCCTCGTATTTTGTAATATTAGTTTTATTTGATTAAAATGAAATTTAATAGCAAAACGAAGTTGTAGGATAAAACTACTTAGGAGTGCTCTGTGAAAGGATTGGTTTTATACACAAACCACTTGTTACCCCATTGGACTTTGAATCATATAAATTCAGTTTAAAAAAATGCCATATAAAAAAGATAAGCGAAACACAAGATTACTCCCACTATTCATGACCAAATGGTGGAAATCAATTTTAAAAAATTGGCCTTGTATTGGCATTTAATATATTTACGTAAACTCGGTTTTTAAAAATTCAGTATAATACAATAAAAACAAAAAATCCTTTGCATCTATTTCTAGAGCCGCATGGAAAATATAACAACGAAAATAATCATTTTGAACACCCTCGTATTTTGTAATATTAGTTTTATTTGATTAAAATGAAATTTAATAGCAAAACGAAGTTGTAGGATAAAACTACTTAGGAGTGCTCTGTGAAAGGATTGGTTTTATACACAAACCACTTGTTACCCCATTGGACTTTGAATCATATAAATTCAGTTTAAAAAAATGCCATATAAAAAAGATAAGCGAAACACAAGATTACTCCCACTATTCATGACCAAATGGTGGAAATCAATTTTAAAAAATTGGCCTTGTATTGGCATTTAATATATTTACGTAAACTCGGTTTTTAAAAATTCAGTATAATACAATAAAAACAGAAAATCCTTCGCATCTATTTATAGAGCCGCATGTAAAATATAATACCGAATATATTCGTTTTGAAGATCCCTGTATTTTGTAATTTTAGTTTTATTTGATTAAAATGAAATTTAATAGCAAACCGAAGTTATGGGATGAAACTACTTAGGAGTGCTCTGTGAAAGGATTGATTTTATACACAAACCACTTGGTATCCCATTGGACTTTAAATCATATAAATTCAGTTCATAACAATGCCATATAATAAAGAAAAGCGAAACACAAGATTATTCCTACTATTCATGACCAAATGGTGGAAATCAAATTTTAAAAAATTGGTCTTGTATTGGCATTTAATATATTTACGTAAACTCGGTTTTTAAAAATTCAGTATAATACAATAAAAACAAAAAATCCTTTGCATCTATTTCTAGAGCCGCATGGAAAATATAACAACGAAAATAATCGTTTTGAACACCCTCGTATTTTGTAATATTAGTTTTATTTGATTAAAATGAAATTTAATAACAAAACGAAGTTGTAGGATAAAACTACTTAGGAGTGCTCTGTGAAAGGATTGGTTTTATACACAAACCACTTGTTACCCCATTGGACTTTGAATCATATAAATTCAGTTTAAAAAAATGCCATATAAAAAAGATAAGCGAAACACAAGATTACTCCCACTATTCATGACCAAATGGTGGAAATCAATTTTAAAAAATTGCCCTTGTATTGGCATTTAATATATTTACGTAAACTCGGTTTTTAAAAATTCAGTATAATACAATAAAAACAAAAAATCCTTCGCATCTATTTATAGAGCCGCATTTAAAATATAATACCGAATATATTCGTTTTGAAGATCCCTGTATTTTGTAATTTTAGTTTTATTTGATTAAAATGAAATTTAATAGCAAAACGAAGTTATAGGATGAAACTACTTAGGAGTGCTCTGTGAAAGGATTGATTTTATACACAAACCACTTGGTACCCCATTGGACTTTAAATCATATAAATTCAGTTCATACCAATGCCATATAATAAAGATAAGCGAAACACAAGATTATTCCCACTATTCATGACCAAATGGTGGAAATCAAATTTTAAAAAATTGGTCTTGTATTGGCATTTAATATATTTACGTAAACTCGGTTTTTAGAAATTCAGTATAATACAATAAAAACAAAAAATCCTTCGCATCTATTTCTAGAGCCGCATGAAAAATATAATAACGAATATAATCGTTTTGAAGATCCATGTATTTTGTAATATTAGTTTTACTTGATTAAAATGAAATTTAATAACAAAACGAAGTTATAGGCTGAAATTATTTAGGAGTGCTTTGTGAAAGGATTGGTTTTATACACAAACCTCTTGGTACCCCATTGGACTTTAAAGCTAATAAATTCAGTTTATAACAATGCCATATAATAAAGAAAAGCGAAACACAAGATTACTCCCACTATTCATGACCAAATGGTGGAAATCAAATTTTAAAAAATTGGTCTTGTATTGGCATTTAATATATTTACGTAAACTCGGTTTTTAAAAATTCAGTATAATACAATAAAAACAAAAAATCCTTTGCATCTATTTCTAGAGCCGCATGGAAAATATAACAACGAAAATAATCGTTTTGAACACGCTCGTATTTGTAATATTAGTTTTATTTGATTAAAATGAAATTTAATAGCAAAACGAAGTTGTAGGATAAAACTACTTAGGAGTGCTCTGTGAAAGGATTGATTTTATACACAAACCACTTGGTACCCCATTGGACTTTAAAGCTAATAAATTCAGTTCATAACACTGCCATATAATAAAGAAAAGCGAAACACAAGATTATTCCTACTATTCATGACCAAATGGTGGAAATCAAATTTTAAAAAATTGGTGGTGTATTGGAATTTACAATATTTACGTAAACTCGGTTTTTAAAAATTCAGTATAATACAATAAAAACAGAAAATCCTTCGCATCTATTTATAGAGCCGCATGTAAAATATAATACCGAATATATTCGTTTTGAAGATCCCTGTATTTTGTAATTTTAGTTTTATTTGATTAAAATGAAATTTAATAACAAAACGAAGTTATAGGATGAAACTACTTAGGAGTGCTCTGTGAAAGGATTGATGTTATACACAAACCACTTGGTACCCCATTGGACTTTAAATCATATAAATTCAGTTCATACCAATGCCATATAATAAAGAAAAGCGAAACACAAGATTATTCCTACTATTCATGACCAAATGGTGGAAATCAAATTTTAAAAAATTGGTCTTGTATTGGCATTTAATATATTTACGTAAACTCGGTTTTTAAAAATTCAGTATAATACAATAAAAACAAAAAATCCTTTGCATCTATTTCTAGAGCCGCATGGAAAATATAACAACGAAAATAATCGTTTTGAACACCCTCGTATTTTGTAATATTAGTTTTATTTGATTAAAATGAAATTTAATAGCAAAACGAAGTTGTAGGATAAAACTACTTAGGAGTGCTCTGTGAAAGGATTGATTTTATACACAAACCGCTTGGTATCCCATTGGACTTTAAAGCTAATAAATTCAGTTCATAACACTGCCATATAATAAAGAAAAGCGAAACACAAGATTATTCCTACTATTCATGACCAAATGGTGGAAATCAAATTTTAAAAAATTGGTGGTGTATTGGAATTTACAATATTTACGTAAACTCGGTTTTTAAAAATTCAGTATAATACAATAAAAACAGAAAATCCTTCGCATCTATTTATAGAGCCGCATGTAAAATATAATACCAAATATATTCGTTTTGAAGATCCCTGTATTTTGTAATTTTAGTTTTATTTGATTAAAATGAAATTTAATAACAAAACGAAGTTATAGGATGAAACTACTTAGGAGTGCTCTGTGAAAGGATTGATTTTATACACAAACCACTTGGTACCCCATTGGACTTTAAATCATATAAATTCAGTTCATACCAATGCCATATAATAAAGAAAAGCGAAACACAAGATTATTCCTACTATTCATGACCAAATGGTGGAAATCAAATTTTAAAAAATTGGTCTTGTATTGGCATTTAATATATTTACGTAAACTCGGTTTTTAAAAATTCAGTATAATACAATAAAAACAAAAAATCCTTTGCATCTATTTCTAGAGCCGCATGGAAAATATAACAACGAAAATATTCGTTTTGAACACCCTCGTATTTTGTAATATTAGTTTTATTTGATTAAAATGAAATTTAATAGCAAAACGAAGTTGTAGGATAAAACTACTTAGGAGTGCTCTGTGAAAGGATTGGTTTTATACACAAACCACTTGTTACCCCATTGGACTTTGAATCATATAAATTCAGTTTAAAAAAATGCCATATAAAAAAGATAAGCGAAACACAAGATTACTCCCACTATTCATGACCAAATGGTGGAAATCAATTTTAAAAAATTGGCCTTGTATTGGCATTTAATATATTTACGTAAACTCGGTTTTTAAAAATTCAGTATAATACAATAAAAACAAAAAATCCTTTGCATCTATTTCTAGAGCCGCATGGAAAATATAACAACGAAAATAATCATTTTGAACTCCCTCGTATTTTGTAATATTAGTTTTATTTGATTAAAATGAAATTTAATAGCAAAACGAAGTTGTAGGATAAAACTACTTAGGAGTGCTCTGTGAAAGGATTGGTTTTATACACAAACCACTTGTTACCCCATTGGACTTTGAATCATATAAATTCAGTTTAAAAAAATGCCATATAAAAAAGATAAGCGAAACACAAGATTACTCCCACTATTCATGACCAAATGGTGGAAATCAATTTTAAAAAATTGGCCTTGTATTGGCATTTAATATATTTACGTAAACTCGGTTTTTAAAAATTCAGTATAATACAATAAAAACAAAAAATCCTTTGCATCTATTTCTAGAGCCGCATGGAAAATATAACAACGAAAATATTCGTTTTGAACACCCTCGTATTTTGTAATATTAGTTTTATTTGATTAAAATGAAATTTAATAGCAAAACGAAGTTGTAGGATAAAACTACTTAGGAGTGCTCTGTGAAAGGATTGGTTTTATACACAAACCACTTGTTACCCCATTGGACTTTGAATCATATAAATTCAGTTTAAAAAAATGCCATATAAAAAAGATAAGCGAAACACAAGATTACTCCCACTATTCATGACCAAATGGTGGAAATCAATTTTAAAAAATTGGCCTTGTATTGGCATTTAATATATTTACGTAAACTCGGTTTTTAAAAATTCAGTATAATACAATAAAAACAAAAAATCCTTTGCATCTATTTCTAGAGCCGCATGGAAAATATAACAACGAAAATAATCATTTTGAACTCCCTCGTATTTTGTAATATTAGTTTTATTTGATTAAAATGAAATTTAATAGCAAAACGAAGTTGTAGGATAAAACTACTTAGGAGTGCTCTGTGAAAGGATTGATTTTATACACAAACCGCTTGGTATCCCATTGGACTTTAAAGCTAATAAATTCAGTTCATAACACTGCCATATAATAAAGAAAAGCGAAACACAAGATTATTCCTACTATTCATGACCAAATGGTGGAAATCAAATTTTAAAAAATTGGTGGTGTATTGGAATTTACAATATTTACGTAAACTCGGTTTTTAAAAATTCAGTATAATACAATAAAAACAGAAAATCCTTCGCATCTATTTATAGAGCCGCATGTAAAATATAATACCAAATATATTCGTTTTGAAGATCCCTGTATTTTGTAATTTTAGTTTTATTTGATTAAAATGAAATTTAATAACAAAACGAAGTTATAGGATGAAACTACTTAGGAGTGCTCTGTGAAAGGATTGATTTTATACACAAACCACTTGGTACCCCATTGGACTTTAAATCATATAAATTCAGTTCATACCAATGCCATATAATAAAGAAAAGCGAAACACAAGATTATTCCTACTATTCATGACCAAATGGTGGAAATCAATTTTAAAAAATTGGCCTTGTATTGGCATTTAATATATTTACGTAAACTCGGTTTTTAAAAATTCAGTATAATACAATAAAAACAGAAAATCCTTCGCATCTATTTATAGAGCCGCATGTAAAATATAATACCGAATATATTCGTTTTGAAGATCCCTGTATTTTGTAATTTTAGCTTTATTTGATTAAAATGAAATTTAATAGCAAACCGAAGTTATGGGATGAAACTACTTAGGAGTGCTCTGTGAAAGGATTGATTTTATACACAAACCACTTGGTATCCCATTGGACTTTAAATCATATAAATTCAGTTCATAACAATGCCATATAATAAAGAAAAGCGAAACACAAGATTATTCCTACTATTCATGACCAAATGGTGGAAATCAAATTTTAAAAAATTGGTCTTGTATTGGCATTTAATATATTTACGTAAACTCGGTTTTTAAAAATTCAGTATAATACAATAAAAACAAAAAATCCTTTGCATCTATTTCTAGAGCCGCATGGAAAATATAACAACGAAAATAATCGTTTTGAACACCCTCGTATTTTGTAATATTAGTTTTATTTGATTAAAATGAAATTTAATAACAAAACGAAGTTGTAGGATAAAACTACTTAGGAGTGCTCTGTGAAAGGATTGGTTTTATACACAAACCACTTGTTACCCCATTGGACTTTGAATCATATAAATTCAGTTTAAAAAAATGCCATATAAAAAAGATAAGCGAAACACAAGATTACTCCCACTATTCATGACCAAATGGTGGAAATCAATTTTAAAAAATTGCCCTTGTATTGGCATTTAATATATTTACGTAAACTCGGTTTTTAAAAATTCAGTATAATACAATAAAAACAAAAAATCCTTCGCATCTATTTATAGAGCCGCATTTAAAATATAATACCGAATATATTCGTTTTGAAGATCCCTGTATTTTGTAATTTTAGTTTTATTTGATTAAAATGAAATTTAATAGCAAAACGAAGTTATAGGATGAAACTACTTAGGAGTGCTCTGTGAAAGGATTGATTTTATACACAAACCACTTGGTATCCCATTGGACTTTAAATCATATAAATTCAGTTCATAACAATGCCATATAATAAAGAAAAGCGAAACACAAGATTATTCCTACTATTCATGACCAAATGGTGGAAATCAAATTTTAAAAAATTGGTCTTGTATTGGCATTTAATATATTTACGTAAACTCGGTTTTTAAAAATTCAGTATAATACAATAAAAACAAAAAATCCTTTGCATCTATTTCTAGAGCCGCATGGAAAATATAACAACGAAAATAATCGTTTTGAACACCCTCGTATTTTGTAATATTAGTTTTATTTGATTAAAATGAAATTTAATAACAAAACGAAGTTGTAGGATAAAACTACTTAGGAGTGCTCTGTGAAAGGATTGGTTTTATACACAAACCACTTGTTACCCCATTGGACTTTGAATCATATAAATTCAGTTTAAAAAAATGCCATATAAAAAAGAAAAGCGAAACACAAGATTATTCCCACTATTCATGACCAAATGGTGGAAATCAAATTTTAAAAAATTGGTCTTGTATTGGCATTTAATATATTTACGTAAACTCGGTTTTTAGAAATTCAGTATAATACAATAAAAACAAAAAATCCTTCGCATCTATTTCTAGAGCCGCATGAAAAATATAATAACGAATATAATCGTTTTGAAGATCCATGTATTTTGTAATATTAGTTTTACTTGATTAAAATGAAATTTAATAACAAAACGAAGTTATAGGCTGAAATTATTTAGGAGTGCTTTGTGAAAGGATTGGTTTTATACACAAACCTCTTGGTACCCTATTGGACTTTATATCATATAAATTCAGTTTATAACAATGCCATATAATAAAGAAAAGCGAAACACAAGATTACTCCCACTATTCATGACCAAATGGTGGAAATCAAATTTTAAAAAATTGGTCTTGTATTGGCATTTAATATATTTACGTAAACTCGGTTTTTAAAAATTCAGTATAATACAATAAAAACAAAAAATCCTTTGCATCTATTTCTAGAGCCGCATGGAAAATATAACAACGAAAATAATCGTTTTGAACACGCTCGTATTTGTAATATTAGTTTTATTTGATTAAAATGAAATTTAATAGCAAAACGAAGTTGTAGGATAAAACTACTTAGGAGTGCTCTGTGAAAGGATTGATTTTATACACAAACCACTTGGTACCCCATTGGACTTTAAATCATATAAATTCAGTTCATACCAATGCCATATAATAAAGATAAGCGAAACACAAGATTACTCCCACTATTCATGACCAAATGGTGGAAATAAAATTTTAAAAAATTGGTCTTGTATTGGCATTTAATATATTTACGTAAACTCGGTTTTAAAAATTCAGTATAATACAATAAAAACAAAAAATCCTTCGCATCTATTTCTAGAGCCGCATGAAAAATATAATAACGAATATAATCGTTTTGAAGATCCATGTATTTTGTAATATTAGTTTTATTTGATTAAAATGAAATTTAATAACAAAACGAAGTTATAGGCTGAAATTATTTAGGAGTGCTTTGTGAAAGGATTGATTTTATACACAAACCGCTTGGTATCCCATTGGACTTTAAAGCTAATAAATTCAGTTCATAACACTGCCATATAATAAAGAAAAGCGAAACACAAGATTATTCCTACTATTCATGACCAAATGGTGGAAATCAAATTTTAAAAAATTGGTGGTGTATTGGAATTTACAATATTTACGTAAACTCGGTTTTTAAAAATTCAGTATAATACAATAAAAACAAAAAATCCTTCGCATCTATTTATAGAGCCGCATGTAAAATATAATACCGAATATATTCGTTTTGAAGATCCCTGTATTTTGTAATTTTAGTTTTATTTGATTAAAATGAAATTTAATAACAAAACGAAGTTATAGGATGAAACTACTTAGGAGTGCTCTGTGAAAGGATTGATTTTATACACAAACCGCTTGGTATCCCATTGGACTTTAAAGCTAATAAATTCAGTTCATAACACTGCCATATAAAAAAGATAAGCGAAACACAAAATTACTCCCACTATTCATGACCAAATGGTGGAAATCAAATTTTAAAAAATTGGCCTTGTATTGGCATTTAATATATTTACGTAAACTCGGTTTTTAAAAATTCAGTATAATACAATAAAAACAAAAAATCCTTTGCATCTATTTCTAGAGCCGCATGGAAAATATAACAACGAAAATAATCGTTTTGAACACCCTCGTATTTTGTAATATTAGTTTTATTTGATTAAAATGAAATTTAATAGCAAAACGAAGTTGTAGGATGAAACTACTTAGAAGTGCTCTGTGAAAGGATTGATTTTATACACAAACCACTTGTTACCCCATTGGACTTTAAAACATATAAATTCAGTTTATAACAATGCCATATAATAAAGAAAAGCGAAACACAAGATTACTTCAACTGTTCATGACCAAATGGTGGAAATAAAATCTTAAAAAATTGGCCTTGCATTGGCATTTAATATATTTACGTAAACTCGGTTTTTAAAAATTCAGTATAATACAATAAAAACAAAAAATCCTTCGCATCTATTTCTAGAGCTGCATGTGAAATACAATACCGAATATAATCTTTTTGAAGATCCCTGTATTTTTTAATATTAGTTTTATTTGATTAAAATGAAATTTAATAGCAAAACGAAGTTATAGGATGAAACTACTTAGGAGTGCTCTGTGAAAGGATTGATTTTATACACAAACCACTTGGTACCCCATTGGACTTTAAATCATATAAATTCAGTTCATACCAATGCCATATAATAAAGAAAAGCGAAACACAAGATTATTCCTACTATTCATGACCAAATGGTGGAAATCAAATTTTAAAAAATTGGCCTTGTATTGGCATTTAATATATTTACGTAAACTCGGTTTTTAAAAATTCAGTATAATACAATAAAAACAAAAAATCCTCTGCATCTATTTCTAGAGCCGCATGGAAAATATAACAACGAAAATAATCGTTTTGAACACCCTCGTATTTTGTAATATTAGTTTTATTTGATTAAAATGAAATTTAATAGCAAAACGAAGTTGTAGGATAAAACTACTTAGGAGTGCTCTGTGAAAGGATTGGTTTTATACACAAACCACTTGTTACCCCATTGGACTTTGAATCATATAAATTCAGTTTAAAAAAATGCCATATAATAAAGAAAAGCGAAACACAAGATTATTCCTACTATTCATGACCAAATGGTGGAAATCAAATTTTAAAAAATTGGTCTTGTATTGGCATTTAATATATTTACGTAAACTCGGTTTTTAAAAATTCAGTATAATACAATAAAAACAAAAAATCCTCTGCATCTATTTCTAGAGCCGCATGGAAAATATAACAACGAAAATAATCGTTTTGAACACCCTCGTATTTTGTAATATTAGTTTTATTTGATTAAAATGAAATTTAATAGCAAAACGAAGTTGTAGGATAAAACTACTTAGGAGTGCTCTGTGAAAGGATTGATTTTATACACAAACCGCTTGGTATCCTATTGGACTTTAAAGCTAATAAATTCAGTTCATAACACTGCCATATAATAAAGAAAAGCGAAACACAAGATTATTCCTACTATTCATGACCAAATGGTGGAAATCAAATTTTAAAAAATTGGTGGTGTATTGGAATTTACAATATTTACGTAAACTCGGTTTTTAAAAATTCAGTATAATACAATAAAAACAAAAAATCCTTCGCATCTATTTATAGAGCCGCATGTAAAATATAATACCGAATATAATCGTTTTGAAGATCCCTGTATTTTGTAATTTTAGTTTTATTTGATTAAAATGAAATTAAATAACAAAACGAAGTTATAGGATGAAACTACTTAGGAGTGCTCTGTGAAAGGATTGATTTTATACACAAACCACTTGGTACCCCATTGGACTTTAAATCATATAAATTCAGTTCATACCAATGCCATATAATAAAGAAAAGCGAAACACAAGATTATTCCTACTATTCATGACCAAATGGTGGAAATCAAATTTTAAAAAATTGGTCTTGTATTGGCATTTAATATATTTACGTAAACTCGGTTTTTAAAAATTCAGTATAATACAATAAAAACAAAAAATCCTCTGCATCTATTTCTAGAGCCGCATGGAAAATATAACAACGAAAATAATCGTTTTGAACACCCTCGTATTTTGTAATATTAGTTTTATTTGATTAAAATGAAATTTAATAGCAAAACGAAGTTGTAGGATAAAACTACTTAGGAGTGCTCTGTGAAAGGATTGGTTTTATACACAAACCACTTGTTACCCCATTGGACTTTGAATCATATAAATTCAGTTTAAAAAAATGCCATATAAAAAAGATAAGCGAAACACAAGATTACTCCCACTATTCATGACCAAATGGTGGAAATCAATTTTAAAAAATTGGCCTTGTATTGGCATTTAATATATTTACGTAAACTCGGTTTTTAAAAATTCAGTATAATACAATAAAAACAAAAAATCCTTTGCATCTATTTCTAGAGCCGCATGGAAAATATAACAACGAAAATAATCGTTTTGAACACCCTCGTATTTTGTAATATTAGTTTTATTTGATTAAAATGAAATTTAATAGCAAAACGAAGTTGTAGGATAAAACTACTTAGGAGTGCTCTGTGAAAGGATTGGTTTTATACACAAACCACTTGTTACCCCATTGGACTTTGAATCATATAAATTCAGTTTAAAAAAATGCCATATACAAAAGATAAGCGAAACACAAGATTACTCCCACTATTCATGACCAAATGGTGGAAATCAATTTTAAAAAATTGGCCTTGTATTGGCATTTAATATATTTACGTAAACTCGGTTTTTAAAAATTCAGTATAATACAATAAAAACAAAAAATCCTTCGCATCTATTTATAGAGCCGCATGTAAAATATAATACCGAATATATTCGTTTTGAAGATCCCTGTATTTTGTAATTTTAGTTTTATTTGATTAAAATGAAATTTAATAGCAAAACGAAGTTATGGGATGAAACTACTTAGGAGTGCTCTGTGAAAGGATTGATTTTATACACAAACCGCTTGGTATCCCATTGGACTTTAAAGCTAATAAATTCAGTTCATAACACTGCCATATAATAAAGAAAAGCGAAACACAAGATTATTCCTACTATTCATGACCAAATGGTGGAAATCAAATTTTAAAAAATTAGTCTTGTATTGGCATTTAATATATTTACGTAAACTCGGTTTTTAAAAATTCAGTATAATACAATAAAAACAAAAAATCCTTTGCATCTATTTCTAGAGCCGCATGGAAAATATAACAACGAAAATAATCGTTTTGAACACCCTCGTATTTTGTAATATTAGTTTTATTTGATTAAAATGAAATTTAATAACAAAACGAAGTTGTAGGATAAAACTACTTAGGAGTGCTCTGTGAAAGGATTGGTTTTATACACAAACCACTTGGTACCCCATTGGACTTTAAATCATATAAATTCAGTTCATACCAATGCCATATAATAAAGATAAGCGAAACACAAGATTATTCCCACTATTCATGACCAAATGGTGGAAATCAAATTTTAAAAAATTGGTCTTGTATTGGCATTTAATATATTTACGTAAACTCGGTTTTTAGAAATTCAGTATAATACAATAAAAACAAAAAATCCTTTGCATCTATTTCTAGAGCCGCATGTAAAATATAATACCGAATATAATCGTTT
Organism: Anthrax anthrax; assembly: GCA_963971155.1. Lineage (NCBI taxonomy): Eukaryota > Metazoa > Arthropoda > Insecta > Diptera > Bombyliidae > Anthrax > Anthrax anthrax. Next base: position 10,491,027 of record OZ020122.1, on the reverse strand, counting down.
TGAAGATCCATGTATTTTGTAATATTAGTTTTACTTGATTAAAATGAAATTTAATAACAAAACGAAGTTATAGGATGAAACTACTTAGGAGTGCTCTGTGAAAGGATTGATTTTATACACAAACCACTTGGTACCCCATTGGACTTTAAATCATATAAATTCAGTTCATACCAATGCCATATAATAAAGATAAGCGAAACACAAGATTATTCCCACTATTCATGACCAAATGGTGGAAATCAAATTTTAAAAAATTGGTCTTGTATTGGCATTTAATATATTTACGTAAACTCGGTTTTTAAAAATTCAGTATAATACAATAAAAACAAAAAATCCTTCGCATCTATTTCTAGAGCCGCATGAAAAATATAATAACGAATATAATCGTTTTGAAGATCCATGTATTTTGTAATATTAGTTTTACTTGATTAAAATGAAATTTAATAACAAAACGAAGTTATAGGCTGAAATTATTTAGGAGTGCTTTGTGAAAGGATTGGTTTTATACACAAACCTCTTGGTACCCCATTGGACTTTAAATCATATAAATTCAGTTTATAACAATGCCATATAATAAAGAAAAGCGAAACACAAGATTACTCCCACTATTCATGACCAAATGGTGGAAATCAAATTTTAAAAAATTGGTCTTGTATTGGCATTTAATATATTTACGTAAACTCGGTTTTTAAAAATTCAGTATAATACAATAAAAACAAAAAATCCTTTGCATCTATTTCTAAAGCCGCATGAAAAATATAATACCGAATATAATCGTTTTGAAGATCCCTGTATTTTGTAATTTTAGTTTTATTTGATTAAAATGAAATTTTAATAGCAAAACGAAGTTATACGATGAAACTACTTAGGCGTGCTCTGTGAAAGGATTGACTTTATTCACAAACCGCTTGGTACCCCATTGGACTTTAAAGCTAATAAATTCAGTTCATAACACTGCCATATAATAAAGAAAAGCGAAACACAAGATTATTCCTACTATTCATGACCAAATGGTGGAAATCAAATTTTAAAAAATTGGTCTTGTATTGGCATTTAATATATTTACGTAAACTCGGTTTTTAAAAATTCAGTATAATACAATAAAAACAAAAAATCCTTTGCATCTATTTCTAGAGCCGCATGGAAAATATAACAACGAAAATAATCGTTTTGAACACCCTCGTATTTTGTAATATTAGTTTTATTTGATTAAAATGAAATTTAATAGCAAAACGAAGTTGTAGGATAAAACTACTTAGGAGTGCTCTGTGAAAGGATTGATTTTATACACAAACCGCTTGGTATCCCATTGGACTTTAAAGCTAATAAATTCAGTTCATAACACTGCCATATAATAAAGAAAAGCGTAACACAAGATTATTCCTACTATTCATGACCAAATGGTGGAAATCAAATTTTAAAAAATTGGTGGTGTATTGGAATTTACAATATTTACGTAAACTCGGTTTTTCAAAATTCAGTATAATACAATAAAAACAAAAAATCCTTCGCATCTATTTATAGAGCCGCATGTAAAATATAATACCGAATATAATCGTTTTGAAGATCCCTGTATTTTGTAATTTTAGTTTTATTTGATTAAAATGAAATTAAATAACAAAACGAAGTTATAGGATGAAACTACTTAGGAGTGCTCTGTGAAAGGCTGGATTTTATACACAAACCACTTGGTACCCCATTGGACTTTAAATCATATAAATTCAGTTCATACCAATGCCATATAATAAAGAAAAGCGAAACACAAGATTATTCCTACTATTCATGACCAAATGGTGGAAATCAAATTTTAAAAAATTGGTCTTGTATTGGCATTTAATATATTTACGTAAACTCGGTTTTTAAAAATTCAGTATAATACAATAAAAACAAAAAATCCTTTGCATCTATTTCTAGAGCCGCATGGAAAATATAACAACGAAAATAATCGTTTTGAACACCCTCGTATTTTGTAATATTAGTTTTATTTGATTAAAATGAAATTTAATAGCAAAACGAAGTTGTAGGATAAAACTACTTAGGAGTGCTCTGTGAAAGGATTGGTTTTATACACAAACCACTTGTTACCCCATTGGACTTTGAATCATATAAATTCAGTTTAAAAAAATGCCATATAAAAAAGATAAGCGAAACACAAGATCACTCCCACTATTCATGACCAAATGGTGGAAATCAATTTTAAAAAATTGGCCTTGTATTGGCATTTAATATATTTACGTAAACTCGGTTTTTAAAAATTCAGTATAATACAATAAAAACAAAAAATCCTTTGCATCTATTTCTAGAGCCGCATGGAAAATATAACAACGAAAATAATCGTTTTGAACACCCTCGTATTTTGTAATATTAGTTTTATTTGATTAAAATGAAATTTAATAGCAAAACGAAGTTGTAGGATAAAACTACTTAGGAGTGCTCTGTGAAAGGATTGGTTTTATACACAAACCACTTGTTACCCCATTGGACTTTGAATCATATAAATTCAGTTTAAAAAAATGCCATATAAAAAAGATAAGCGAAACACAAGATTACTCCCACTATTCATGACCAAATGGTGGAAATCAATTTTAAAAAATTGGTCTTCTATTGGCATTTAATATATTTACGTAAACTCGGTTTTTAAAAATTCAGTATAATACAATAAAAACAAAAAATCCTTCGCATCTATTTATAGAGCCGCATGAAAAATATAATAACGAAAATAATCGTTTTGAACACCCTCGTATTTTGTAATATTAGTTTTATTTGATTAAAATGAAATTTAATAGCAAAACGAAGTTGTAGGATAAAACTACTTAGGAGTGCTCTGTGAAAGGATTGGTTTTATACACAAACCACTTGTTACCCCATTGGACTTTGAATCATATAAATTCAGTTTTAAAAAATGCCATATAAAAAAGATAAGCGAAACACAAGATTACTCCCACTATTCATGACCAAATGGTGGAAATCAATTTTAAAAAATTGGCCTTGTATTGGCATTTAATATATATACGTAAAATCGGTTTTTAAAAATTCAGTATAATACAATAAAAACAAAAAATCCTTCGCATCTATTTATAGAGCCGCATGTAAAATATAATACCGAATATATTCGTTTTGAAGATCCCTGTATTTTGTAATTTTAGTTTTATTTGATTAAAATGAAATTTAATAGCAAAACGAAGTTATAGGATGAAACTACTTAGGAGTGCTCTGTGAAAGGATTGATTTTATACACAAACCACTTGGTACCCCATTGGACTTTAAATCATATAAATTCAGTTCATACCAATGCCATATAATAAAGATAAGCGAAACACAAGATTACTCCCACTATTCATGACCAAATGGTGGAAATCAAATTTTAAAAAATTGGTCTTGTATTGGCATTTAATATATTTACGTAAACTCGGTTTTTAAAAATTCAGTATAATACAATAAAAACAAAAAATCCTTTGCATCTATTTCTAAAGCCGTATGAAAAATATAATACCGAATATAATCGTTTTGAAGATCCCTGTATTTTGTAATTTTAGTTTTATTTGATTAAAATGAAATTTTAATAGCAAAACGAAGTTATACGATGAAACTACTTAGGCGTGCTCTGTGAAAGGATTGACTTTATACACAAACCGCTTGGTACCCCATTGGACTTTAAAGCTCATAAATTCAGTTCATAACACTGCCATATAATAAAGAAATGCGAAACACAAGATTACTCCTACTATTCATGACCAAATGGTGGAAATCAAATTTTAAAAAATTGGCCTTGTATTGGCATTTAATATATTTACGTAAACTCGGTTTTTAAAAATTCAGTATAATACAATAAAAACAAAAAATCCTTTGCATCTATTTCTAGAGCCGCATGAAAAATATAATACCGAATATAATCGTTTCGAACATCCCTGTATTTTGTAATATTAGTTTTATTTGATTAAAATGAAATTTAATAACAAAACGAAGTTATAGGCTGAAATTATTTAGGAGTGCTTTGTGAAAGGATTGGTTTTATACACAAACCTCTTGGTACCCCATTGGACTTTAAAGCTAATAAATTCAGTTCATAACACTGCCATATAATAAAGAAAAGCGAAACACAAGATTATTCCTACTATTCATGACCAAATGGTGGAAATCAAATTTTAAAAAATTGGTCTTGTATTGGCATTTAATATATTTACGTAAACTCGGTTTTTAAAAATTCAGTATAATACAATAAAAACAAAAAATCCTTCGCATCTATTTCTAGAGCCGCATGAAAAATATAATAACGAATATAATCGTTTTGAAGATCCATGTATTTTGTAATATTAGTTTTACTTGATTAAAATGAAATTTAATAACAAAACGAATTTATAGGCTGGAATTATTTAGGAGTGCTTTGTGAAAGGATTGGTTTTATACACAAACCTCTTGGTACCCCATTGGACTTTAAATCATATAAATTCAGTTTATAACAATGCCATATAATAAAGAAAAGCGAAACACAAGATTACTCCCACTATTCATGACCAAATGGTGGAAATCAAATTTTAAAAAATTGGTCTTGTATTGGCATTTAATATATTTACGTAAACTCGGTTTTTAGAAATTCAGTATAATACAATAAAAACAAAAAATCCTTCGCATCTATTTCTAGAGCCGCATGAAAAATATAATAACGAATATAATCGTTTTGAAGATCCATGTATTTTGTAATATTAGTTTTACTTGATTAAAATGAAATTTAATAACAAAACGAAGTTATAGGCTGAAATTATTTAGGAGTGCTTTGTGAAAGGATTGGTTTTATACACAAACCTCTTGGTACCCCATTGGACTTTAAATCATATAAATTCAGTTTATAACAATGCCATATAATAAAGAAAAGCGAAACACAAGATTACTCCCACTATTCATGACCAAATGGTGGAAATCAAATTTTAAAAAATTGGCCTTGTATTGGCATTTAATATATTTACGTAAACTCGGTTTTTAAAAATTCAGTATAATACAATAAAAACAAAAAATCCTTTGCATCTATTTCTAAAGCCGTATGAAAAATATAATACCGAATATAATCGTTTTGAAGATCCCCGTATTTTGTAATTTTAGTTTTATTTGATTAAAATGAAATTTTAATAGCAAAACGAAGTTATACGATGAAACTACTTAGGCGTGCTCTGTGAAAGGATTGACTTTATACACAAACCGCTTGGTACCCCATTGGACTTTAAAGCTCATAAATTCAGTTCATAACACTGCCATATAATAAAGAAATGCGATACACAAGATTACTCCTACTATTCATGACCAAATGGTGGAAATCAAATTTTAAAAAATTGGTCTTGTATTGGCATTTAATATATTTACGTGAACTCGGTTTTTAAAAATTCAGTATAATACAATAAAAACAAAAAATCCTTTGCATCTATTTCTAGAGCCGCATGAAAAATATGACAACGAAAATAATCCTTTTGAACACCCTCGTATTTTGTAATATTAGTTTTATTTGATTAAAATGAAATTTAATAGCAAAACGAAGTTGTAGGATAAAACTACTTAGGAGTGCTCTGTGAAAGGATTGGTTTTATACACAAACCACTTGTTACCCCATTGGACATTGAATCATATAAAGTCAGTTTAAAAAAATGCCATATAAAAAAGATAAGCGAAACACAAGATTACTCCCACTATTCATGACCAAATGGTGGAAATCAAATTTTAAAAAATTGGTCTTGTATTGGCATTTAATATATTTACGTAAACTCGGTTTTTAAAAATTCAGTATAATACAATAAAAACAAAAAATCCTTCGCATCTATTTCTAGAGCCGCATGAAAAATATAATAACGAATATAATCGTTTTGAAGATCCATGTATTTTGTAATATTAGTTTTATTTGATTAAAATGAAATTTAATAACAAAACGAAGTTATAGGCTGAAATTATTTAGGAGTGCTTTGTGAAAGGATTGATTTTATACACAAACCACTTGGTACCCCATTGGACTTTAAATCATATAAATTCAGTTCATACCAATGCCATATAATAAAGATAAGCGAAACACAAGATTATTCCCACTATTCATGACCAAATGGTGGAAATCAAATTTTAAAAAATTGGTCTTGTATTGGCATTTAATATATTTACGTAAACTCGGTTTTTAAAAATTCAGTATAATACAATAAAAACAAAAAATCCTTCGCATCTATTTCTAAAGCCGCATGAAAAATATAATACCGAATATAATCGTTTTGAAGATCCCTGTATTTTGTAATTTTAGTTTTATTTGATTAAAATGAAATTTTAATAGCAAAACGAAGTTATACGATGAAACTACTTAGGCGTGCTCTGTGAAAGGATTGACTTTATTCACAAACCGCTTGGTACCCCATTGGACTTTAAAGCTCATAAATTCAGTTCATAACACTGTTATATAATAAAGAAAAGCGAAACACAAGATTATTCCTACTATTCATGACCAAATGGTGGAAATCAAATTTTAAAAAATTGGTCTTGTATTGGCATTTAATATATTTACGTAAACTCGGTTTTTAAAAATTCAGTATAATACAATAAAAACAAAAAATCCTTTGCATCTATTTCTAGAGCCGCATGGAAAATATAACAACGAAAATAATCGTTTTGAACACCCTCGTATTTTGTAATATTAGTTTTATTTGATTAAAATGAAATTTAATAGCAAAACGAAGTTGTAGGATAAAACTACTTAGGAGTGCTCTGTGAAAGGATTGATTTTATACACAAACCGCTTGGTATCCCATTGGACTTTAAAGCTCATAAATTCAGTTCATAACACTGCCATATAATAAAGAAATGCGAAACACAAGATTACTCCTACTATTCATGACCAAATGGTGGAAATCAAATTTTAAAAAATTGGTCTTGTATTGGCATTTAATATATTTACGTAAACTCGGTTTTTAAAAATTCAGTATAATACAATAAAAACAAAAAATCCTTTGCATCTATTTCTAGAGCCGCATGAAAAATATAACAACGAAAATAATCGTTTTGAACACCCTCGTATTTTGTAATATTAGTTTTATTTGATTAAAATGAAATTTAATAGCAAAACGAAGTTGTAGGATAAAACTACTTAGGAGTGCTCTGTGAAAGGATTGATTTTATACACAAACCGCTTGGTATCCCATTGGACTTTAAAGCTCATAAATTCAGTTCATAACACTGCCATATAATAAAGAAATGCGAAACACAAGATTACTCCTACTATTCATGACCAAATGGTGGAAATCAAATTTTAAAAAATTGGTCTTGTATTGGCATTTAATATATTTACGTAAACTCGGTTTTTAAAAATTCAGTATAATACAATAAAAACAAAAAATCCTTCGCATCTATTTCTAAAGCCGCATGAAAAATATAATACCGAATATAATCGTTTTGAAGATCCCTGTATTTTGTAATTTTAGTTTTATTTGATTAAAATGAAATTTTAATAGCAAAACGAAGTTATACGATGAAACTACTTAGGCGTGCTCTGTGAAAGGATTGACTTTATTCACAAACCGCTTGGTACCCCATTGGACTTTAAAGCTCATAAATTCAGTTCATAACACTGCCATATAATAAAGAAATGCGAAACACAAGATTACTCCTACTATTCATGACCAAATGGTGGAAATAAAATTTTAAAAAATTGGTCTTGTATTGGCATTTAATATATTTACGTAAACTCGGTTTTTAAAAATTCAGTATAATACAATAAAAACAAAAAATCCTTTGCATCTATTTCTAGAGCCGCATGAAAAATATAACAACGAAGATAATCGTTTTGAACACCCTCGTATTTTGTAATATTAGTTTTATTTGATTAAAATGAAATTTAATAGCAAAACGAAGTTGTAGGATAAAACTACTTAGGAGTGCTCTGTGAAAGGATTGATTTTATACACAAACCACTTGGTATCCCATTGGACTTTAAAGCTCATAAATTCAGTTCATAACACTGCCATATAATAAAGATAAGCGAAACACAAGATTATTCCCACTATTCATGACCAAATGGTGGAAATCAAATTTTAAAAAATTGGTCTTGTATTGGCATTTAATATATTTACGTAAACTCGGTTTTTAGAAATTCAGTATAATACAATAAAAACAAAAAATCCTTCGCATCTATTTCTAGAGCCGCATGAAAAATATAATAACGAATATAATCGTTTTGAAGATCCATGTATTTTGTAATATTAGTTTTCTATGAATAAAATGAAATTTAACAACAAAACGAAGTTATAGGCTGAAATTATTTAGGAGTGCTTTGTGAAAGGATTGGTTTTATACACAAACCGCTTGGTACCCCATTGGACTTTAAAGCTCATAAATTCAGTTCATAACACTGCCATATAATAAAGAAATGCGAAACACAAGATTACTCCTACTATTCATGACCAAATGGTGGAAATCAAATTTTAAAAAATTGGCCTTGTATTGGCATTTAATATATTTACGTAAACTCGGTTTTTAAAAATTCAGTATAATACAATAAAAACAAAAAATCCTTTGCATCTATTTCTAGAGCCGCATGAAAAATATTATAACGAATATAATCGTTTCGAACATCCCTGTATTTTGTAATATTAGTTTTATTTGATTAAAATGATATTTAATAGCAAAACGAAGTTGTAGGATAAAACTATTTAGGAGTGCTCTGTGAAAGGATTGATTTTATACACAAACCGCTTGTTACCCCATTGGACTTTAAAGCTAATAAATTCAGTTCATAACACTGCCATATAATAAAGAAAAGCGAAACACAAGATTACTCCTACTATTCATGACCAAATGGTGGAAATCAAATTTTAAAAAATTGGTCTTGTATTGGCATTTAATATATTTACGTAAACTCGGTTTTTAAAAATTCAGTATAATACAATAAAAACAAAAAATCCTTCGCATCTATTTCTAGAGCCGCATGAAAAATATAATAACGAATATAATCGTTTTGAAGATCCATGTATTTTGTAATATTAGTTTTATTTGATTAAAATGAAATTTAATAACAAAACGAAGTTATAGGCTGAAATTATTTAGGAGTGCTTTGTGAAAGGATTGATTTTATACACAAACCGCTTGGTATCCCATTGGACTTTAAAGCTAATAAATTCAGTTCAAAACACTGCCATATAATAAAGAAAAGCGAAACACAAGATTATTCCTACTATTCATGACCAAATGGTGGAAATCAAATTTTAAAAAATTGGTGGTGTATTGGAATTTACAATATTTACGTAAACTCGGTTTTTAAAAATTCAGTATAATACAATAAAAACAAAAAATCCTTCGCATCTATTTATAGAGCCGCATGTAAAATTTAATACCGAATATATTCGTTTTGAAGATCCCTGTATTTTGTAATTTTAGTTTTATTTGATTAAAATGAAATTTAATAACAAAACGAAGTTGTAGGATAAAACTACTTAGGAGTGCTCTGTGAAAGGATTGATTTTATACACAAACCGCTTGGTATCCCATTGGACTTTAAAGCTAATAAATTCAGTTCATAACACTGCCATATAAAAAAGATAAGCGAAACACAAGATTACTCCCACTATTCATGACCAAATGGTGGAAATCAAATTTTAAAAAATTGGCCTTGTATTGGCATTTAATATATTTACGTAAACTCGGTTTTTAAAAATTCAGTATAATACAATAAAAACAAAAAATCCTTTGCATCTATTTCTAGAGCCGCATGGAAAATATAACAACGAAAATAATCGTTTTGAACACCCTCGTATTTTGTAATATTAGTTTTATTTGATTAAAATGAAATTTAATAGCAAAACGAAGTTGTAGGATAAAACTACTTAGGAGTGCTCTGTGAAAGGATTGATTTTATACACAAACCGCTTGGTATCCCATTGGACTTTAAAGCTAATAAATTCAGTTCATAACACTGCCATATAATAAAGAAAAGCGAAACACAAGATTATTCCTACTATTCATGACCAAATGGTGGAAATCAAATTTTAAAAAATTGGTGGTGTATTGGAATTTACAATATTTACGTAAACTCGGTTTTTAAAAATTCAGTATAATACAATAAAAACAAAAAATCCTTCGCATCTATTTATAGAGCCGCATGTAAAATATAATACCGAATATATTCGTTTTGAAGATCCCTGTATTTTGTAATTTTAGTTTTATTTGATTAAAATGAAATTTAATAACAAAACGAAGTTATAGGATGAAACTACTTAGGAGTGCTCTGTGAAAGGATTGATTTTATACACAAACCACTTGTTACCCCATTGGACTTTAAATCATATAAATTCAGTTCATACCAATGCCATATAATAAAGATAAGCGAAACACAAGATTATTCCCACTATTCATGACCAAATGGTGGAAATCAAATTTTAAAAAATTGGTCTTGTATTGGCATTTAATATATTTACGTAAACTCGGTTTTTAAAAATTCAGTATAATACAATAAAAACAAAAAATCCTTCGCATCTATTTCTAGAGCTGCATGTAAAATATAATACCGAATATAATCGTTTTGAAGATCCCTGTATTTTGTAATTTTAGTTTTATTTGATTAAAATGAAATTTAATAACAAAACGAAGTTATAGGATGAAACTACTTAGGAGTGCTCTGTGAAAGGATTGACTTTATACACAAACCGCTTGGTACCCCATTGGACTTTAAAGCTCATAAATTCAGTTCATAACACTGCCATATAATAAAGAAATGCGAAACACAAGATTACTCCTACTATTCATGACCAAATGGTGGAAATCAAATTTTAAAAAATTGGTCTTGTATTGGCATTTAATATATTTACGTAAACTCGGTTTTTAAAAATTCAGTATAATACAATAAAAACAAAAAATCCTTTGCATCTATTTCTAGAGCCGCATGAAAAATATAACAACGAAAATAATCGTTTTGAACACCCTCGTATTTTGTAATATTAGTTTTATTTGATTAAAATGAAATTTAATAGCAAAACGAAGTTGTAGGATAAAACTATTTGGGAGTGCTCTGTGAAAGGATTGATTTTATACACAAACCGCTTGTTACCCCATTGGACTTTAAAGCTAATAAATTCAGTTCATAACACTGCCATATAATAAAGAAAAGCGAAACACAAGATTACTCCTACTATTCATGACCAAATGGTGGAAATCAAATTTTAAAAAATTGGTCTTGTATTGGCATTTAATATATTTACGTAAACTCGGTTTTTAAAAATTCAGTATAATACAATAAAAACAAAAAATCCTTCGCATCTATTTCTAGAGCCGCATGAAAAATATAATAACGAATATAATCGTTTTGAAGATCCATGTATTTTGTAATATTAGTTTTATTTGATTAAAATGAAATTTAATAACAAAACGAAGTTATAGGCTGAAATTATTTAGGAGTGCTTTGTGAAAGGATTGATTTTATACACAAACCGCTTGGTATCCCATTGGACTTTAAAGCTAATAAATTCAGTTCAAAACACTGCCATATAATAAAGAAAAGCGAAACACAAGATTATTCCTACTATTCATGACCAAATGGTGGAAATCAAATTTTAAAAAATTGGTGGTGTATTGGAATTTACAATATTTACGTAAACTCGGTTTTTAAAAATTCAGTATAATACAATAAAAACAAAAAATCCTTCGCATCTATTTATAGAGCCGCATGTAAAATTTAATACCGAATATATTCGTTTTGAAGATCCCTGTATTTTGTAATTTTAGTTTTATTTGATTAAAATGAAATTTAATAACAAAACGAAGTTGTAGGATAAAACTACTTAGGAGTGCTCTGTGAAAGGATTGATTTTATACACAAACCGCTTGGTATCCCATTGGACTTTAAAGCTAATAAATTCAGTTCAAAACACTGCCATATAATAAAGAAAAGCGAAACACAAGATTATTCCTACTATTCATGACCAAATGGTGGAAATCAAATTTTAAAAAATTGGTGGTGTATTGGAATTTACAATATTTACGTAAACTCGGTTTTTAAAAATTCAGTATAATACAATAAAAACAAAAAATCCTTCGCATCTATTTATAGAGCCGCATGTAAAATTTAATACCGAATATATTCGTTTTGAAGATCCCTGTATTTTGTAATTTTAGTTTTATTTGATTAAAATGAAATTTAATAACAAAACGAAGTTGTAGGATAAAACTACTTAGGAGTGCTCTGTGAAAGGATTGATTTTATACACAAACCGCTTGGTATCCCATTGGACTTTAAAGCTAATAAATTCAGTTCATAACACTGCCATATAAAAAAGATAAGCGAAACACAAGATTACTCCCACTATTCATGACCAAATGGTGGAAATCAAATTTTAAAAAATTGGCCTTGTATTGGCATTTAATATATTTACGTAAACTCGGTTTTTAAAAATTCAGTATAATACAATAAAAACAAAAAATCCTTTGCATCTATTTCTAGAGCCGCATGGAAAATATAACAACGAAAATAATCGTTTTGAACACCCTCGTATTTTGTAATATTAGTTTTATTTGATTAAAATGAAATTTAATAGCAAAACGAAGTTGTAGGATAAAACTACTTAGGAGTGCTCTGTGAAAGGATTGATTTTATACACAAACCGCTTGGTATCCCATTGGACTTTAAAGCTAATAAATTCAGTTCATAACACTGCCATATAATAAAGAAAAGCGAAACACAAGATTATTCCTACTATTCATGACCAAATGGTGGAAATCAAATTTTAAAAAATTGGTGGTGTATTGGAATTTACAATATTTACGTAAACTCGGTTTTTAAAAATTCAGTATAATACAATAAAAACAAAAAATCCTTCGCATCTATTTATAGAGCCGCATGTAAAATATAACAACGAAAATAATCGTTTTGAACACCCTCGTATTTTGTAATATTAGTTTTATTTGATTAAAATGAAATTTAATAGCAAAACGAAGTTGTAGGATAAAACTACTTAGGAGTGCTCTGTGACAGGATTGATTTTATACACAAACCGCTTGGTATCCCATTGGACTTTAAAGCTAATAAATTCAGTTCATAACACTGCCATATAAAAAAGATAAGCGAAACACAAGATTACTCCCACTATTCATGACCAAATGGTGGAAATCAAATTTTAAAAAATTGGTCTTGTATTGGCATTTAATATATTTACGTAAACTCGGTTTTTATAAATTCAGTATAATACAATAAAAACAAAAAATCCTTCGCATCTATTTCTAGAGCCGCATGAAAAATATAATAACGAATATAATCGTTTTGAAGATCCATGTATTTTGTAATATTAGTTTTATTTGATTAAAATGAAATTTAATAACAAAACGAAGTTATAGGATGAAACTACTTAGGAGTGCTCTGTGAAAGGATTGACTTTATACACAAACCGCTTGGTACCCCATTGGACTTTAAAGCTCATAAATTCAGTTCATAACACTGCCATATAATAAAGAAATGCGAAACACAAGATTACTCCTACTATTCATGACCAAATGGTGGAAATCAAATTTTAAAAAATTGGTCTTGTATTGGCATTTAATATATTTACGTAAACTCGGTTTTTAAAAATTCAGTATAATACAATAAAAACAAAAAATCCTTTGCATCTATTTCTAGAGCCGTATGAAAAATATTATAACGAATATAATCGTTTTGAACATCCCTGTATTTTGTAATATTAGTTTTATTTGATTAAAATGAAATTTAATAGCAAAACGAAGTTGTAGGATAAAACTATTTAGGAGTGCTCTGTGAAAGGATTGATTTTATACACAAACCGCTTGTTACCCCATTGGACTTTAAAGCTAATAAATTCAGTTCATAACACTGCCATATAAAAAAGATAAGCGAAACACAAGATTACTCCCACTATTCATGACCAAATGGTGGAAATCAAATTTTAAAAAATTGGTGGTGTATTGGAATTTACAATATTTACGTAAACTCGGTTTTTAAAAATTCAGTATAATACAATAAAAACAAAAAATCCTTCGCATCTATTTATAGAGCCGCATGTAAAATTTAATACCGAATATATTCGTTTTGAAGATCCCTGTATTTTGTAATTTTAGTTTTATTTGATTAAAATGAAATTTAATAACAAAACGAAGTTGTAGGATAAAACTACTTAGGAGTGCTCTGTGACAGGATTGATTTTATACACAAACCGCTTGGTATCCCATTGGACTTTAAAGCTAATAAATTCAGTTCATAACACTGCCATATAAAAAAGATAAGCGAAACACAAGATTACTCCCACTATTCATGACCAAATGGTGGAAATCAAATTTTAAAAAATTGGCCTTGTATTGGCATTTAATATATTTACGTAAACTCGGTTTTTAAAAATTCAGTATAATACAATAAAAACAAAAAATCCTTCGCATCTATTTATAGAGCCGCATGTAAAATATAATACCGAATATATTCGTTTTGAAGATCCCTGTATTTTGTAATTTTAGTTTTATTTGATTAAAATGAAATTTAATAACAAAACGAAGTTATAGGATGAAACTACTTAGGAGTGCTCTGTGAAAGGATTGATTTTATACACAAACCACTTGTTACCCCATTGGACTTTAAATCATATAAATTCAGTTCATACCAATGCCATATAATAAAGATAAGCGAAACACAAGATTATTCCTACTATTCATGACCAAATGGTGGAAATCAAATTTTAAAAAATTGGTCTTGTATTGGCATTTAATATATTTACGTAAACTCGGTTTTTAAAAATTCAGTATAATACAATAAAAACAAAAAATCCTTCGCATCTATTTATAGAGCCGCATGTAAAATATAATACCGAATATAATCGTTTTGAAGATCCCTGTATTTTGTAATTTTAGTTTTATTTGATTAAAATGAAATTTAATAACAAAACGAAGTTATAGGATGAAACTACTTAGGAGTGCTCTGTGAAAGGATTGACTTTATACACAAACCGCTTGGTACCCCATTGGACTTTAAAGCTCATAAATTCAGTTCATAACACTGCCATATAATAAAGAAATGCGAAACACAAGATTACTCCTACTATTCATGACCAAATGGTGGAAATCAAATTTTAAAAAATTGGTCTTGTATTGGCATTTAATATATTTACGTAAACTCGGTTTTTAAAAATTCAGTATAATACAATAAAAACAAAAAATCCTTTGCATCTATTTCTAGAGCCGTATGAAAAATATTATAACGAATATAATCGTTTTGAACATCCCTGTATTTTGTAATATTAGTTTTATTTGATTAAAATGAAATTTAATAGCAAAACGAAGTTGTAGGATAAAACTATTTAGGAGTGCTCTGTGAAAGGATTGATTTTATACACAAACCGCTTGTTACCCCATTGGACTTTAAAGCTAATAAATTCAGTTCATAACACTGCCATATAATAAAGAAAAGCGAAACACAAGATTACTCCTACTATTCATGACCAAATGGTGGAAATCAAATTTTAAAAAATTGGTCTTGTATTGGCATTTAATATATTTACGTAAACTCGGTTTTTATAAATTCAGTATAATACAATAAAAACAAAAAATCCTTCGCATCTATTTCTAGAGCCGCATGAAAAATATAATAACGAATATAATCGTTTTGAAGATCCATGTATTTTGTAATATTAGTTTTATTTGATTAAAATGAAATTTAATAACAAAACGAAGTTATAGGCTGAAATTATTTAGGAGTGCTTTGTGAAAGGATTGATTTTATACACAAACCGCTTGGTATCCCATTGGACTTTAAAGCTAATAAATTCAGTTCAAAACACTGCCATATAATAAAGAAAAGCGAAACACAAGATTATTCCTACTATTCATGACCAAATGGTGGAAATCAAATTTTAAAAAATTGGTGGTGTATTGGAATTTACAATATTTACGTAAACTCGGTTTTTAAAAATTCAGTATAATACAATAAAAACAAAAAATCCTTCGCATCTATTTATAGAGCCGCATGTAAAATTTAATACCGAATATATTCGTTTTGAAGATCCCTGTATTTTGTAATTTTAGTTTTATTTGATTAAAATGAAATTTAATAACAAAACGAAGTTGTAGGATAAAACTACTTAGGAGTGCTCTGTGAAAGGATTGATTTTATACACAAACCGCTTGGTATCCCATTGGACTTTAAAGCTAATAAATTCAGTTCAAAACACTGCCATATAATAAAGAAAAGCGAAACACAAGATTATTCCTACTATTCATGACCAAATGGTGGAAATCAAATTTTAAAAAATTGGTGGTGTATTGGAATTTACAATATTTACGTAAACTCGGTTTTTAAAAATTCAGTATAATACAATAAAAACAAAAAATCCTTCGCATCTATTTATAGAGCCGCATGTAAAATTTAATACCGAATATATTCGTTTTGAAGATCCCTGTATTTTGTAATTTTAGTTTTATTTGATTAAAATGAAATTTAATAACAAAACGAAGTTGTAGGATAAAACTACTTAGGAGTGCTCTGTGACAGGATTGATTTTATACACAAACCGCTTGGTATCCCATTGGACTTTAAAGCTAATAAATTCAGTTCATAACACTGCCATATAAAAAAGATAAGCGAAACACAAGATTACTCCCACTATTCATGACCAAATGGTGGAAATCAAATTTTAAAAAATTGGCCTTGTATTGGCATTTAATATATTTACGTAAACTCGGTTTTTAAAAATTCAGTATAATACAATAAAAACAAAAAATCCTTTGCATCTATTTCTAGAGCCGCATGGAAAATATAACAACGAAAATAATCGTTTTGAACACCCTCGTATTTTGTAATATTAGTTTTATTTGATTAAAATGAAATTTAATAGCAAAACGAAGTTGTAGGATAAAACTACTTAGGAGTGCTCTGTGAAAGGATTGATTTTATACACAAACCGCTTGGTATCCCATTGGACTTTAAAGCTAATAAATTCAGTTCATAACACTGCCATATAATAAAGAAAAGCGAAACACAAGATTATTCCTACTATTCATGACCAAATGGTGAAAATCAAATTTTAAAAAATTGGTGGTGTATTGGAATTTACAATATTTACGTAAACTCGGTTTTTAAAAATTCAGTATAATACAATAAAAACAAAAAATCCTTCGCATCTATTTATAGAGCCGCATGTAAAATATAATACCGAATATATTCGTTTTGAAGATCCCTGTATTTTGTAATTTTAGTTTTATTTGATTAAAATGAAATTTAATAACAAAACGAAGTTATAGGATGAAACTACTTAGGAGTGCTCTGTGAAAGGATTGATTTTATACACAAACCACTTGGTACCCCATTGGACTTTAAATCATATAAATTCAGTTCATACCAATGCCATATAATAAAGAAAAGCGAAACACAAGATTATTCCCACTATTCATGACCAAATGGTGGAAATCAAATTTTAAAAAATTGGTCTTGTATTGGCATTTAATATATTTACGTAAACTCGGTTTTTAAAAATTCAGTATAATACAATAAAAACAAAAAATCCTTCGCATCTATTTCTAGAGCTGCATGTAAAATATAATACCGAATATAATCGTTTTGAAGATCCCTGTATTTTGTAATTTTAGTTTTATTTGATTAAAATGAAATTTAATAACAAAACGAAGTTATAGGATGAAACTACTTAGGAGTGCTCTGTGAAAGGATTGACTTTATACACAAACCGCTTGGTACCCCATTGGACTTTAAAGCTCATAAATTCAGTTCATAACACTGCCATATAATAAAGAAATGCGAAACACAAGATTACTCCTACTATTCATGACCAAATGGTGGAAATCAAATTTTAAAAAATTGGTCTTGTATTGGCATTTAATATATTTACGTAAACTCGGTTTTTAAAAATTCAGTATAATACAATAAAAACAAAAAATCCTTTGCATCTATTTCTAGAGCCGCATGAAAAATATAACAACGAAAATAATCGTTTTGAACACCCTCGTATTTTGTAATATTAGTTTTATTTGATTAAAATGAAATTTAATAGCAAAACGAAGTTGTAGGATAAAACTACTTAGGAGTGCTCTGTGAAAGGATTGGTTTTATACACAAACCACTTGTTACCCCATTGGACTTTGAATCATATAAATTCAGTTTAAAAAAATACCATATAAAAAAGATAAGCAAAACACAAGATTACTCCCACTATTCATGACCAAATGGTGGAAATCAAATTTTAAAAAATTGGCCTTGTATTGGCATTTAATATATTTACGTAAACTCGGTTATTAAAAATTCAGTATAATACAATAAAAACAAAAAATCCTTCGCATCTATTTCTAGAGCCGCATGGAAAATATAACAACGAAAATAATCGTTTTGAACACCCTCGTATTTTGTAATATTAGTTTTATTTGATTAAAATGAAATTTAATAGCAAAACGAAGTTGTAGGATAAAACTACTTAGGAGTGCTCTGTGAAAGGATTGGTTTTATACACAAACCACTTGTTACCCCATTGGACTTTGAATCATATAAAGTCAGTTTAAAAAAATGCCATATAAAAAAAAAAAGCGAAACACAAGATTACTCCCACTATTCATGACCGGTGGAAATCAATTTTAAAAAATTGGCCTTGTATTGGCATTTAATATATTTACGTAAACTCGGTTTTTAAACATTCAGTATAATACAATAAAAACAAAAAATCCTTCGCATCTATTTCTAGAGCTGCGTGTAAAATATAATACCGAATATAATCGTTTTGAAGATCCCTGTATTTTGTAATTTTAGTTTTATTTGATTAAAATGAAATTTAATAGCAAAACGAAGTTATTGGATGAAACTACTTAGGAGTGCTCTGTGAAAGGATTGATTTTATACACAAACCACTTGGTACCCCATTGGACTTTAAATCATATAAATTCAGTACATACCAATGCCATATAATAAAGATAAGCGAAACACAAGATTACTCCCACTATTCATGACCAAATGGTGGAAATCAATTTTAAAAAATTGGTCTTGTATTGGCATCTAATATATTTACGTAAACTCGGTTTTTAGAAATTCAGTATAATACAATAAAAACAAAAAATCCTTCGCATCTATTTCTAGAGCCGCATGAAAAATATAATAACGAATATAATCGTTTTGAAGACCCCTGTATTTTGTAATATTAGTTTTATTTGATTAAAATGAAATTTTAATAGCAAAACGAAGTTATAGGCTGAAATTATTTAGGAGTGCTTTGTGAAAGGATTGGTTTTATACACAAACCGCTTGGTACCCCATTGGACTTTAAATAATATAAATTCAGTTTATAACAATGCCATATAATAAAGAAAAGCGAAACACAAGATTACTCCCACTATTCATGACCAAATGGTGGAAATCAAATTTTAAAAAATTGGTCTTGTATTGGCATTTAATATATTTACGTAAACTCGGTTTTTAAAAATTCAGTATAATACAATAAAAACAAAAAATCCTTCGCATCTATTTCTAGAGCTGCATGTAAAATATAATACCGAATATAATCGTTTTGAAGATCCCTGTATTTTGTAATTTTAGTTTTATTTGATTAAAATGAAATTTAATAGCAAAACGCAGTTATAGGATGAAACTACTTAGGAGTGCTCTGTGAAAGGATTGACTTTATACACAAACCGCTTGGTACCCCATTGGACTTTAAAGCTCATAAATTCAGTTCATAACACTGCCATATAATAAAGAAATGCGAAACACAAGATTACTCCTACTTTTCATGACCAAATGGTGGAAATCAAATTTTAAAAAATTGGTCTTGTATTGGCATTTAATATATTTAGGTAAACTCGGTTTTTAGAAATTCAGTATAATACAATAAAAACAAAAAATCCTTTGCATCTATTTCTAGAGCCGCATGAAAAATATAATAACGAATATAATCGTTTTGAAGATCCATGTATTTTGTAATATTAGTTTTACTTGATTAAAATGAAATTTAATAACAAAACGAAGTTATAGGCTGAAATTATTTAGGAGTGCTTTGTGAAAGGATTGGTTTTATACACAAACCTCTTGGTACCCCATTGGACTTTAAATCATATAAATTCAGTTTATAACAATGCCATATAATAAAGAAAAGCGAAACACAAGATTACTCCTACTATTCATGACCAAATGGTGGAAATCAAATTTTAAAAAATTGGTCTTGTATTGGCATTTAATATATTTACGTAAACTCGGTTTTTAAAAATTCAGTATAATACAATAAAAAAAAAAATCCTTTGCATCTATTTCTAAAGCCGCATGAAAAATATAATACCGAATATAATCGTTTTGAAGATCCCTGTATTTTGTAATTTTAGTTTTATTTGATTAAAATGAAATTTTAATAGCAAAACGAAGTTATACGATGAAACTACTTAGGCGTGCTCTGTGAAAGGATTGACTTTATACACAAACCGCTTGGTACCCCATTGGACTTTAAAGCTCATAAATTCAGTTCATAACACTGCCATATAATAAAGAAATGCGAAACACAAGATTACTCCTACTATTCATGACCAAATGGTGGAAATCAAATTTTAAAAAATTGGCCTTGTATTGGCATTTAATATATTTACGTAAACTCTGTTTTTAAAAATTCAGTATAATACAATAAAAACAAAAAATCCTTTGCATCTATTTCTAGAGCCACATGAAAAATATTATAACGAATATAATCGTTTCGAACATCCCTGTATTTTGTAATATTAGTTTTATTTGATTAAAATGATATTTAATAGCAAAACGAAGTTGTAGGATAAAACTATTTAGGAGGGCTCTGTGAAAGGATTGATTTTATACACAAACCGCTTGGTACCCCATTGGACTTTAAAGCTAATAAATTCAGTTCATAACACTGCCATATAATAAAGAAAAGCGAAACACAAGATTACTCCTACTATTCATGACCAAATGGTGGAAATCAAATTTTAAAAAATTGGTCTTGTATTGGCATTTAATATATTTACGTAAACTCGGTTTTTAAAAATTCAGTATAATACAATAAAAACAAAAAATCCTTTGCATCTATTTCTAAAGCCGCATGAAAAATATAATACCGAATATAATCGTTTTGAAGATCCCTGTATTTTGTAATTTTAGTTTTATTTGATTAAAATGAAATTTTAATAGCAAAACGAAGTTATACGATGAAACTACTTAGGCGTGCTCTGTGAAAGGATTGACTTTATACACAAACCGCTTGGTACCCCATTGGACTTTAAAGTTCATAAATTCAGTTCATAACACTGCCATATAATAAAGAAATGCGAAACACAAGATTACTCCTACTATTCATGACCAAATGGTGGAAATCAAATTTTAAAAAATTGGCCTTGTATTGGCATTTAATATATTTACGTAAACTCGGTTTTTAAAAATTCAGTATAATACAATAAAAACAAAAAATCCTTTGCATCTATTTCTAAAGCCGCATGAAAAATATAATACCGAATATAATCGTTTTGAAGATCCCTGTATTTTGTAATTGTAGTTTTATTTGATTAAAATGAAATTTTAATAGCAAAACGAAGTTATACGATGAAACTACTTAGGCGTGCTGTGTGAAAGGATTGACTTTATACACAAACCGCTTGGTACCCCATTGGACTTTAAAGCTCATAAATTCAGTTCATAACACTGCCATATAATAAAGAAATGCGAAACACAAGATTACTCCTACTATTCATGACCAAATGGTGGAAATCAAATTTTAAAAAATTGGCCTTGTATTGGCATTTAATATATTTACGTAAACTCGGTTTTTAAAAATTCAGTATAATACAATAAAAACAAAAAATCCTTTGCATCTATTTCTAGAGCCGCATGAAAAATATTATAACGAATATAATCGTTTCGAACATCCCTGTATTTTGTAATATTAGTTTTATTTGATTAAAATGAAATTTAATAGCAAAACGAAGTTGTAGAATAAAACTACTTAGGCGTGATCTGTGAAAGGATTGACTTTATACACAAACCGCTTGGTACCCCATTGGACTTTAAAGCTCATAAATTCAGTTCATAACACTGCCATATAAAAAAGATAAGCGAAACACAAGATTACTCCCACTATTCATGACCAAATGGTGGAAATCAAATTTTAAAAAATTGGCCTTGTATTGGCATTTAATATATTTACGTAAACTCGGTTTTAAAAATTCAGTATAATACAATAAAAACAAAAAATCCTTCGCATCTATTTCTAGAGCCGCATGAAAAATATAATAACGAATATAATCGTTTTGAAGATCCATGTATTTTGTAATATTAGTTTTATTTGATTAAAATGAAATTTAATAACAAAACGAAGTTATAGGCTGAAATTATTTAGGAGTGCTTTGTGAAAGGATTGATTTTATACACAAACCGCTTGGTATCCCATTGGACTTTAAAGCTAATAAATTCAGTTCATAACACTGCCATATAATAAAGAAAAGCGAAACACAAGATTATTCCTACTATTCATGACCAAATGGTGGAAATCAAATTTTAAAAAATTGGTGGTGTATTGGAATTTACAATATTTACGTAAACTCGGTTTTTAAAAATTCAGTATAATACAATAAAAACAAAAAATCCTTCGCATCTATTTATAGAGCCGCATGTAAAATATAATACCGAATATATTCGTTTTGAAGATCCCTGTATTTTGTAATTTTAGTTTTATTTGATTAAAATGAAATTTAATAACAAAACGAAGTTATAGGATGAAACTACTTAGGAGTGCTCTGTGAA
Organism: Anthrax anthrax; assembly: GCA_963971155.1. Lineage (NCBI taxonomy): Eukaryota > Metazoa > Arthropoda > Insecta > Diptera > Bombyliidae > Anthrax > Anthrax anthrax. Next base: position 10,468,307 of record OZ020122.1, on the reverse strand, counting down.
AGGATTGATTTTATACACAAACCGCTTGGTATCCCATTGGACTTTAAAACATATAAATTCAGTTCATAACAATGCCATATAATAAAGAAAAGCGAAACACAAGATTACTCCCACTATTCATGACCAAATGGTGGAAATCAAATTTTAAAAAATTGGCCTTGTATTGGCATTTAATATATTTACGTAAACTCGGTTTTTAAAAATTCAGTATAATACAATAAAAACAAAAAATCCTTTGCATCTATTTCTAGAGCCGCATGGAAAATATAACAACGAAAATAATCGTTTTGAACACCCTCGTATTTTGTAATATTAGTTTTATTTGATTAAAATGAAATTTAATAGCAAAACGAAGTTGTAGGATAAAACTACTTGGGAGTGCTCTGTGAAAGGATTGATTTTATACACAAACCGCTTGGTATCCCATTGGACTTTAAAGCTAATAAATTCAGTTCATAACACTGCCATATAATAAAGAAAAGCGAAACACAAGATTATTCCTACTATTCATGACCAAATGGTGGAAATCAAATTTTAAAAAATTGGTGGTGTATTGGAATTTACAATATTTACGTAAACTCGGTTTTTAAAAATTCAGTATAATACAATAAAAACAAAAAATCCTTCGCATCTATTTATAGAGCCGCATGTAAAATATAATACCGAATATATTCGTTTTGAAGATCCCTGTATTTTGTAATTTTAGTTTTATTTGAATAAAATGAAATTTAATAACAAAACGAAGTTATAGGATGAAACTACTTAGGAGTGCTCTGTGAAAGGATTGATTTTATACACAAACCACTTGGTACCCCATTGGACTTTAAATCATATAAATTCAGTTCATACCAATGCCATATAATAAAGATAAGCGAAACACAAGATTATTCCCACTATTCATGACCAAATGGTGGAAATCAAATTTTAAAAAATTGGTCTTGTATTGGCATTTAATATATTTACGTAAACTCGGTTTTTAAAAATTCAGTATAATACAATAAAAACAAAAAATCCTTCGCATCTATTTCTAGAGCTGCATGTAAAATATAATACCGAATATAATCGTTTTGAAGATCCCTGTGTTTTGTAATTTTAGTTTTATTTGATTAAAATGAAATTTAATAACAAAACGAAGTTATAGGATGAAACTACTTAGGAGTGCTCTGTGAAAGGATTGACTTTATACACAAACCGCTTGGTACCCCATTGGACTTTAAAGCTCATAAATTAAGTTCATAACACTGCCATATAATAAAGAAATGCGAAACACAAGATTACTCCTACTATTCATGACCAAATGGTGGAAATCAAATTTTAAAAAATTGGTCTTGTATTGGCATTTAATATATTTACGTAAACTCGGTTTTTAAAAATTCAGTATAATACAATAAAAACAAAAAATCCTTTGCATCTATTTCTAGAGCCGCATGAAAAATATAACAACGAAAATAATCGTTTTGAACACCCTCGTATTTTGTAATATTAGTTTTATTTGATTAAAATGAAATTTAATAACAAAACGAAGTTATAGGCTGAAATTATTTAGGAGTGTTCTGTGAAAGGATTGGTTTTATACACAAACCACTTGTTACCCCATTGGACTTTGAATCATATAAATTCAGTTTAAAAAAATACCATATAAAAAAGATAAGCAAAACACAAGATTACTCCTACTATTCATGACCAAATGGTGGAAATCAAATTTTAAAAAATTGGCCTTGTATTGGCATTTAATATATTTACGTAAACTCGGTTATTAAAAATTCAGTATAATACAATAAAAACAAAAAATCCTTTGCATCTATTTCTAGAGCCGCATGGAAAATATAACAACGAAAATAATCGTTTTGAACACCCTCGTATTTTGTAATATTAGTTTTATTTGATTAAAATGAAATTTAATAGCAAAACGAAGTTGTAGGATAAAACTACTTAGGAGTGCTCTGTGAAAGGATTGGTTTTATACACAAACCGCTTGGTATCCCATTGGACTTTAAAGCTAATAAATTCAGTTCATAACACTGCCATATAATAAAGAAAAGCGAAACACAAGATTATTCCTACTATTCATGACCAAATGGTGGAAATCAAATTTTAAAAAATTGGTGGTGTATTGGAATTTACAATATTTACGTAAACTCGGTTTTTAAAAATTCAGTATAATACAATAAAAACAAAAAATCCTTCGCATCTATTTATAGAGCCGCATGTAAAATATAATACCGAATATATTCGTTTTGAAGATCCCTGTATTTTGTAATTTTAGTTTTATTTGAATAAAATGAAATTTAATAACAAAACGAAGTTATAGGATGAAACTACTTAGGAGTGCTCTGTGAAAGGATTGATTTTATACACAAACCACTTGGTACCCCATTGGACTTTAAATCATATAAATTCAGTTCATACCAATGCCATATAATAAAGATAAGCGAAACACAAGATTATTCCCACTATTCATGACCAAATGGTGGAAATCAAATTTTAAAAAATTGGTCTTGTATTGGCATTTAATATATTTACGTAAACTCGGTTTTTAAAAATTCAGTATAATACAATAAAAACAAAAAATCCTTCGCATCTATTTCTAGAGCTGCATGTAAAATATAATACCGAATATAATCGTTTTGAAGATCCCTGTGTTTTGTAATTTTAGTTTTATTTGATTAAAATGAAATTTAATAACAAAACGAAGTTATAGGATGAAACTACTTAGGAGTGCTCTGTGAAAGGATTGACTTTATACACAAACCGCTTGGTACCCCATTGGACTTTAAAGCTCATAAATTAAGTTCATAACACTGCCATATAATAAAGAAATGCGAAACACAAGATTACTCCTACTATTCATGACCAAATGGTGGAAATCAAATTTTAAAAAATTGGTCTTGTATTGGCATTTAATATATTTACGTAAACTCGGTTTTTAAAAATTCAGTATAATACAATAAAAACAAAAAATCCTTTGCATCTATTTCTAGAGCCGCATGAAAAATATAACAACGAAAATAATCGTTTTGAACACCCTCGTATTTTGTAATATTAGTTTTATTTGATTAAAATGAAATTTAATAACAAAACGAAGTTATAGGCTGAAATTATTTAGGAGTGTTCTGTGAAAGGATTGGTTTTATACACAAACCACTTGTTACCCCATTGGACTTTGAATCATATAAATTCAGTTTAAAAAAATACCATATAAAAAAGATAAGCAAAACACAAGATTACTCCTACTATTCATGACCAAATGGTGGAAATCAAATTTTAAAAAATTGGCCTTGTATTGGCATTTAATATATTTACGTAAACTCGGTTATTAAAAATTCAGTATAATACAATAAAAACAAAAAATCCTTTGCATCTATTTCTAGAGCCGCATGGAAAATATAACAACGAAAATAATCGTTTTGAACACCCTCGTATTTTGTAATATTAGTTTTATTTGATTAAAATGAAATTTAATAGCAAAACGAAGTTGTAGGATAAAACTACTTAGGAGTGCTCTGTGAAAGGATTGGTTTTATACACAAACCACTTGTTACCCCATTGGACTTTGAATCATATAAAGTCAGTTTAAAAAAATGCCATATAAAAAAGATAAGCGAAACACAAGATTACTCCCACTATTCATGACCGGTGGAAATCAATTTTAAAAAATTGGCCTTGTATTGGCATTTAATATATTTACGTAAACTCGGTTTTTAAAAATTCAGTATAATACAATAAAAACAAAAAATCCTTCGCATCTATTTCTAGAGCTGCATGTAAAATATAATACCGAATATAATCGTTTTGAAGATCCCTGTATTTTGTAATTTTAGTTTTATTTGATTAAAATGAAATTTAATAGCAAAACGAAGTTATAGGATGAAACTACTTAGGAGTGCTCTGTGAAAGGATTGGTTTTATACACAAACCTCTTGGTACCCCATTGGACTTTAAATCATATAAATTCAGTACATACCAATGCCATATAATAAAGATAAGCGAAACACAAGATTACTCCCACTATTCATGACCAAATGGTGGAAATCAATTTTAAAAAATTGGTCTTGTATTGGCATTTAATATATTTACGTAAACTCGGTTTTTAGAAATTCAGTATAATACAATAAAAACAAAAAATCCTTCGCATCTATTTCTAGAGCCGCATGAAAAATATAATAACGAATATAATCGTTTTGAAGACCCCTGTATTTTGTAATATTAGTTTTATTTGATTAAAATGAAATTTAATAACAAAACGAAGTTATAGGCTGAAATTATTTAGGAGTGCTCTGTGAAAGGACTGGTTTTATACACAATCCGCTTGGTACCCCATTGGACTTTAAATAATATAAATTCAGTTTATAACAATGCCATATAATAAAGAAAAGCGAAACACAAGATTACTCCCACTATTCATGACCAAATGGTGGAAATCAAATTTTAAAAAATTGGTCTTGTATTGGCATTTAATATATTTACGTAAACTCGGTTTTTAAAAATTCAGTATAATACAATAAAAACAAAAAATCCTTCGCATCTATTTCTAGAGCTGCATGTAAAATATAATACCGAATATAATCGTTTTGAAGATCCCTGTATTTTGTAATTTTAGTTTTATTTGATTAAAATGAAATTTAATAGCAAAACGCAGTTATAAGATGAAACTACTTAGGAGTGCTCTGTGAAAGGATTGATTTTATACACAAACCGCTTGGTACCCCATTGGACTTTAAAGCTCATAAATTCAGTTCATAACACTGCCATATAATAAAGAAATGCGAAACACAAGATTACTCCTACTATTCATGACCAAATGGTGGAAATCAAATTTTAAAAAATTGGTCTTGTATTGCCATTTAATATATTTAGGTAAACTCGGTTTTTAAAAATTCAGTATAATACACTAAAAACAAAAAATCCTTCGCATCTATTTCTAGAGCTGCATGTAAAATATAATACCGAATATAATCGTTTTGAAGATCCCTGTATTTTGTAATTTTAGTTTTATTTGATTAAAATGAAATTTAATAGCAAAACGAAGTTATAGGATGAAACTACTTAGGAGTGCTCTGTGAAAGGATTGACTTTATACACAAACCACTTGGTACCCCATTGGACTTTAAAGCTCATAAATTCAGTTCATAACACTGCCATATAATAAAGAAATGCGAAACACAAGATTACTCCTACTATTCATGACCAAATGGTGGAAATCAAATTTTAAGAAATTGGTCTTGTATTGGCATTTAATATATTTAGGTAAACTCGGTTTTTAAAAATTCAGTATAATACAATAAAAACAAAAAATCCTTTGCATCTATTTCTAGAGCCGCATGAAAAATATAACAACGAAAATAATCGTTTTGAACACCCTCGTATTTTGTAATATTAGTTTTATTTGATTAAAATGAAATTTAATAGCAAAACGAAGTTGTAGGATAAAACTACTTAGGAGTGCTCTGTGAAAGGATTGGTTTTATACACAAACCACTTGTTACCCCATTGGACTTTGAATCATATAAATTCAGTTTAAAAAAATGCCATATAAAAAAGATAAGCGAAACACAAGATTACTCCCACTATTCATGACCAAATGGTGGAAATCAATTTTAAAAAATTGGTCTTGTATTGGCATTTAATATATTTACGTAAACTCGGTTTTTAAAAATTCAGTATAATACAATAAAAACAAAAAATCCTTCCCATCAATTTTTAGAGCCGCATGAAAAATATAATACCGAATATAATCGTTTTGAAGATCCCTGTATTTTGTAATTTTAGTTTTATTTGATTAAAATGAAATTTAATAGCAAAACGAAGTTATAGGATGAAACTACTTAGGAGTGCTCTGTGAGAGGATTGACTTTATACACAAACCGCTTGGTACCCCATTGGACTTTAAAGCTCATAAATTCAGTTCATAACACTGCCATATAATAAAGAAATGCGAAACACAAGTTTACTCCTACTATTCATGACCAAATGGTGGAAATCAAATTTTAAAAAATTGGTCTTGTATTGGCATTTAATATATTTAGGTAAACTCGGTTTTTAAAAATTCAGTATAATACAATAAAAACAAAAAATCCTTCGCATCTATTTCTAGAGCTGCATGTAAAATATAATACCGAATATAATCGTTTTGAAGATCCCTGTATTTTGTAATTTTAGTTTTATTTGATTAAAATGAAATTTAATAGCAAAACGCAGTTATAAGATGAAACTACTTAGGAGTGCTCTGTGAAAGGATTGACTTTATACACAAACCACTTGGTACCCCATTGGACTTTAAAGCTCATAAATTCAGTTCATAACACTGCCATATAATAAAGAAATGCGAAACACAAGATTACTCCTACTATTCATGACCAAATGGTGGAAATCAAATTTTAAAAAATTGGTCTTGTATTGGCATTTAATATATTTAGGTAAACTCGGTTTTTAAAAATTCAGTATAATACAATAAAAACAAAAAATCCTTTGCATCTATTTCTAGAGCCGCATGAAAAATATAACAACGAAAATAATCGTTTTGAACACCCTCGTATTTTTTCATATTAGTTTTATTTGATTAAAATGAAATTTAATAGCAAAACGAAGTTGTAGGATAAAACTACTTAGGAGTGCTCTGTGAAAGGATTGGTTTTATACACAAACCACTTGTTACCCCATTGGACTTTGAATCATATAAATTCAGTTTAAAAAAATGCCATATAAAAAAGATAAGCGAAACACAAGATTACTCCCACTATTCATGACCAAATGGTGGAAATCAATTTTAAAAAATTGGCCTTGTATTGGCATTTAATATATTTACGTAAACTCGGTTTTTAAAAATTCAGTATAATACAATAAAAACAAAAAATCCTTCCCATCAATTTCTAGAGCCGCATGAAAAATATAATAACGAATATAATCGTTTTGAAGATCCATGTATTTTGTAATATTAGTTTTATTTGATTAAAATGAAATTTAATAACAAAACGAAGTTATAGGCTGAAATTATTTAGGAGTGCTTTGTGAAAGGATTGGTTTTATACACAAACCGCTTGGTACCCCATTGGACTTTAAATCATATAAATTCAGTTCATACCAATGCCATATAATAAAGATAAGCGAAACCCAAGATTATTCCCACTATTCATGACCAAATGGTGGAAATCAATTTTAAAAAATTGGCCTTGTATTGGCATTTAATATATTTATGTAAACTCGGTTTTTAAAAATTCAGTATAATACAATAAAAACAAAAAATCCTTCGCATCTATTTATAGAGCCGCATGTAAAATATAATACCGAATATAATCGTTTTGAAGATCCCTGTATTTTGTAATTTTAGTTTTATTTGATTAAAATGAAATTTAATAGCAAAACGAAGTTATAGGATGAAACTACTTAGGAGTGCTCTGTGAAAGGATTGATTTTATACACAAACCACTTGGTACCCCATTGGACTTTAAATCATATAAATTCAGTTCATACCAATGCCATATAATAAAGATAAGCGAAACACAAGATTATTCCCACTATTCATGACCAAATGGTGGAAATCAAATTTTAAAAAATTGGTCTTGTATTGGCATTTAATATATTTACGTAAACTCGGTTTTTAGAAATTCAGTATAATACAATACAAACAAAAAATCCTTCGCATCTATTTCTAGAGCCGCATGAAAAATATAATAACGAATATAATCGTTTTGAAGATCCATGTATTTTGTAATATTAGTTTTATTTGATTAAAATGAAATTTAATAACAAAACGAAGTTATAGGCTGAAATTATTTAGGAGTGCTTTGTGAAAGGATTGGGTTTATACACAAACCGCTTGGTAACCCATTGGACTTTAAATCATATAAATTCAGTTTATAACAATGCCATATAATAAAGAAAAGCGAAACACAAGATTACTCCCACTATTCATGACCAAATGGTGGAAATCAAATTTTAAAAAATTGGTCTTGTATTGGCATATAATATATTTACGTAAACTCGGTTTTTAAAAATTCAGTATAATACAATAAAAACAAAAAATCCTTCGCATTTATTTCTAGAGCTGCATGTAAAATATAATACCGAATATAATCGTTTTGAAGATCCCTGTATTTTGTAATTTTAGTTTTATTTGATTAAAATGAAATTTAATAGCAAAACGAAGTTATAGGATGAAACTACTTACGAGTGCTCTGTGAAAGGATTGATTTTATGCACAAACCGCTTGGTACCCCATTGGACTTTAAAGCTCATAAATTCAGTTCATAACACTGCCATATAATAAAGAAATGCGAAACACAAGATTACTCCTACTATTCATGACCAAATGGTGGAAATCAAATTTTAAAAAATTGGTCTTGTATTGGCATTTAATATATTTACGTAAACTCGGTTTTTAAAAATTCAGTATAATACAATAAAAACAAAAAATCCTTTGCATCTATTTCTAGAGCCGTATGAAAAATATTATAACGAATATAATCGTTTTGAACATCCCTGTATTTTGTAATATTAGTTTTATTTGATTAAAATGAAATTTAATAGCAAAACGAAGTTGTAGAATAAAACTACTTAGGAGTGCTCTGTGAAAGGATTGGTTTTATACACAAACCACTTGTTACCCCATTGGACTTTGAATCATATAAATTCAGTTTAAAAAAATGCCATATAAAAAAGATAAGCGAAACACAAGATTACTCCCACTATTCATGACCAAATAGTGCAAATCAATTTTTTAAAAATTGGCCTTGTATTGGCATTTAATATATTTACGTAAACTCGGTTTTTACAAATTCAGTATAATACAATGAAAACAAAAAATCCTTTGCATCTATTTCTAGAGCCGCATGAAAAATATAACAACGAAAATAATCGTTTTGAAGATCCCTGTATTTTGTAATATTAGTTTTATTTGATTAAAATGAATTTTAATAACAAAACGAAGTTGTAGGATGAAACTACTTAGGAGTGCTCTGTGAAAGGATTGATTTTATACACAAACCACTTGGTACCCCATTGGACTTTAAATCATATAAATTCAGTTCATAACAATGCCATATAATAAAGATAAGCGAAACACAAGATTATTCCCACTATTCATGACCAAATGGGGGAAATCAAATTTTAAAAAATTGGTCTTGTATTGGCTTTTAATATATTTACGTAAACTCGGTTTTTAGAAATTCAGTATAATACAATAAAAACAAAAAATCCTTCGCATCTATTTCTAGAGCCGCATGAAAAATATAATAACGAATATAATCGTTTTGAACATCCCTGTATTTTCTAATATTAGTTTTATTTGAATAAAATGAAATTTAATATCAAAACGAATTTATAGGCTGAAGTTATTTAGGAGTGCTTTGTGAAAGGATTGATTTTATACAGAAACCGCTTGGTACCCCATTGGACTTTAAATCATATAAATTCAGTTTAAAAAAATGCCATATAATAAAGATAAGCGAAACACAAGATTACTCCCACTATTCATGACCAAATGGTGGAATACAAATTTTAAAAAATTGGTCTTGTATTGGCATTTAATATATTTACGTAAACTCGGTTTTTAAAAATTCAGTATAATACAATAAAAACAAAAAATCCTTCGCATCTATTTCTAGAGCTGCATGTAAAATATAATACCGAATATAATCGTTGTGAAGATCCCTGTATTTTGTAATTTTAGTTTTATTTGATTAAAATGAAATTTAATAGCAAAACGAAGTTGTAGGATAAAACTACTTAGGAGTGCTCTGTGAAAGGATTGGTTTTATACACAAACCACTTGTTACACCATTGGACTTTGAATCATATAAATTCAGTTTAAAAAAATGCCATATAATAAAGAAAAGCGAAACACAAGATTACTCCCACTATTCATGACCAAATGGTGGACATCAAATTCTAAAAAATTGGTGGTGTATTGGAATTTACAATATTTACGTAAACTCGGTTTTTAAAAATTCAGTATAATACAATAAAAACAAAAAATCCTTCGCATTTATTTCTAGAGCTGCATGTAAAATATAATACCGAATATAATCGTTTTGAAGATCCCTGTATTTTGTAATTTTAGTTTTATTTGATTAAAATGAAATTTAATAGCAAAACGAAGTTATAGGATGAAACTACTTACGAGTGCTCTGTGAAAGGATTGATTTTATGCACAAACCGCTTGGTACCCCATTGGACTTTAAAGCTCATAAATTCAGTTCATAACACTGCCATATAATAAAGAAATGCGAAACACAAGATTACTCCTACTATTCATGACCAAATGGTGGAAATCAAATTTTAAAAAATTGGTCTTGTATTGGCATTTAATATATTTACGTAAACTCGGTTTTTAAAAATTCAGTATAATACAATAAAAACAAAAAATCCTTTGCATCTATTTCTAGAGCCGCATGAAAAATATTATAACGAATATAATCGTTTTGAACATCCCTGTATTTTGTAATATTAGTTTTATTTGATTAAAATGAAATTTAATAGCAAAACGAAGTTGTAGAATAAAACTACTTAGGAGTGCTCTGTGAAAGGATTGGTTTTATACACAAACCACTTGTTACCCCATTGGACTTTGAATCATATAAATTCAGTTTAAAAAAATGCCATATAATAAAGATAAGCGAAACACAAGATTATTCCCACTATTCATGACCAAATGGGGGAAATCAAATTTTAAAAAATTGGTCTTGTATTGGCTTTTAATATATTTACGTAAACTCGGTTTTTAGAAATTCAGTATAATACAATAAAAACAAAAAATCCTTCGCATCTATTTCTAGAGCCGCATGAAAAATATAATAACGAATATAATCGTTTTGAACATCCCTGTATTTTCTAATATTAGTTTTATTTGATTAAAATGAAATTTAATATCAAAACGAATTTATAGGCTGAAGTTATTTAGGAGTGCTTTGTGAAAGGATTGATTTTATACAGAAACCGCTTGGTACCCCATTGGACTTTAAATCATATAAATTCAGTTTAAAAAAATGCCATATAATAAAGATAAGCGAAACACAAGATTACTCCCACTATTCATGACCAAATGGTGGAATACAAATTTTAAAAAATTGGTCTTGTATTGGCATTTAATATATTTACGTAAACTCGGTTTTTAAAAATTCAGTATAATACAATAAAAACAAAAAATCCTTCGCATCTATTTCTAGAGCTGCATGTAAAATATAATACCGAATATAATCGTTGTGAAGATCCCTGTATTTTGTAATTTTAGTTTTATTTGATTAAAATGAAATTTAATAGCAAAACGAAGTTGTAGGATAAAACTACTTAGGAGTGCTCTGTGAAAGGATTGGTTTTATACACAAACCACTTGTTACACCATTGGACTTTGAATCATATAAATTCAGTTTAAAAAAATGCCATATAATAAAGAAAAGCGAAACACAAGATTACTCCCACTATTCATGACCAAATGGTGGACATCAAATTCTAAAAAATTGGTGGTGTATTGGAATTTACAATATTTACGTAAACTCGGTTTTTAAAAATTCAGTATAATACAATAAAAACAAAAAATCCTTCGCATCTATTTCTAGAGCTGCATGTAAAATATAATACCGAATATAATCGTTTTGAACATCCCTGTATTTTGTAACATTAGTTTTATTTGATTAAAATGAAATTTAATATCAAAACGAAGTTATAGGATGAAACTACTTAGGAGTGCTCTGTGAAAGGATTGACTTTATACACAAACCGCTTGGTACCCCATTGGACTTTAAATCATACAAATTCAGTTCATAACACTGCCATATAATAAAGAAATGCGAAACACAAGATTACTCCTACTATTCATGACCAAATGGTGGAAATCAAATTTTAAAAAATTGGTCTTGTATTGGCATTTAATATATTTACGTAAACTCGGTTTTTAAAAATTCAGTATAATACAATAAAAACAAAAAATCCTTTGCATCTATTTCTAGAGCCGCATGAAAAATATTATAACGAATATAATCGTTTTGAACATCCCTGTATTTTGTAATATTAGTTTTATTCGATTAAAATGAAATTTAATAGCAAAACGAAGTTGTAGGATAAAACTACTTAGGAGTGCTCTGCGAAAGGATTGGTTTTATACACACACCACTTGTTACCCCATTGGACTTTGAATCATATAAATTCAGTTTAAAAAAATGCCATATAAAAAAGATAAGCGAAACACAAGATTACTCCCACTATTCATGACCAAATAGTGCAAATCAATTTTTTAAAAATTGGCCTTGTATTGGCATTTAATATATTTACGTAAACTCGGTTTTTAGAAATTCAGTATAATACAATGAAAACAAAAAATCCTTTGCATCTATTTCTAGAGCCGCATGAAAAATATAACAACGAAAATAATCGTTTTGAACACCCTCGTATTTTTTCATATTAGTTTTATTTGATTAAAATGAATTTTAATAACAAAACGAAGTTGTAGGATGAAACTACTTAGGAGTGCTCTGTGAAAGGATTGATTTTATACACAAACCACTTGGTACCCCATTGGACTTTAAATCATATAAATTCAGTTCATACCAATGCCATATAATAAAGATAAGCGAAACACAAGATTATTCCCACTATTCATGACCAAATGGTGGAAATCAAATTTTAAAAAATTGGTCTTGTATTGGCATTTAATATATTTAAGTAAACTCGGTTTTTAGAAATTCAGTATAATACAATACAAACAAAAAATCCTTCGCATCTATTTCTAGAGCCGCATGAAAAATATAATAACGAATATAATCGTTTGAAGATCCATGTATTTTGTAATATTAGTTTTATTTGAATAAAATGAAATTTAATAACAAAACGAAGTTATAGGCTGAAATTATTTAGGAGTGCTTTGTGAAAGGATTGGGTTTATACACAAACCGCTTGGTAACCCATTGGACTTTAAATCATATAAATTCAGTTTATAACAATGCCATATAATAAAGAAAAGCGAAACACAAGATTACTCCCACTATTCATGACCAAATGGTGGAAATCAAATTTTAAAAAATTGGTCTTGTATTGGCATATAATATATTTACGTAAACTCGGTTTTTAAAAATTCAGTATAATACAATAAAAACAAAAAATCCTTCGCATTTATTTCTAGAGCTGCATGTAAAATATAATACCGAATATAATCGTTTTGAAGATCCCTGTATTTTGTAATTTTAGTTTTATTTGATTAAAATGAAATTTAATAGCAAAACGAAGTTATAGGATGAAACTACTTACGAGTGCTCTGTGAAAGGATTGATTTTATGCACAAACCGCTTGGTACCCCATTGGACTTTAAAGCTCATAAATTCAGTTCATAACACTGCCATATAATAAAGAAATGCGAAACACAAGATTACTCCTACTATTCATGACCAAATGGTGGAAATCAAATTTTAAAAAATTGGTCTTGTATTGGCATTTAATATATTTACGTAAACTCGGTTTTTAAAAATTCAGTATAATACAATAAAAACAAAAAATCCTTTGCATCTATTTCTAGAGCCGCATGAAAAATATTATAACGAATATAATCGTTTTGAACATCCCTGTATTTTGTAATATTAGTTTTATTTGATTAAAATGAAATTTAATAGCAAAACGAAGTTGTAGAATAGAACTACTTAGGAGTGCTCTGTGAAAGGATTGGTTTTATACACAAACCACTTGTTACCCCATTGGACTTTGAATCATATAAATTCAGTTTAAAAAAATGCCATATAAAAAAGATAAGCGAAACACAAGATTACTCCCACTATTCATGACCAAATGGTGGAAATCAATTTTAAAAAATTGGCCTTGTATTGGCATTTAATATATTTACGTAAACTCGGTTTTTAAAAATTCAGTATAATACAATAAAAACAAAAAATCCTTCCCATCAATTTCTAGAACCGCATGAAAAATATAATAACGAATATAATCGTTTTGAAGATCCATGTATTTTGTAATATTAGTTTTATTTGATTAAAATGAAATTTAATAACAAAACGAAGTTATAGGCTGAAATTATTTAGGAGTGCTTTGTGAAAGGATTGGTTTTATATACAAACCGCTTGGTACCCCATTGGACTTTAAATCATATAAATTCAGTTCATACCAATGCCATATAATAACGATAAGCGAAACACAAGATTATTCCCACTATTCATGACCAAATGGTGGAAATCAATTTTAAAAAATTGGCCTTGTATTGGCATTTAATATATTTACGTAAACTCGGTTTTTAGAAATTCAGTATAATACAATGAAAACAAAAAATCCTTTGCATCTATTTCTAGAGCCGCATGAAAAATATAACAACGAAAATAATCGTTTTGAACACCCTCGTATTTTTTCATATTAGTTTTATTTGATTAAAATGAATTTTAATAACAAAACGAAGTTGTAGGATGAAACTACTTAGGAGTGCTCTGTGAAAGGATTGGTTTTATACACAAACCACTTGTTACCCCATTGGACTTTGAATCATATAAATTCAGTTTAAAAAAATGCCATATAAAAAAGATAAGCGAAACACAAGATTACTCCCACTATTCATGACCAAATAGTGCAAATCAATTTTTTAAAAATTGGCCTTGTATTGGCATTTAATATATTTACGTAAACTCGGTTTTTAGAAATTCAGTATAATACAATGAAAACAAAAAATCCTTTGCATCTATTTCTAGAGCCGCATGAAAAATATAACAACGAAAATAATCGTTTTGAACACCCTCGTATTTTTTCATATTAGTTTTATTTGATTAAAATGAATTTTAATAACAAAACGAAGTTGTAGGATGAAACTACTTAGGAGTGCTCTGTGAAAGGATTAATTTTATACACAAACCACTTGGTACCCCATTGGACTTTAAATCATATAAATTCAGTTCATACCAATGCCATATAATAAAGATAAGCGAAACACAAGATTATTCCCACTATTCATGACCAAATGGTGGAAATCAAATTTTAAAAAATTGGTCTTGTATTGGCATTTAATATATTTACGTAAACTCGGTTTTTAGAAATTCAGTATAATACAATACAAACAAAAAATCCTTCGCATCTATTTCTAGAGCCGCATGAAAAATATAATAACGAATATAATCGTTTTGAAGATCCATGTATTTTGTAATATTAGTTTTATTTGATTAAAATGAAATTTAATAACAAAACGAAGTTATAGGCTGAAATTATTTAGGAGTGCTTTGTGAAAGGATTGGGTTTATACACAAACCGCTTGGTAACCCATTGGACTTTAAATCATATAAATTCAGTTTATAACAATGCCATATAATAAAGAAAAGCGAAACACAAGATTACTCCCACTATTCATGACCAAATGGTGGAAATCAAATTTTAAAAAATTGGTCTTGTATTGGCATATAATATATTTACGTAAACTCGGTTTTTAAAAATTCAGTATAATACAATAAAAACAAAAAATCCTTCGCATTTATTTCTAGAGCTGCATGTAAAATATAATACCGAATATAATCGTTTTGAAGATCCCTGTATTTTGTAATTTTAGTTTTATTTGATTAAAATGAAATTTAATAGCAAAACGAAGTTGTAGAATAAAACTACTTAGGAGTGCTCTGTGAAAGGATTGGTTTTATACACAAACCACTTGTTACCCCATTGGACTTTGAATCATATAAATTCAGTTTAAAAAAATCCCATATAAAAAAGATAAGCGAAACACAAGATTACTCCTACTATTCATGACCAAATGGTGGAAATCAAATTTTAAAAAATTGGTCTTGTATTGGCATATAATATATTTACGTAAACTCGGTTTTTAGAAATTCAGTATAATACAATGAAAACAAAAAATCCTTTGCATCTATTTCTAGAGCCGCATGAAAAATATAACAACGAAAATAATCGTTTTGAACACCCTCGTATTTTTTCATATTAGTTTTATTTGATTAAAATGAATTTTAATAACAAAACGAAGTTGTAGGATGAAACTACTTAGGAGTGCTCTGTGAAAGGATTGATTTTATACACAAACCACTTGGTACCCCATTGGACTTTAAATCATATAAATTCAGTTCATACCAATGCCATATAATAAAGATAAGCGAAACACAAGATTATTCCCACTATTCATGACCAAATGGTGGAAATCAAATTTTAAAAAATTGGTCTTGTATTGGCATTTAATATATTTACGTAAACTCGGTTTTTAGAAATTCAGTATAATACAATACAAACAAAAAATCCTTCGCATCTATTTCTAGAGCCGCATGAAAAATATAATAACGAATATAATCGTTTTGAAGATCCATGTATTTTGTAATATTAGTTTTATTTGATTAAAATGAAATTTAATAACAAAACGAAGTTATAGGCAGAAATTATTTAGGAGTGCTTTGTGAAAGGATTGGGTTTATACACAAACCGCTTGGTAACCCATTGGACTTTAAATCATATAAATTCAGTTTATAACAATGCCATATAATAAAGAAAAGCGAAACACAAGATTACTCCCACTATTCATGACCAAATGGTGGAAATCAAATTTTAAAAAATTGGTCTTGTATTGGCATATAATATATTTACGTAAACTCGGTTTTTAAAAATTCAGTATAATACAATAAAAACAAAAAATCCTTCGCATTTATTTCTAGAGCTGCATGTAAAATATAATACCGAATATAATCGTTTTGAAGATCCCTGTATTTTGTAATTTTAGTTTTATTTGATTAAAATGAAATTTAATAGCAAAACGAAGTTATAGGATGAAACTACTTACGAGTGCTCTGTGAAAGGATTGATTTTATGCACAAACCGCTTGGTACCCCATTGGACTTTAAAGCTCATAAATTCAGTTCATAACACTGCCATATAATAAAGAAATGCGAAACACAAGATTACTCCTACTATTCATGACCAAATGGTGGAAATCAAATTTTAAAGAATTGGTCTTGTATTGGCATTTAATATATTTACGTAAACTCGGTTTTTAAAAATTCAGTATAATACAATAAAAACAAAAAATCCTTTGCATCTATTTCTAGAGCCGCATGAAAAATATTATAACGAATATAATCGTTTTGAACATCCCTGTATTTTGTAATATTAGTTTTATTTGATTAAAATGAAATTTAATAGCAAAACGAAGTTGTAGAATAAAACTACTTAGGAGTGCTCTGTGAAAGGATTGGTTTTATACACAAACCACTTGTTACCCCATTGGACTTTGAATCATATAAATTCAGTTTAAAAAAATGCCATATAAAAAAGATAAGCGAAACACAAGATTACTCCTACTATTCATGACCAAATGGTGGAAATCAAATTTTAAAAAATTGGTCTTGTATTGGCATATAATATATTTACGTAAACTCGGTTTTTAGAAATTCAGTATAATACAATGAAAACAAAAAATCCTTTGCATCTATTTCTAGAGCCGCATGAAAAATATAACAACGAAAATAATCGTTTTGAACACCCTCGTATTTTTTCATATTAGTTTTATTTGATTAATATGAATTTTAATAACAAAACGAAGTTGTAGGATGAAACTACTTAGGAGTGCTCTGTAAAGGATTGATTTTATACACAAACCACTTGGTACCCCATTGGACTTCAAATCATATAAATTCAGTTCATAACAGTGCCATATAATAAAGATAAGCGAAACACAAGATTACTCCCACTATTCATGACCAAATGGTGGACATCAAATTCTAAAAAATTGGTGGTGTATTGGAATTTACAATATTTACGTAAACTCGGTTTTTAAAAATTCAGTATAATACAATAAAAACAAAAAATCCTTCGCATCTATTTCTAGAGCTGCATGTAAAATATAATACCGAATATAATCGTTTTGAACATCCCTGTATTTTGTAATATTAGTTTTATTTGATTAAAATGAAATTTAATATCAAAACGAAGTTATAGGATGAAACTACTTAGGAGTGCTCTGTGAAAGGATTGACTTTATACACAAACCGCTTGGTACCCCATTGGACTTTAAATCATACAAATTCAGTTCATAACACTGCCATATATTAAAGAAATGCGAAACACAAGATTACTCCTACTATTCATGACCAAATGGTGAAAATCAAATTTTAAAAAATTGGTCTTGTATTGGCATTTAATATATTTACGTAAACTCGGTTTTTAGAAATTCAGTATAATACAATAAAAACAAAAAATCCTTTGCATCTATTTATAGAGCCGCATGAAAAATATTATAACGAATATAATCGTTTTGAACATCCCTGTATTTTGTAATATTAGTTTTATTCGATTAAAATGAAATTTAATAGCAAAACGAAGTTGTAGGCTGAAGTTATTTAGGAGTGCTTTGTGAAAGGATTGATTTTATACAGAAACCGCTTGGTACCCCATTGGACTTTAAATCATATAAATTTAGTTTAAAAAAATGCCATATAATAAAGATAAGCGAAACACAAGATTACTCCCACTATTCATGACCAAATGGTGGAATACAAATTTTAAAAAATTGGTCTTCTATTGGCATTTAATATATTTACGTAAACTCGGTTTTTAAAAATTCAGTATAATACAATAAAAACAAAAAATCCTTCGCATCTATTTCTAGAGCTGCATGTAAAATATAATACCGAATATAATCGTTGTGAAGATCCCTGTATTTTGTAATTTTAGTTTTATTTGATTAAAATGAAATTTAATAGCAAAACGAAGTTGTAGGATAAAACTACTTAGGAGTGCTCTGTGAAAGGATTGGTTTTATACACAAACCACTTGTTACCCCATTGGACTTTGAATCATATAAATTCAGTTTAAAAAAATGCCATATAATAAAGAAAAGCGAAACACAAGATTACTCCCACTATTCATGACCAAATGGTGGACATCAAATTCTAAAAAATTGGTGGTGTATTGGAATTTACAATATTTACGTAAACTCGGTTTTTAAAAATTCAGTATAATACAATAAAAACAAAAAATCCTTCGCATCTATTTCTAGAGCTGCATGTAAAATATAATACCGAATATAATCGTTTTGAACATCCCTGTATTTTGTAATATTAGTTTTATTTGATTAAAATGAAATTTAATATCAAAACGAAGTTATAGGATGAAACTACTTAGGAGTGCTCTGTGAAAGGATTGACTTTATACACAAACCGCTTGGTACCCCATTGGACTTTAAATCATACAAATTCAGTTCATAACACTGCCATATATTAAAGAAATGCGAAACACAAGATTACTCCTACTATTCATGACCAAATGGTGAAAATCAAATTTTAAAAAATTGGTCTTGTATTGGCATTTAATATATTTACGTAAACTCGGTTTTTAGAAATTCAGTATAATACAATAAAAACAAAAAATCCTTTGCATCTATTTATAGAGCCGCATGAAAAATATTATAACGAATATAATCGTTTTGAACATCCCTGTATTTTGTAATATTAGTTTTATTCGATTAAAATGAAATTTAATAGCAAAACGAAGTTGTAGGATAAAACTACTTAGGAGTGCTCTGTGAAAGGATTGGTTTTATACACAAACCACTTGTTACCCCATTGGACTTTGAATCATATAAATTCAGTTTTAAAAAATGCCATATAATAAAGAAAAGCGAAACACAAGATTACTCCCACTATTCATGACCAAATGGTGGACATAAAATTCTAAAAAATTGGTGGTGTATTGGAATTTACAATATTTACGTAAACTCGGTTTTTAGAAATTCAGTATAATACAATAAAAACAAAAAATCCTTTGCATCTATTTCTAGAGCCGCATGAAAAATATTATAACGAATATAATCGTTTTGAACATCCCTGTATTTTGTAATATTAGTTTTATTTGATTAAAATGAAATTTAATAGCAAAACGAAGTTGTAGGATAAAACTTCTTAGGAGTGCTCTGTGAAAGGATTGGTTTTATACACAAACCACTCGTTACCCCATTGGACTTTGAATCATATAAATTAAGTTTAAAAAAATGCCATATAATAAAGATAAGCGAAACACAAGATTACTCCTACTATTCATGACCAAATGGTGGAAATCAAATTTTAAAAAATTGGTCTTGTATTGGCATTTAATATATTTACGTAAACTCGGTTTTTAAAAATTCAGTATAATACAATAAAAACAAAAAATCCTTTGCATCTATTTCTAGAGCCGCATGAAAAATATTATAACGAATATAATCGTTTTGAACATCCCTGTATTTTGTAATATTAGTTTTATTTGATTAAAATGAAATTTAATATCAAAACGAAGTTATAGGATGAAACTACTTAGGAGTGCTCTGTGAAAGGATTGACTTTATACACAAACCGCTTGGTACCCCATTGGACTTTAAATCATACAAATTCAGTTCATAACACTGCCATATAATAAAGAAATGCGAAACACAAGATTACTCCTACTATTCATGACCAAATGGTGGAAGTCAAATTTTAAAAAATTGGTCTTGTATTGGCATTTAATATATTTACGTAAACTCGGTTTTTAAAAATTCAGTATAATACAATAAAAACAAAAAATCCTTTGCATCTATTTCTAGAGCCGCATGAAAAATATTATAACGAATATAATCGTTTTGAACATCCCTGTATTTTGTAATATTAGTTTTATTTGATTAAAATGAAATTTAATAGCAAAACGAAGTTGTAGGATAAAACTACTTAGGAAAGCTCTGTGAAAGGATTGATTTTATATACAAACCGCTTGGTACCCTATTGGACTTTAAAGCTAATAAATTCAGTTCATAACACTGCCATATAATAAAGAAATGCGAAACACAAGATTACTCCTACTATTCATGACCAAATGGTGGAAATCAAATTTTAAAAAATTGGTCTTGTATTGGCATTTAATATATTTACGTAAACTCGGTTTTTAAAAATTCAGTATAATACAATAAAAACAAAAAATCCTTTGCATCTATTTCTAGAGCCGCATGAAAAATATTATAACGAATATAATCGTTTTGAACATCCCTGTATTTTGTAATATTAGTTTTATTTGATTAAAATGAAATTTAATAGCAAAACGAAGTTGTAGGATAAAACTACTTAGGAGTGCTCTGTGAAAGGATTGATTTTATACACAAACCACTTGGTACCCCATTGGACTTTAAATCATATAAATTCAGTTCAAAAAAATGCCATATAATAAAGATAAGCGAAACAGAAGATTACTCCCACTATTCATGACCAAATGGTGGAAATCAAATTTTAAAAAATTGGCCTTGTATTGGCATTTAATATATTTACGTAAACTCAGTTTTTAAAAATCCAGTATAATACAATAAAAACAAAAAATCCTTCGCATCTATTTCTAGAGCTGCATGTAAAATATAATACCGAATATAATCGTTTTGAAGATCCATGTATTTTGTAATATTGGTTTTATTTGATTAAAATGAAATTTAATAAGAAAACGAATTTATTGGCTGAAATTATTTAGGAGTGCTTTGTGAAAGGATTGATTTTATACACAAACCACTTGGTACCCCATTGGACTTTAAAGCTAATAAATTCAGTTCATAACAATGCCATATAATAAAAAAAAGCGAAACACAAGATTACTCCCACTATTCATGACCAAATGATGGACATCAAATTTTAAAAAATTGGTCTTGTATTGGAATTTACAACATTTACGTAAACTCGGTTTTTAAAAATTCAGTATAATACAATAAAAACAAAAAATCCTTTGCATCTATTTCTAGAGCCGCATGAAAAATATAATAACGAATATAATCGTTTTGAACATCCCTGTATTTTGTAATATTAGTTTTATTTGATTAAAATGAAATTTAATAACAAAACGAATTTATAGGCTGAAATTATTTAGGAGTGCTTTGTGAAAGGATTGATTTTATACACAAACCGCTTGGTACCCCATTGGACTTTAAAACATATAAATTCAGTTCATAACAATGCCATATAATAAAGAAAAGCGAAACACAAGATTACTCCCACTATTCATGACCACATGGTGGAAATCAAATTTTAAAAAATTGGTCTTGTATTGGAATTTACAACATTTACGTAAACTCGGTTTTTAAAAATTCAGTATAATACAATAAAAACAAAAAATCCTTTGCATCTATTTCTAGAGCCGCATGAAAAATATTATAACGAATATAATCGTTTTGAACATCCCTGTATTTTGTAATATTAGTTTTATTTGATTAAAATGAAATTTAATAGCAAAACGAAGTTGAAGGATAAAACTACTTAGGAGTGCTCTGTGAAAGGATTGGTTTTATACACAAACCACTTGTTACCCCATTGGACTTTGAATCATATAAATTCAGTTTAAAAAAATGCCATATAATAAAGAAAAGCGAAACACAAGATTACTCCCACTATTCATGACCAAATGGTGGACATCAAATTCTAAAAAATTGGTGGTGTATTGGAATTTACAATATTTACGTAAACTCGGTTTTTAAAAATTCAGTATAATACAATAAAAACAAAAAATCCTTCGCATCTATTTCTAGAGCTGCATGAAAAATAATATAACGAATATAATCGTTTTGAACATCCCTGTATTTTGTAATATTAGTTTTATTTGATTAAAATGAAATTTAATAGCAAAACGAAGTTGTAGGATAAAACTACTTAGGAGTGCTCTGTGAAAGGATTGATTTTATACACAAACCGCTTGGTACCCCATTGGACTTTAAAGCTAATAAATTCAGTTCAAAAAAATGCCATATAATAAAGATAAGCGAAACACAAGATTACTCCCACTATTCATGACCAAATGGTGGAAATCAAATTTTAAAAAATTGGCCTTGTATTGGCATTTAATATATTTACGTAAACTCGGTTTTTAAAAATTCAGTATAATACAATAAAAACAAAAAATCCTTTGCATCTATTTCTAGAGCCGCATAAAAAATATAATACCGAATATAATCGTTTTGAAGATCCATGTATTTTGTAATATTGGTTTTATTTGATTAAAATGAAATTTAATAAGAAAACGAATTTATAGGCTGAAATTATTTAGGAGTGTTTGTGAAAGGATTGATTTTATACACAAACCACTTGGTACCCCATTGGACTTTAAAGCTAATAAATTCAGTTCATAACAATGCCATATAATAAAGAAAAGCGAAACACAAGATTACTCCTACTATTCATGACCAAATGGTGGAAATCAAATTTTAAAAAATTGGTCTTGTATTGGCATTTAATATATTTACGTAAACTCGGTTTTTAAAAATTCAGTATAATACAATAAAAACAAAAAATCCTTTGCATCTATTTCTAGAGCCGCATGAAAAATATTATAACGAATATAATCGTTTTGAACATCCCTGTATTTTGTAATATTAGTTTTATTTGATTAAAATGAAATTTAATAGCAAAACGAAGTTGTAGGATAAAACTACTTAGGAGTGCTCTGCGAAAGGATTGGTTTTATACACACACCACTTTTACCCCATTGGACTTTGAATCATATAAAGTCAGTTTAAAAAAATGCCATATAAAAAAGATAAGCGAAACACAAGATTACTCCCACTATTCATGACCAAATAGTGCAAATCAATTTTTTAAAAATTGGCCTTGTATTGGCATTTAATATATTTACGTAAACTCGGTTTTTAGAAATTCAGTATAATACAATGAAAACAAAAAATCCTTTGCATCTATTTCTAGAGCCGCATGAAAAATATAACAACGAAAATAATCGTTTTGAACACCCTCGTATTTTTTCATATTAGTTTTATTTGATTAAAATGAAATTTAATAGCAAAACGAAGTTGTAGGATGAAACTACTTAGGAGTGCTCTGTGAAAGGATTGATTTTATACACAAACCACTTGGTACCCCATTGGACTTTAAATCATATAAATTCAGTTCATACCAATGCCATATAATAAAGATAAGCGAAACACAAGATTATTCCCACTATTCATGACCAAATGGTGGAAATCAAATTTTAAAAAATTGGTCTTGTATTGGCATTTAATATATTTACGTAAACTCGGTTTTTAAAAATTCAGTATAATACAATAAAAACAAAAAATCCTTTGCATCTATTTCTAGAGCCGCATAAAAAATATAATACCGAATATAATCGTTTTGAAGATCCATGTATTTTGTAGTATTAGTTTTATTTGAATAAAATGAAATTTAATAACAAAACGAAGTTATAGGCTGAAATTATTTAGGAGTGCTTTGTGAAAGGATTGGGTTTATACACAAACCGCTTGGTAACCCATTGGACTTTAAATCATATAAATTCAGTTTATAACAATGCCATATAATAAAGAAAAGCGAAACACAAGATTACTCCCACTATTCATGACCAAATGGTGGAAATCAAATTTTAAAAAATTTGTCTTGTATTGGCATTTAATATATTTACGTAAACTCGGTTTTTAAAAATTCAGTATAATACAATAAAAACAAAAAATCCTTTGCATCTATTTCTAGAGCCGCATGAAAAATATTATAACGAATATAATCGTTTTGAACATCCCTGTATTTTGTAATATTAGTTTTATTTGATTAAAATGAAATTTAATAGCAAAACGAAGTTGTAGGATAAAACTACTTAGGAGTGCTCTGCGAAAGGATTGGTTTTATACACACACCACTTGTTACCCCATTGGACTTTGAATCATATAAAGTCAGTTTAAAAAAATGCCATATAAAAAAGATAAGCGAAACACAAGATTACTCCCACTATTCATGACCAAATAGTGCAAATCAATTTTTTAAAAATTGGCCTTGTATTGGCATTTAATATATTTACGTAAACTCGGTTTTTAAAAATTCAGTATAATACAATAAAAACAAAAAATCCTTCGCATTTATTTCTAGAGCTGCATGTAAAATATAATACCGAATATAATCGTTTTGAAGATCCCTGTATTTTGTAATTTTAGTTTTATTTGATTAAAATGAAATTTAATAGCAAAACGAAGTTATAGGATGAAACTACTTACGAGTGCTCTGTGAAAGGATTGATTTTATGCACAAACCGCTTGGTACCCCATTGGACTTTAAAGCTCATAAATTCAGTTCATAACACTGCCATATAATAAAGAAATGCGAAACACAAGATTACTCCTACTATTCATGACCAAATGGTGGAAATCAAATTTTAAAACATTGGTCTTGTATTGGCATTTAATATATTTACGTAAACTCGGTTTTTAAAAATTCAGTATAATACAATAAAAACAAAAAATCCTTTGCATCTATTTCTAGAGCCGCATGAAAAATATTATAACGAATATAATCGTTTTGAACATCCCTGTATTTTGTAATATTAGTTTTATTTGATTAAAATGAAATTTAATAGCAAAACGAAGTTGTAGAATAGAACTACTTAGGAGTGCTCTGTGAAAGGATTGGTTTTATACACAAACCACTTGTTACCCCATTGGACTTTGAATCATATAAATTCAGTTTAAAAAAAT
The DNA here is from genome assembly GCA_963971155.1 of Anthrax anthrax. Lineage (NCBI taxonomy): Eukaryota > Metazoa > Arthropoda > Insecta > Diptera > Bombyliidae > Anthrax > Anthrax anthrax. Next base: position 10,442,899 of record OZ020122.1, on the reverse strand, counting down.
GCCATATAAAAAAGATAAGCGAAACACAAGATTACTCCCACTATTCATGACCAAATGGTGGAAATCAATTTTAAAAAATTGGCCTTGTATTGGCATTTAATATATTTACGTAAACTCGGTTTTTAAAAATTCAGTATAATACAATAAAAACAAAAAATCCTTCCCATCAATTTCTAGAGCCGCATGAAAAATATAATAACGAATATAATCGTTTTGAAGATCCATGTATTTTGTAATATTAGTTTTATTTGATTAAAATGAAATTTAATAACAAAACGAAGTTATAGGCTGAAATTATTTAGGAGTGCTTTGTGAAAGGATTGGTTTTATACACAAACCGCTTGGTACCCCATTGGACTTTAAATCATATAAATTCAGTTCATACCAATGCCATATAATAAAGATAAGCGAAACCCAAGATTATTCCCACTATTCATGACCAAATGGTGGAAATCAATTTTAAAAAATTGGCCTTGTATTGGCATTTAATATATTTACGTAAACTCGGTTTTTAGAAATTCAGTATAATACAATGAAAACAAAAAATCCTTTGCATCTATTTCTAGAGCCGCATGAAAAATATAACAACGAAAATAATCGTTTTGAACACCCTCGTATTTTTTCATATTAGTTTTATTTGATTAAAATGAATTTTAATAACAAAACGAAGTTGTAGGATGAAACTACTTAGGAGTGCTCTGTGAAAGGATTGGTTTTATACACAAACCACTTGTTACCCCATTGGACTTTGAATCATATAAATTCAGTTTAAAAAAATGCCATATAAAAAAGATAAGCGAAACACAAGATTACTCCCACTATTCATGACCAAATAGTGCAAATCAATTTTTTAAAAATTGGCCTTGTATTGGCATTTAATATATTTACGTAAACTCGGTTTTTAGAAATTCAGTATAATACAATGAAAACAAAAAATCCTTTGCATCTATTTCTAGAGCCGCATGAAAAATATAACAACGAAAATAATCGTTTTGAACACCCTCGTATTTTTTCATATTAGTTTTATTTGATTAAAATGAATTTTAATAACAAAACGAAGTTGTAGGATGAAACTACTTAGGAGTGCTCTGTGAAAGGATTGATTTTATACACAAACCACTTGGTACCCCATTGGACTTTAAATCATATAAATTCAGTTCATACCAATGCCATATAATAAAGATAAGCGAAACACAAGATTATTCCCACTATTCATGACCAAATGGTGGAAATCAAATTTTAAAAAATTGGTCTTGTATTGGCATTTAATATATTTACGTAAACTCGGTTTTTAGAAATTCAGTATAATACAATACAAACAAAAAATCCTTCGCATCTATTTCTAGAGCCGCATGAAAAATATAATAACGAATATAATCGTTTTGAAGATCCATGTATTTTGTAATATTAGTTTTATTTGATTAAAATGAAATTTAATAACAAAACGAAGTTATAGGCTGAAATTATTTAGGAGTGCTTTGTGAAAGGATTGGGTTTATACACAAACCGCTTGGTAACCCATTGGACTTTAAATCATATAAATTCAGTTTATAACAATGCCATATAATAAAGAAAAGCGAAACACAAGATTACTCCCACTATTCATGACCAAATGGTGGAAATCAAATTTTAAAAAATTGGTCTTGTATTGGCATATAATATATTTACGTAAACTCGGTTTTTAAAAATTCAGTATAATACAATAAAAACAAAAAATCCTTCGCATTTATTTCTAGAGCTGCATGTAAAATATAATACCGAATATAATCGTTTTGAAGATCCCTGTATTTTGTAATTTTAGTTTTATTTGATTAAAATGAAATTTAATAGCAAAACGCAGTTGTAGGATAAAACTACTTAGGAGTGCTCTGTGAAAGGATTGATTTTATACACAAACCGCTTGGTACCCCATTGGACTTTAAAGCTAATAAATTCAGTTCAAAAAAATGCCATATAATAAAGATAAGCGAAACACAAGATTACTCCCACTATTCATGACCAAATGGTGGAAATCAAATTTTAAAAAATTGGTGGTGTATTGGAATTTACAATATTTACGTAAACTCGGTTTTTAAAAATTCAGTATAATACAATAAAAACAAAAAATCCTTCGCATCTATTTCTAGAGCTGCATGAAAAATATTATAACGAATATAATCGTTTTGAACATCCCTGTATTTTGTAATATTAGTTTTATTTGATTGAAATGAAATTTAATAGCAAAACGAAGTTGTAGGATAAAACTACTTAGGAGTGCTCTGTGAAAGGATTGATTTTATACACAAATCGCTTGGTACCCCATTGGACTTTAAAGCTAATAAATTCAGTTCAAAAAAATGCCATATAATAAAGATAAGCGAAACACAAGATTACTCCCACTATTCATGACCAAATGGTGGAAATCAAATTTTAAAAAATTGGCCTTGTATTGGCATTTAATATATTTACGTAAACTCGGTTTTTAAAAATTCAGTATAATACAATAAAAACAAAAAATCCTTTGCATCTATTTCTAGAGCCGCATAAAAAATATAATACCGAATATAATCGTTTAGAAGATCCCTGTATTTTGTAATTTTAGTTTTATTTGATTAAAATGAAATTTAATAGCAAAACGAAGTTATAGGATGAAACTACTTACGAGTGCTCTGTGAAAGGATTGATTTTATGCACAAACCGCTTGGTACCCCATTGGACTTTAAAGCTCATAAATTCAGTTCATAACACTGCCATATAATAAAAAAATGCGAAACACAAGATTACTCCTACTATTCATGACCAAATGGTGGAAATCAAATTTTAAAGAATTGGTCTTGTATTGGCATTTAATATATTTACGTAAACTCGGTTTTTAAAAATTCAGTATAATACAATAAAAACAAAAAATCCTTTGCATCTATTTCTAGAGCCGCATGAAAAATATTATAACGAATATAATCGTTTTGAACATCCCTGTATTTTGTAATATTAGTTTTATTTGATTAAAATGAAATTTAATAGCAAAACGAAGTTGTAGAATAAAACTACTTAGGAGTGCTCTGTGAAAGGATTGGTTTTATACACAAACCACTTGTTACCCCATTGGACTTTGAATCATATAAATTCAGTTTAAAAAAATGCCATATAAAAAAGATAAGCGAAACACAAGATTACTCCTACTATTCATGACCAAATGGTGGAAATCAAATTTTAAAAAATTGGTCTTGTATTGGCATATAATATATTTACGTAAACTCGGTTTTTAGAAATTCAGTATAATACAATGAAAACAAAAAATCCTTTGCATCTATTTCTAGAGCCGCATGAAAAATATAACAACGAAAATAATCGTTTTGAACACCCTCGTATTTTTTCATATTAGTTTTATTTGATTAATATGAATTTTAATAACAAAACGAAGTTGTAGGATGAAACTACTTAGGAGTGCTCTGTGAAAGGATTGATTTTATACACAAACCACTTGGTACCCCATTGGACTTCAAATCATATAAATTCAGTTCATAACAATGCCATATAATAAAGATAAGCGAAACACAAGATTACTCCCACTATTCATGACCAAATGGTGGACATCAAATTCTAAAAAATTGGTGGTGTATTGGAATTTACAATATTTACGTAAACTCGGTTTTTAAACATTCAGTATAATACAATAAAAACAAAAAATCCTTCGCATCTATTTCTAGAGCTGCATGTAAAATATAATACCGAATATAATCGTTTTGAACATCCCTGTATTTTGTAATATTAGTTTTATTTGATTAAAATGAAATTTAATATCAAAACGAAGTTATAGGATGAAACTACTTAGGAGTGCTCTGTGAAAGGATTGACTTTATACACAAACCGCTTGGTACCCCATTGGACTTTAAATCATACAAATTCAGTTCATAACACTGCCATATATTAAAGAAATGCGAAACACAAGATTACTCCTACTATTCATGACCAAATGGTGAAAATCAAATTTTAAAAAATTGGTCTTGTATTGGCATTTAATATATTTACGTAAACTCGGTTTTTAAAAATTCAGTATAATACAATAAAAACAAAAAATCCTTTGCATCTATTTATAGAGCCGCATGAAAAATATTATAACGAATATAATCGTTTTGAACATCCCTGTATTTTGTAATATTAGTTTTATTTGATTAAAATGAAATTTAATAGCAAAACGAAGTTGTAGGATAAAACTACTTAGGAGTGCTCTGTGAAAGGATTGATTTTATACACAAACCGCTTGGTACCCCATTGGACTTTAAATCATATAAATTCAGTTCATTAATGCCATATAATAAAGATAAGCGAAACACAAGATTACTCCCACTATTCATGACCAAATGGTGGAATACAAATTTTAAAAAATTAGTCTTCTATTGGCATTTAATATATTTACGTAAACTCGGTTTTTAAAAATTCAGTATAATACAATAAAAACAAAAAATCCTTCGCATCTATTTCTAGAGCTGCATGTAAAATATAATACCGAATATAATCGTTGTGAAGATCCCTGTATTTTGTAATTTTAGTTTTATTTGATTAAAATGAAATTTAATAGCAAAACGAAGTTGTAGGATAAAACTACTTAGGAGTGCTCTGTGAAAGGATTGGTTTTATACACAAACCACTTGTTACCCCATTGGACTTTGAATCATATAAATTCAGTTTAAAAAAATGCCATATAATAAAGAAAAGCGAAACACAAGATTACTCCCACTATTCATGACCAAATGGTGGACATCAAATTCTAAAAAATTGGTGGTGTATTGGAATTTACAATATTTACGTAAACTCGGTTTTTAAAAATTCAGTATAATACAATAAAAACAAAAAATCCTTCGCATCTATTTCTAGAGCTGCATGTAAAATATAATACCGAATATAATCGTTTTGAAGATCCATGTATTTTGTAATATTAGTTTTATTTGATTAAAATGAAATTTAATAACAAAACGAAGTTATAGGCTGAAATTATTTAGGAGTGCTTTGTGAAAGGATTGGGTTTATACACAAACCGCTTGGTAACCCATTGGACTTTAAATCATATAAATTCAGTTTATAACAATGCCATATAATAAAGAAAAGCGAAACACAAGATTACTCCCACTATTCATGACCAAATGGTGGAAATCAAATTTTAAAAAATTGGTCTTGTATTGGCATATAATATATTTACGTAAACTCGGTTTTTAAAAATTCAGTATAATACAATAAAAACAAAAAATCCTTCGCATCTATTTCTAGAGCTGCATGTAAAATATAATACCGAATATAATCGTTTTGAAGATCCATGTATTTTGTAATATTAGTTTTATTTGATTAAAATGAAATTTAATAACAAAACGAAGTTATAGGCTGAAATTATTTAGGAGTGCTTTGTGAAAGGATTGGGTTTATACACAAACCGCTTGGTAACCCATTGGACTTTAAATCATATAAATTCAGTTTATAACAATGCCATATAATAAAGAAAAGCGAAACACAAGATTACTCCCACTATTCATGACCAAATGGTGGAAATCAAATTTTAAAAAATTGGTCTTGTATTGGCATATAATATATTTACGTAAACTCGGTTTTTAAAAATTCAGTATAATACAATAAAAACAAAAAATCCTTCGCATTTATTTCTAGAGCTGCATGTAAAATATAATACCGAATATAATCGTTTTGAAGATCCCTGTATTTTGTAATTTTAGTTTTATTTGATTAAAATGAAATTTAATAGCAAAACGAAGTTGTAGGATAAAACTACTTAGGAGTGCTCTGTGAAAGGATTGGTTTTATACACAAACCACTTGTTACCCCATTGGACTTTGAATCATATAAATTCAGTTTAAAAAAATGCCATATAATAAAGAAAAGCGAAACACAAGACTACTCCCACTATTCATGACCAAATGGTGGACATCAAATTCTAAAAAATTGGTGGTGTATTGGAATTTACAATATTTACGTAAACTCGGTTTTTAAAAATTCAGTATAATACAATAAAAACAAAAAATCCTTCGCATCTATTTCTAGAGCTGCATGTAAAATATAATACCGAATATAATCGTTTTGAAGATCCATGTATTTTGTAATATTAGTTTTATTTGATTAAAATGAAATTTAATAACAAAACGAAGTTATAGGCTGAAATTATTTAGGAGTGCTTTGTGAAAGGATTGGGTTTATACACAAACCGCTTGGTAACCCATTGGACTTTAAATCATATAAATTCAGTTTATAACAATGCCATATAATAAAGAAAAGCGAAACACAAGATTACTCCCACTATTCATGACCAAATGGTGGAAATCAAATTTTAAAAAATTTGTCTTGTATTGGCATTTAATATATTTACGTAAACTCGGTTTTTAAAAATTCAGTATAATACAATAAAAACAAAAAATCCTTTGCATCTATTTCTAGAGCCGCATGAAAAATATTATAACGAATATAATCGTTTTGAACATCCCTGTATTTTGTAATATTAGTTTTATTTGATTAAAATGAAATTTAATAGCAAAACGAAGTTGTAGGATAAAACTACTTAGGAGTGCTCTGCGAAAGGATTGGTTTTATACACACACCACTTGTTACCCCATTGGACTTTGAATCATATAAAGTCAGTTTAAAAAAATGCCATATAAAAAAGATAAGCGAAACACAAGATTACTCCCACTATTCATGACCAAATAGTGCAAATCAATTTTTTAAAAATTGGCCTTGTATTGGCATTTAATATATTTACGTAAACTCGGTTTTTAAAAATTCAGTATAATACAATAAAAACAAAAAATCCTTCGCATTTATTTCTAGAGCTGCATGTAAAATATAATACCGAATATAATCGTTTTGAAGATCCCTGTATTTTGTAATTTTAGTTTTATTTGATTAAAATGAAATTTAATAGCAAAACGAAGTTATAGGATGAAACTACTTACGAGTGCTCTGTGAAAGGATTGATTTTATGCACAAACCGCTTGGTACCCCATTGGACTTTAAAGCTCATAAATTCAGTTCATAACACTGCCATATAATAAAGAAATGCGAAACACAAGATTACTCCTACTATTCATGACCAAATGGTGGAAATCAAATTTTAAAACATTGGTCTTGTATTGGCATTTAATATATTTACGTAAACTCGGTTTTTAAAAATTCAGTATAATACAATAAAAACAAAAAATCCTTTGCATCTATTTCTAGAGCCGCATGAAAAATATTATAACGAATATAATCGTTTTGAACATCCCTGTATTTTGTAATATTAGTTTTATTTGATTAAAATGAAATTTAATAGCAAAACGAAGTTGTAGAATAGAACTACTTAGGAGTGCTCTGTGAAAGGATTGGTTTTATACACAAACCACTTGTTACCCCATTGGACTTTGAATCATATAAATTCAGTTTAAAAAAATGCCATATAAAAAAGATAAGCGAAACACAAGATTACTCCCACTATTCATGACCAAATGGTGGAAATCAATTTTAAAAAATTGGCCTTGTATTGGCATTTAATATATTTACGTAAACTCGGTTTTTAAAAATTCAGTATAATACAATAAAAACAAAAAATCCTTCCCATCAATTTCTAGAGCCGCATGAAAAATATAATAACGAATATAATCGTTTTGAAGATCCATGTATTTTGTAATATTAGTTTTATTTGATTAAAATGAAATTTAATAACAAAACGAAGTTATAGGCTGAAATTATTTAGGAGTGCTTTGTGAAAGGATTGGTTTTATACACAAACCGCTTGGTACCCCATTGGACTTTAAATCATATAAATTCAGTTCATACCAATGCCATATAATAAAGATAAGCGAAACCCAAGATTATTCCCACTATTCATGACCAAATGGTGGAAATCAATTTTAAAAAATTGGCCTTGTATTGGCATTTAATATATTTACGTAAACTCGGTTTTTAGAAATTCAGTATAATACAATGAAAACAAAAAATCCTTTGCATCTATTTCTAGAGCCGCATGAAAAATATAACAACGAAAATAATCGTTTTGAACACCCTCGTATTTTTTCATATTAGTTTTATTTGATTAAAATGAATTTTAATAACAAAACGAAGTTGTAGGATGAAACTACTTAGGAGTGCTCTGTGAAAGGATTGGTTTTATACACAAACCACTTGTTACCCCATTGGACTTTGAATCATATAAATTCAGTTTAAAAAAATGCCATATAAAAAAGATAAGCGAAACACAAGATTACTCCCACTATTCATGACCAAATAGTGCAAATCAATTTTTTAAAAATTGGCCTTGTATTGGCATTTAATATATTTACGTAAACTCGGTTTTTAGAAATTCAGTATAATACAATGAAAACAAAAAATCCTTTGCATCTATTTCTAGAGCCGCATGAAAAATATAACAACGAAAATAATCGTTTTGAACACCCTCGTATTTTTTCATATTAGTTTTATTTGATTAAAATGAAATTTAATAGCAAAACGAAGTTGTAGGATGAAACTACTTAGGAGTGCTCTGTGAAAGGATTGATTTTATACACAAACCACTTGGTACCCCATTGGACTTTAAATCATATAAATTCAGTTCATACCAATGCCATATAATAAAGATAAGCGAAACACAAGATTATTCCCACTATTCATGACCAAATGGTGGAAATCAAATTTTAAAAAATTGGTCTTGTATTGGCATTTAATATATTTACGTAAACTCGGTTTTTAGAAATTCAGTATAATACAATACAAACAAAAAATCCTTCGCATCTATTTCTAGAGCCGCATGAAAAATATAATAACGAATATAATCGTTTTGAAGATCCATGTATTTTGTAATATTAGTTTTATTTGATTAAAATGAAATTTAATAACAAAACGAAGTTATAGGCTGAAATTATTTAGGAGTGCTTTGTGAAAGGATTGGGTTTATACACAAACCGCTTGGTAACCCATTGGACTTTAAATCATATAAATTCAGTTTATAACAATGCCATATAATAAAGAAAAGCGAAACACAAGATTACTCCCACTATTCATGACCAAATGGTGGAAATCAAATTTTAAAAAATTGGTCTTGTATTGGCATATAATATATTTACGTAAACTCGGTTTTTAAAAATTCAGTATAATACAATAAAAACAAAAAATCCTTCGCATTTATTTCTAGAGCTGCATGTAAAATATAATACCGAATATAATCGTTTTGAAGATCCCTGTATTTTGTAATTTTAGTTTTATTTGATTAAAATGAAATTTAATAGCAAAACGCAGTTGTAGGATAAAACTACTTAGGAGTGCTCTGTGAAAGGATTGATTTTATACACAAACCGCTTGGTACCCCATTGGACTTTAAAGCTAATAAATTCAGTTCAAAAAAATGCCATATAATAAAGATAAGCGAAACACAAGATTACTCCCACTATTCATGACCAAATGGTGGAAATCAAATTTTAAAAAATTGGTGGTGTATTGGAATTTACAATATTTACGTAAACTCGGTTTTTAAAAATTCAGTATAATACAATAAAAACAAAAAATCCTTCGCATCTATTTCTAGAGCTGCATGAAAAATATTATAACGAATATAATCGTTTTGAACATCCCTGTATTTTGTAATATTAGTTTTATTTGATTGAAATGAAATTTAATAGCAAAACGAAGTTGTAGGATAAAACTACTTAGGAGTGCTCTGTGAAAGGATTGATTTTATACACAAACCGCTTGGTACCCCATTGGACTTTAAAGCTAATAAATTCAGTTCAAAAAAATGCCATATAATAAAGATAAGCGAAACACAAGATTACTCCCACTATTCATGACCAAATGGTGGAAATCAAATTTTAAAAAATTGGCCTTGTATTGGCATTTAATATATTTACGTAAACTCGGTTTTTAAAAATTCAGTATAATACAATAAAAACAAAAAATCCTTTGCATCTATTTCTAGAGCCGCATAAAAAATATAATACCGAATATAATCGTTTTGAAGATCCCTGTATTTTGTAATTTTAGTTTTATTTGATTAAAATGAAATTTAATAGCAAAACGAAGTTATAGGATGAAACTACTTACGAGTGCTCTGTGAAAGGATTGATTTTATGCACAAACCGCTTGGTACCCCATTGGACTTTAAAGCTCATAAATTCAGTTCATAACACTGCCATATAATAAAAAAATGCGAAACACAAGATTACTCCTACTATTCATGACCAAATGGTGGAAATCAAATTTTAAAGAATTGGTCTTGTATTGGCATTTAATATATTTACGTAAACTCGGTTTTTAAAAATTCAGTATAATACAATAAAAACAAAAAATCATTTGCATCTATTTCTAGAGCCGCATGAAAAATATTATAACGAATATAATCGTTTTGAACATCCCTGTATTTTGTAATATTAGTTTTATTTGATTAAAATGAAATTTAATAGCAAAACGAAGTTGTAGAATAAAACTACTTAGGAGTGCTCTGTGAAAGGATTGGTTTTATACACAAACCACTTGTTACCCCATTGGACTTTGAATCATATAAATTCAGTTTAAAAAAATGCCATATAAAAAAGATAAGCGAAACACAAGATTACTCCTACTATTCATGACCAAATGGTGGAAATCAAATTTTAAAAAATTGGTCTTGTATTGGCATATAATATATTTACGTAAACTCGGTTTTTAGAAATTCAGTATAATACAATGAAAACAAAAAATCCTTTGCATCTATTTCTAGAGCCGCATGAAAAATATAACAACGAAAATAATCGTTTTGAACACCCTCGTATTTTTTCATATTAGTTTTATTTGATTAATATGAATTTTAATAACAAAACGAAGTTGTAGGATGAAACTACTTAGGAGTGCTCTGTGAAAGGATTGATTTTATACACAAACCACTTGGTACCCCATTGGACTTCAAATCATATAAATTCAGTTCATAACAATGCCATATAATAAAGATAAGCGAAACACAAGATTACTCCCACTATTCATGACCAAATGGTGGACATCAAATTCTAAAAAATTGGTGGTGTATTGGAATTTACAATATTTACGTAAACTCGGTTTTTAAACATTCAGTATAATACAATAAAAACAAAAAATCCTTCGCATCTATTTCTAGAGCTGCATGTAAAATATAATACCGAATATAATCGTTTTGAACATCCCTGTATTTTGTAATATTAGTTTTATTTGATTAAAATGAAATTTAATATCAAAACGAAGTTATAGGATGAAACTACTTAGGAGTGCTCTGTGAAAGGATTGACTTTATACACAAACCGCTTGGTACCCCATTGGACTTTAAATCATACAAATTCAGTTCATAACACTGCCATATATTAAAGAAATGCGAAACACAAGATTACTCCTACTATTCATGACCAAATGGTGAAAATCAAATTTTAAAAAATTGGTCTTGTATTGGCATTTAATATATTTACGTAAACTCGGTTTTTAAAAATTCAGTATAATACAATAAAAACAAAAAATCCTTTGCATCTATTTATAGAGCCGCATGAAAAATATTATAACGAATATAATCGTTTTGAACATCCCTGTATTTTGTAATATTAGTTTTATTTGATTAAAATGAAATTTAATAGCAAAACGAAGTTGTAGGATAAAACTACTTAGGAGTGCTCTGTGAAAGGATTGATTTTATACACAAACCGCTTGGTACCCCATTGGACTTTAAATCATATAAATTCAGTTCATTAATGCCATATAATAAAGATAAGCGAAACACAAGATTACTCCCACTATTCATGACCAAATGGTGGAATACAAATTTTAAAAAATTAGTCTTCTATTGGCATTTAATATATTTACGTAAACTCGGTTTTTAAAAATTCAGTATAATACAATAAAAACAAAAAATCCTTCGCATCTATTTCTAGAGCTGCATGTAAAATATAATACCGAATATAATCGTTGTGAAGATCCCTGTATTTTGTAATTTTAGTTTTATTTGATTAAAATGAAATTTAATAGCAAAACGAAGTTGTAGGATAAAACTACTTAGGAGTGCTCTGTGAAAGGATTGGTTTTATACACAAACCACTTGTTACCCCATTGGACTTTGAATCATATAAATTCAGTTTAAAAAAATGCCATATAATAAAGAAAAGCGAAACACAAGATTACTCCCACTATTCATGACCAAATGGTGGACATCAAATTCTAAAAAATTGGTGGTGTATTGGAATTTACAATATTTACGTAAACTCGGTTTTTAAAAATTCAGTATAATACAATAAAAACAAAAAATCCTTCGCATCTATTTCTAGAGCTGCATGTAAAATATAATACCGAATATAATCGTTTTGAACATCCCTGTATTTTGTAATATTAGTTTTATTTGATTAAAATGAAATTTAATATCAAAACGAAGTTATAGGATGAAACTACTTAGGAGTGCTCTGTGAAAGGATTGACTTTATACACAAACCGCTTGGTACCCCATTGGACTTTAAATCATACAAATTCAGTTCATAACACTGCCATATATTAAAGAAATGCGAAACACAAGATTACTCCTACTATTCATGACCAAATGGTGAAAATCAAATTTTAAAAAATTGGTCTTGTATTGGCATTTAATATATTTACGTAAACTCGGTTTTTAAAAATTCAGTATAATACAATAAAAACAAAAAATCCTTTGCATCTATTTATAGAGCCGCATGAAAAATATTATAACGAATATAATCGTTTTGAACATCCCTGTATTTTGTAATATTAGTTTTATTTGATTAAAATGAAATTTAATAGCAAAACGAAGTTGTAGGATAAAACTACTTAGGAGTGCTCTGTGAAAGGATTGATTTTATACACAAACCGCTTGGTACCCCATTGGACTTTAAATCATATAGATTCAGTTCATTAATGCCATATAATAAAGATAAGCGAAACACAAGATTACTCCCACTATTCATGACCAAATGGTGGAATACAAATTTTAAAAAATTAGTCTTCTATTGGCATTTAATATATTTACGTAAACTCGGTTTTTAAAAATTCAGTATAATACAATAAAAACAAAAAATCCTTCGCATCTATTTCTAGAGCTGCATGTAAAATATAATACCGAATATAATCGTTGTGAAGATCCCTGTATTTTGTAATTTTAGTTTTATTTGATTAAAATGAAATTTAATAGCAAAACGAAGTTGTAGGATAAAACTACTTAGGAGTGCTCTGTGAAAGGATTGGTTTTATACACAAACCACTTGTTACCCCATTGGACTTTGAATCATATAAATTCAGTTTAAAAAAATGCCATATAATAAAGAAAAGCGAAACACAAGATTACTCCCACTATTCATGACCAAATGGTGGACATCAAATTCTAAAAAATTGGTCTTGTATTGGCATTTAATATATTTACGTAAACTCGGTTTTTAGAAATTCAGTATAATACAATAAAAACAAAAAATCCTTTGCATCTATTTATAGAGCCGCATGAAAAATATTATAACGAATATAATCGTTTTGAACATCCCTGTATTTTGTAATATTAGTTTTATTCGATTAAAATGAAATTTAATAGCAAAACGAAGTTGTAGGATAAAACTACTTAGGAGTGCTCTGTGAAAGGATTGGTTTTATACACAAACCACTTGTTACCCCATTGGACTTTGAATCATATAAATTCAGTTTTAAAAAATGCCATATAATAAAGAAAAGCGAAACACAAGATTACTCCCACTATTCATGACCAAATGGTGGACATAAAATTCTAAAAAATTGGTGGTGTATTGGAATTTACAATATTTACGTAAACTCGGTTTTTAAAAATTCAGTATAATACAATAAAAACAAAAAATCCTTTGCATCTATTTCTAGAGCCGCATGAAAAATATTATAACGAATATAATCGTTTTGAACATCCCTGTATTTTGTAATATTAGTTTTATTTGATTAAAATGAAATTTAATAGCAAAACGAAGTTGTAGGATAAAACTTCTTAGGAGTGCTCTGTGAAAGGATTGGTTTTATACACAAACCACTCGTTACCCCATTGGACTTTGAATCATATAAATTAAGTTTAAAAAAATGCCATATAATAAAGATAAGCGAAACACAAGATTACTCCTACTATTCATGACCAAATGGTGGAAATCAAATTTTAAAAAATTGGTCTTGTATTGGCATTTAATATATTTACGTAAACTCGGTTTTTAAAAATTCAGTATAATACAATAAAAACAAAAAATCCTTTGCATCTATTTCTAGAGCCGCATGAAAAATATTATAACGAATATAAACGTTTTGAACATCCCTGTATTTTGTAATATTAGTTTTATTTGATTAAAATGAAATTTAATATCAAAACGAAGTTATAGGATGAAACTACTTAGGAGTGCTCTGTGAAAGGATTGACTTTATACACAAACCGCTTGGTACCCCATTGGACTTTAAATCATACAAATTCAGTTCATAACACTGCCATATAATAAAGAAATGCGAAACACAAGATTACTCCTACTATTCATGACCAAATGGTGGAAGTCAAATTTTAAAAAATTGGTCTTGTATTGGCATTTAATATATTTACGTAAACTCGGTTTTTAAAAATTCAGTATAATACAATAAAAACAAAAAATCCTTTGCATCTATTTCTAGAGCCGCATGAAAAATATTATAACGAATATAATCGTTTTGAACATCCCTGTATTTTGTAATTTTAGTTTTATTTGATTAAAATGAAATTTAATAGCAAAACGAAGTTGTAGGATAAAACTACTTAGGAGTGCTCTGTGAAAGGATTGATTTTATATACAAACCGCTTGGTACCCTATTGGACTTTAAAGCTAATAAATTCAGTTCATAACACTGCCATATAATAAAGAAATGCGAAACACAAGATTACTCCTACTATTCATGACCAAATGGTGGAAATCAAATTTTAAAAAATTGGCATTGTATTGGCATTTAATATATTTACGTAAACTCGGTTTTTAAAAATTCAGTATAACACAATAAAAACAAAAAATCCTTTGCATCTATTTCTAGAGCCGCATGAAAAATATTATAACGAATATAATCGTTTTGAACATCCCTGTATTTTGTAATATTAGTTTTATTTGATTAAAATGAAATTTAATAGCAAAACGAAGTTGTAGGATAAAACTACTTAGGAGTGCTCTGTGAAAGGATTGATTTTATACACAAACCACTTGGTACCCCATTGGACTTTAAAGCTAATAAATTCAGTTCAAAAAAATGCCATATAATAAAGATAAGCGAAACACAAGATTACTCCCACTATTCATGACCAAATGGTGGAAATCAAATTTTAAAAAATTGGCCTTGTATTGGCATTTAATATATTTACGTAAACTCAGTTTTTAAAAATCCAGTATAATACAATAAAAACAAAAAATCCTTCGCATCTATTTCTAGAGCTGCATGTAAAATATAATACCGAATATAATCGTTTTGAAGATCCATGTATTTTGTAATATTGGTTTTATTTGATTAAAATGAAATTTAATAAGAAAACGAATTTATTGGCTGAAATTATTTAGGAGTGCTTTGTGAAAGGATTGATTTTATACACAAACCAGTTGGCATTTAATATATTTACGTAAACTCGGTTTTTAAAAATTCAGTATAATACAATAAAAACAAAAAATCCTTTGCATCTATTTCTAGAGCCGCATAAAAAATATAATACCGAATATAATCGTTTTGAAGATCCATGTATTTTGTAATATTGGTTTTATTTGATTAAAATGAAATTTAATAAGAAAACGAATTTATAGGCTGAAATTATTTAGGAGTGTTTGTGAAAGGATTGATTTTATACACAAACCACTTGGTACCCCATTGGACTTTAAAGCTAATAAATTCAGTTCATAACAATGCCATATAATAAAGAAAAGCGAAACACAAGATTACTCCTACTATTCATGACCAAATGGTGGAAATCAAATTTTAAAAAATTGGTCTTGTATTGGCATTTAATATATTTACGTAAACTCGGTTTTTAAAAATTCAGTATAATACAATAAAAACAAAAAATCCTTTGCATCTATTTCTAGAGCCGCATGAAAAATATTATAACGAATATAATCGTTTTGAACATCCCTGTATTTTGTAATATTAGTTTTATTTGATTAAAATGAAATTTAATAGCAAAACGAAGTTGTAGGATAAAACTACTTAGGAGTGCTCTGTGAAAGGATTGATTTTATACACAAACCACTTGGTACCCCATTGGACTTTAAAGCTAATAAATTCAGTTCAAAAAAATGCCATATAATAAAGATAAGCGAAACACAAGATTACTCCCACTATTCATGACCAAATGGTGGAAATCAAATTTTAAAAAATTGGCCTTGTATTGGCATTTAATATATTTACGTAAACTCGGTTTTTAAAAATTCAGTATAATACAATAAAAACAAAAAATCCTTTGCATCTATTTCTAGAGCCGCATAAAAAATATAATACCGAATATAATCGTTTTGAAGATCCATGTATTTTGTAATATTGGTTTTATTTGATTAAAATGAAATTTAATAAGAAAACGAATTTATAGGCTGAAATTATTTAGGAGTGTTTGTGAAAGGATTGATTTTATACACAAACCACTTGGTACCCCATTGGACTTTAAAGCTAATAAATTCAGTTCATAACAATGCCATATAATAAAGAAAAGCGAAACACAAGATTACTCCCACTATTCATGACCAAATGGTGGACATCAAATTTTAAAAAATTGGTCTTGTATTGGAATTTACAACATTTACGTAAACTCGGTTTTTAAAAATTCAGTATAATACAATAAAAACAAAAAATCCTTTGCATCTATTTCTAGAGCCGCATGAAAAATATAATAACGAATATAATCGTTTTGAACATCCCTGTATTTTGTAATATTAGTTTTATTTGATTAAAATGAAATTTAATAAGAAAACGAATTTATAGGCTGAAATTATTTAGGAGTGCTTTGTGAAAGGATTGATTTTATACACAAACCGCTTAGTACCCCATTGGACTTTAAAACATATAAATTCAGTTCATAACAATGCCATATAATAAAGAAAAGCGAAACACAAGATTACTCCCACTATTCATGACCACATGGTGGAAATCAAATTTTAAAAAATTGGTCTTGTATTGGCATTTAATATATTTACGTAAACTCGGTTTTTAAAAATTCAGTATATTACAATAAAAACAAAAAATACTTCGCATCTATTTCTAGAGCTACATAAAAAATATAAGAACGAAAATATACATTTTGTACATCCCTGTCCTTTTTAATATTAGTTTTCTATGAATAAAATGAAATTTAATAGCAAAACGAAGTTGTAGTATGAAACTACTTAGGAGTGCTCTGTGAAAGGATTGATTTTATACACAAACCACTTGGTACCCCATTGGACTTTAAAGCTAATAAATTCAGTTCAAAAAAATGCCATATAATAAAGATAAGCGAAACACAAGATTACTCCCACTATTCATGACCAAATGGTGGAAATCAAATTTTAAAAAATTGGTCTTGTATTGGAATTTACAACATTTACGTAAACTCGGTTTTTAAAAATTCAGTATAATACAATAAAAACAAAAAATCCTTTGCATCTATTTCTAGAGCCGCATGAAAAATATAATAACGAATATAATCGTTTTGAAGATCCATGTATTTTGTAATATTGGTTTTATTTGATTAAAATGAAATTTAATAAGAAAACGAATTTATAGGCTGAAATTATTTAGGAGTGTTTGTGAAAGGATTGATTTTATACACAAACCACTTGGTACCCCATTGGACTTTAAAGCTAATAAATTCAGTTCATAACAATGCCATATAATAAAGAAAAGCGAAACACAAGATTACTCCTACTATTCTTGACCAAATGGTGGAAATCAAATTTTAAAAAATTGGTCTTGTATTGGCATTTAATATATTTACGTAAACTCGGTTTTTAAAAATGCAGTATAATACAATAAAAACAAAAAATCCTTTGCATCTATTTCTAGAGCCGCATGAAAAATATTATAACGAATATAATCGTTTTGAACATCCCTGTATTTTGTAATTTTAGTTTTATTTGATTAAAATGAAATTTAATAGCAAAACGAAGTTGTAGGATAAAACTACTTAGGAGTGCTCTGTGAAAAGATTGATTTTATACACAAACCACTTGGTACCCCATTGGACTTTAAAGCTAATAAATTCAGTTCAAAAAAATGCCATATAATAAAGATAAGCGAAACACAAGATTACTCCCACTATTCATGACCAAATGGTGGAAATCAAATTTTAAAAAATTGGCCTTGTATTGGCATTTAATATATTTACGTAAACTCGGTTTTTAAAAATTCAGTATAATACAATAAAAACAAAAAATCCTTTGCATCTATTTCTAGAGCCGCATAAAAAATATAATACCGAATATAATCGTTTTGAAGATCCATGTATTTTGTAATATTGGTTTTATTTGATTAAAATGAAATTTAATAAGAAAACGAATTTATAGGCTGAAATTATTTAGGAGTGTTTGTGAAAGGATTGATTTTATACACAAACCACTTGGTACCCCATTGGACTTTAAAGCTAATAAATTCAGTTCATAACAATGCCATATAATAAAGAAAAGCGAAACACAAGATTACTCCCACTATTCATGACCAAATGGTGGACATCAAATTTTAAAAAATTGGTCTTGTATTGGAATTTACAACATTTACGTAAACTCGGTTTTTAAAAATTCAGTATAATACAATAAAAACAAAAAATCCTTTGCATCTATTTCTAGAGCCGCATGAAAAATATAATAACGAATATAATCGTTTTGAACATCCCTGTATTTTGTAATATTAGTTTTATTTGATTAAAATGAAATTTAATAAGAAAACGAATTTATAGGCTGAAATTATTTAGGAGTGCTTTGTGAAAGGATTGATTTTATACACAAACCGCTTAGTACCCCATTGGACTTTAAAACATATAAATTCAGTTCATAACAATGCCATATAATAAAGAAAAGCGAAACACAAGATTACTCCCACTATTCATGACCAAATGGTGGAAATCAAATTTTAAAAAATTGGCCTTGTATTGGCATTTAATATATTTACGTAAACTCGGTTTTTAAAAATTCAGTATAATACAATAAAAACAAAAAATCCTTTGCATCTATTTCTAGAGCCGCATGAAAAATATAATACCGAATATAATCGTTTTGAAGATCCATGTATTTTGTAATATTAGTTTTATTTGATTAAAATGAAATTTAATAAGAAAACGAATTTATAGGCTGAAATTATTTAGGAGTGCTTTGTGAAAGGATTGATTTTATACACAAACCGCTTAGTACCCCATTGGACTTTAAAACATATAAATTCAGTTCATAACAATGCCATATAATAAAGAAAAGCGAAACACAAGATTACTCCCACTATTCATGACCACATGGTGGAAATCAAATTTTAAAAAATTGGTCTTGTATTGGAATTTACAACATTTACGTAAACTCGGTTTTTAAAAATTCAGTATAATACATTAAAACAAAAAATCCTTTGCATCTATTTCTAGAGCCGCATAAAAAATATAATACCAAATATAATCGTTTTGAAGATCCATGTATTTTGTAATATTGGTTTTATTTGATTAAAATGAAATTTAATAAGAAAACGAATTTATAGGCTGAAATTATTTAGGAGTGTTTGTGAAAGGATTGATTTTATACACAAACCACTTGGTACCCCATTGGACTTTAAAGCTAATAAATTCAGTTCATAACAATGCCATATAATAAAGAAAAGCGAAACACAAGATTACTCCTACTATTCATGACCAAATGGTGGAAATCAAATTTTAAAAAATTGGTCTTGTATTGGCATTTAATATATTTACGTAAACTCGGTTTTTAAAAATTCAGTATAATACAATAAAAACAAAAAATCCTTTGCATCTATTTCTAGAGCCGCATGAAAAATATTATAACGAATATAATCGTTTTGAACATCCCTGTATTTTGTAATATTAGTTTTATTTGATTAAAATGAAATTTAATAGCAAAACGAAGTTGTAGGATAAAACTACTTAGGAGTGCTCTGTGAAAGGATTGATTTTATACACAAACCACTTGGTACCCCATTGGACTTTAAAGCTAATAAATTCAGTTCAAAAAAATGCCATATAATAAAGATAAGCGAAACACAAGATTACTCCCACTATTCATGACCAAATGGTGGAAATCAAATTTTAAAAAATTGGCCTTGTATTGGCATTTAATATATTTACGTAAACTCGGTTTTTAAAAATTCAGTATAATACAATAAAAACAAAAAATCCTTTGCATCTATTTCTAGAGCCGCATAAAAAATATAATACCGAATATAATCGTTTTGAAGATCCATGTATTTTGTAATATTGGTTTTATTTGATTAAAATGAAATTTAATAAGAAAACGAATTTATAGGCTGAAATTATTTAGGAGTGTTTGTGAAAGGATTGATTTTATACACAAACCGCTTAGTACCCCATTGGACTTTAAAACATATAAATTCAGTTCATAACAATGCCATATAATAAAGAAAAGCGAAACACAAGATTACTCCCACTATTCATGACCACATGGTGGAAATCAAATTTTAAAAAATTGGTCTTGTATTGGCATTTAATATATTTACGTAAACTCGGTTTTTAAAAATTCAGTATAATACAATAAAAACAAAAAATCCTTTGCATCTATTTCTAGAGCCGCATGAAAAATATAATAACGAATATAATCGTTTTGAAGATCCCTGTATTTTGTATTATTAGTTTTATTTGATTAAAATGAAATTTAATAAGAAAACGAATTTATAGGCTGAAATTATTTAGGAGTGCTTTGTGAAAGGATTGATTTTATACACAAACCGCTTAGTACCCCATTGGACTTTAAAACATATAAATTCAGTTCATAACAATGCCATATAATAAAGAAAAGCGAAACACAAGATTACTCCCACTATTCATGACCAAATGGTGGAAATCAAATTTTAAAAAATTGGTCTTGTATTGGCATATAATATATTTACGTAAACTCGGTTTTTAAAAATTCAGTATAATACAATAAAAACAAAAAATCCTTCGCATTTATTTCTAGAGCTGCATGTAAAATATAATACCGAATATAATCGTTTTGAAGATCCATGTATTTTGTAATATTGGTTTTATTTGATTAAAATGAAATTTAATAAGAAAACGAATTTATAGGCTGAAATTATTTAGGAGTGTTTGTGAAAGGATTGATTTTATACACAAACCACTTGGTACCCCATTGGACTTTAAAGCTAATAAATTCAGTTCATAACAATGCCATATAATAAAGAAAAGCGAAACACAAGATTACTCCCACTATTCATGACCAAATGGTGGACATTAAATTTTAAAAAATTGGTCTTGTATTGGAATTTACAACATTTACGTAAACTCGGTTTTTAAAAATTCAGTATAATACAATAAAAACAAAAAATCCTTTGCATCTATTTCTAGAGCCGCATGAAAAATATAATAACGAATATAATCGTTTTGAAGATCCCTGTATTTTGTATTATTAGTTTTATTTGATTAAAATGAAATTTAATAAGAAAACGAATTTATAGGCTGAAATTATTTAGGAGTGCTTTGTGAAAGGATTGATTTTATACACAAACCGCTTAGTACCCCATTGGACTTTAAAACATATAAATTCAGTTCATAACAATGCCATATAATAAAGAAAAGCGAAACACAAGATTACTCCCACTATTCATGACCAAATGGTGGAAATCAAATTTTAAAAAATTGGTCTTGTATTGGCATATAATATATTTACGTAAACTCGGTTTTTAAAAATTCAGTATAATACAATAAAAACAAAAAATCCTTCGCATTTATTTCTAGAGCTGCATGTAAAATATAATACCGAATATAATCGTTTTGAAGATCCCTGTATTTTGTAATTTTAGTTTTATTTGATTAAAATGAAATTTAATAGCAAAACGAATTTATAGGCTGAAATTATTTAGGAGTGCTCTGTGAAAGGATTGATTTTATACACAAACCGCTTGGTACCCCATTGGACTTTAAAGCTAATAAATTCAGTTCATAACAATGCCATATAATAAAGAAAAGCGAAACACAAGATTACTCCCACTATTCATGACCAAATGGTGGACATCAAATTTTAAAAAATTGGTCTTGTATTGGAATTTACAACATTTACGTAAACTCGGTTTTTAAAAATTCAGTATAATACAATAAAAACAAAAAATCCTTTGCATCTATTTCTAGAGCCGCATGAAAAATATAATAACGAATATAATCGTTTTGAACATCCCTGTATTTTGTAATATTAGTTTTATTTGATTAAAATGAAATTTAATAAGAAAACGAATTTATAGGCTGAAATTATTTAGGAGTGCTTTGTGAAAGGATTGATTTTATACACAAACCGCTTAGTACCCCATTGGACTTTAAAACATATAAATTCAGTTCATAACAATGCCATATAATAAAGAAAAGCGAAACACAAGATTACTCCCACTATTCATGACCACATGGTGGAAATCAAATTTTAAAAAATTGGTCTTGTATTGGCATTTAATATATTTACGTAAACTCGGTTTTTAAAAATTCAGTATATTACAATAAAAACAAAAAATACTTCGCATCTATTTCTAGAGCTACATAAAAAATATAAGAACGAAAATATACATTTTGTACATCCCTGTCCTTTTTAATATTAGTTTTCTATGAATAAAATGAAATTTAATAGCAAAACGAAGTTGTAGTATGAAACTACTTAGGAGTGCTCTGTGAAAGGATTGATTTTATACACAAACCACTTGGTACCCCATTGGACTTTAAAGCTAATAAATTCAGTTCAAAAAAATGCCATATAATAAAGATAAGCGAAACACAAGATTACTCCCACTATTCATGACCAAATGGTGGAAATCAAATTTTAAAAAATTGGTCTTGTATTGGAATTTACAACATTTACGTAAACTCGGTTTTTAAAAATTCAGTATAATACAATAAAAACAAAAAATCCTTTGCATCAATTTCTAGAGCCGCATGAAAAATATAATAACGAATATAATCGTTTTGAAGATCCATGTATTTTGTAATATTGGTTTTATTTGATTAAAATGAAATTTAATAAGAAAACGAATTTATAGGCTGAAATTATTTAGGAGTGTTTGTGAAAGGATTGATTTTATACACAAACCACTTGGTACCCCATTGGACTTTAAAGCTAATAAATTCAGTTCATAACAATGCCATATAATAAAGAAAAGCGAAACATAAGATTACTCCTACTATTCATGACCAAATGGTGGACATCAAATTTTAAAAAATTGGTCTTGTATTGGCATTTAATATATTTACGTAAACTCGGTTTTTAAAAATTCAGTATAATACAATAAAAACAAAAAATCCTTTGCATCTATTTCTAGAGCCGCATGAAAAATATTATAACGAATATAATCGTTTTGAACATCCCTGTATTTTGTAATATTAGTTTTATTTGATTAAAATGAAATTTAATAGCAAAACGAAGTTGTAGGATAAAACTACTTAGGAGTGCTCTGTGAAAGGATTGATTTTATACACAAACCACTTGGTACCCCATTGGACTTTAAAGCTAATAAATTCAGTTCAAAAAAATGCCATATAATAAAGATAAGCGAAACACAAGATTACTCCCACTATTCATGACCAAATGGTGGAAATCAAATTTTAAAAAATTGGCCTTGTATTGGCATTTAATATATTTACGTAAACTCGATTTTTAAAAATTCAGTATAATACAATAAAAACAAAAAATCCTTTGCATCTATTTCTAGAGCCGCATAAAAAATATAATACCGAATATAATCGTTTTGAAGATCCATGTATTTTGTAATATTGGTTTTATTTGATTAAAATGAAATTTAATAAGAAAACGAATTTATAGGCTGAAATTATTTAGGAGTGTTTGTGAAAGGATTGATTTTATACACAAACCACTTGGTACCCCATTGGACTTTAAAGCTAATAAATTCAGTTCATAACAATGCCATATAATAAAGAAAAGCGAAACACAAGATTACTCCCACTATTCATGACCAAATGGTGGACATCAAATTTTAAAAAATTGGTCTTGTATTGGAATTTACAACATTTACGTAAACTCGGTTTTTAAAAATTCAGTATAATACAATAAAAACAAAAAATCCTTTGCATCTATTTCTAGAGCCGCATGAAAAATATAATAACGAATATAATCGTTTTGAACATCCCTGTATTTTGTAATATTAGTTTTATTTGATTAAAATGAAATTTAATAAGAAAACGAATTTATAGGCTGAAATTATTTAGGAGTGCTTTGTGAAAGGATTGATTTTATACACAAACCGCTTAGTACCCCATTGGACTTTAAAACATATAAATTCAGTTCATAACAATGCCATATAATAAAGAAAAGCGAAACACAAGATTACTCCCACTATTCATGACCACATGGTGGAAATCAAATTTTAAAAAATTGGTCTTGTATTGGCATTTAATATATTTACGTAAACTCGGTTTTTAAAAATTCAGTATATTACAATAAAAACAAAAAATACTTCGCATCTATTTCTAGAGCTACATAAAAAATATAAGAACGAAAATATACATTTTGTACATCCCTGTCCTTTTTAATATTAGTTTTCTATGAATAAAATGAAATTTAATAGCAAAACGAATTTATAGGCTGAAATTATTTAGGAGTGTTTGTGAAAGGATTGATTTTATACACAAACCACTTGGTACCCCATTGGACTTTAAAGCTAATAAATTCAGTTCATAACAATGCCATATAATAAAGAAAAGCGAAACACAAGATTACTCCCACTATTCATGACCAAATGGTGGACATCAAATTTTAAAAAATTGGTCTTGTATTGGAATTTACAACATTTACGTAAACTCGGTTTTTAAAAATTCAGTATAATACAATAAAAACAAAAAATCCTTTGCATCTATTTCTAGAGCCGCATAAAAAATATAATACCGAATATAATCGTTTTGAAGATCCATGTATTTTGTAATATTAGTTTTATTTGATTAAAATGAAATTTAATAAGAAAACGAATTTATAGGCTGAAATTATTTAGGAGTGTTTGTGAAAGGATTGATTTTATACACAAACCACTTGGTACCCCATTGGACTTTAAAGCTAATAAATTCAGTTCATAACAATGCCATATAATAAAGAAAAGCGAAACACAAGATTACTCCTACTATTCATGACCAAATGGTGGAAATCAAATTTTAAAAAATTGGTCTTGTATTGGCATTTAATATATTTACGTAAACTCGGTTTTTAAAAATTCAGTATAATACAATAAAAACAAAAAATCCTTTGCATCTATTTCTAGAGCCGCATGAAAAATATTATAACGAATATAATCGTTTTGAACATCCCTGTATTTTGTAATATTAGTTTTATTTGATTAAAATGAAATTTAATAGCAAAACGAAGTTGTAGGATAAAACTACTTAGGAGTGCTCTGTGAAAGGATTGATTTTATACACAAACCACTTGGTACCCCATTGGACTTTAAAGCTAATAAATTCATTTCAAAAAAATGCCATATAATAAAGATAAGTGAAACACAAGATTACTCCCACTATTCATGACCAAATGGTGGAAATCAAATTTTAAAAAATTGGCCTTGTATTGGCATTTAATATATTTACGTAAACTCGGTTTTTAAAAATTCAGTATAATACAATAAAAACAAAAAATCCTTTGCATCTATTTCTAGAGCCGCATAAAAAATATAATACCGAATATAATCGTTTTGAAGATCCATGTATTTTGTAATATTGGTTTTATTTGATTAAAATGAAATTTAATAAGAAAACGAATTTATAGGCTGAAATTATTTAGGAGTGTTTGTGAAAGGATTGATTTTATACACAAACCACTTGGTACCCCATTGGACTTTAAAGCTAATAAATTCAGTTCATAACAATGCCATATAATAAAGAAAAGCGAAACACAAGATTACTCCCACTATTCATGACCAAATGGTGGACATCAAATTTTAAAAAATTGGTCTTGTATTGGAATTTACAACATTTACGTAAACTCGGTTTTTAAAAATTCAGTATAATACAATAAAAACAAAAAATCCTTTGCATCTATTTCTAGAGCCGCATGAAAAATATAATAACGAATATAATCGTTTTGAACATCCCTGTATTTTGTAATATTAGTTTTATTTGATTAAAATGAAATTTAATAAGAAAACGAATTTATAGGCTGAAATTATTTAGGAGTGCTTTGTGAAAGGATTGATTTTATACACAAACCGCTTAGTACCCCATTGGACTTTAAAACATATAAATTCAGTTCATAACAATGCCATATAATAAAGAAAAGCGAAACACAAGATTACTCCCACTATTCATGACCAAATGGTGGAAATCAAATTTTAAAAAATTGGTCTTGTATTGGCATATAATATATTTACGTAAACTCGGTTTTGAAAAATTCAGTATAATACAATAAAAACAAAAAATCCTTCGCATTTATTTCTAGAGCTGCATGTAAAATATAATACCGAATATAATCGTTTTGAAGATCCCTGTATTTTGTAATTTTAGTTTTATTTGATTAAAATGAAATTTAATAGCAAAACGAATTTATAGGCTGAAATTATTTAGGAGTGCTCTGTGAAAGGATTGATTTTATGCACAAACCGCTTGGTACCCCATTGGACTTTAAAGCTCATAAATTCAGTTCATAACACTGCCATATAATAAAGAAATGCGAAACACAAGATTACTCCTACTATTCATGACCAAATGGTGGAAATCAAATTTTAAAGAATTGGTCTTGTATTGGCATTTAATATATTTACGTAAACTCGGTTTTTAAAAATTCAGTATAATACAATAAAAACAAAAAATCCTTTGCATCTATTTCTAGAGCCGCATGAAAAATATTATAACGAATATAATCGTTTTGAACATCCCTGTATTTTGTAATATTAGTTTTATTTGATTAAAATGAAATTTAATAGCAAAACGAAGTTGTAAAATAAAACTACTTAGGAGTGCTCTGTGAAAGGATTGGTTTTATACACAAACCACTTGTTACCCCATTGGACTTTGAATCATATAAATTCAGTTTAAAAAAATGCCATATAAAAAAGATAAGCGAAACACAAGATTACTCCTACTATTCATGACCAAATGGTGGAAATCAAATTTTAAAAAATTGGTCTTGTATTGGCATATAATATATTTACGTAAACTCGGTTTTTAGAAATTCAGTATAATACAATGAAAACAAAAAATCCTTTGCATCTATTTCTAGAGCCGCATGAAAAATATAACAACGAAAATAATCGTTTTGAACAACCTCGTATTTTTTCATATTAGTTTTATTTGATTAAAATGAATTTTAATAACAAAACGAAGTTGTAGGATGAAACTACTTAGAAGTGCTCTGTGAAAGGATTAATTTTATACACAAACCACTTGGTACCCCATTGGACTTTAAATCATATAAATTCAGTTTAAAAAAATGCCATATAATAAAGACAAGCGAAACACAAGATTACTCCCACTATTCATGACCAAATGGTGGAATACAAATTTTAAAAAATTGGTCTTGTATTGGCATTTAATATATTTACGTAAACTCGGTTTTTAAAAATTCAGTATAATACAATAAAAACAAAAAATCCTTCGCATCTATTTATAGAGCCGCATGAAAAATATTATAACGAATATAATCGTTTTGAACATCCCTGTATTTTGTAATATTAGTTTATTCGATTAAAATGAAATTTAATAGCAAAACGAAGTTGTAGGCTGAAGTTATTTAGGAGTGCTTTGTGAACGGATTGATTTTATACAGAAACCGCTTGGTACCCCATTGGACTTTAAATCATATAAATTCAGTTTAAAAAAATGCCATATAATAAAGACAAGCGAAACACAAGATTACTCCCACTATTCATGACCAAATGGTGGAATACAAATTTTAAAAAATTGGTCTTGTATTGGCATTTAATATATTTACGTAAACTCGGTTTTTAAAAATTCAGTATAATACAATAAAAACAAAAAATCCTTCGCATCTATTTCTAGAGCTGCATGTAAAATATAATACCGAATATAATCGTTGTGAAGATCCCTGTATTTTGTAATTTTAGTTTTATTTGATTAAAATGAAATTTAATAGCAAAACGAAGTTGTAGGATAAAACTACTTAGGAGTGCTCTGTGAAAGGATTGGTTTTATACACAAACCACTTGTTACCCCATTGGACTTTGAATCATATAAATTCAGTTTAAAAAAATGCCATATAATAAAGAAAAGCGAAACACAAGATTACTCCCACTATTCATGACCAAATGGTGGACATCAAATTCTAAAAAATTGGTGGTGTATTGGAATTTACAATATTTACGTAAACTCGGTTTTTAAAAATTCAGTATAATACAATAAAAACAAAAAATCCTTCGCATCTATTTCTAGAGCTGCATGTAAAATATAATACCGAATATAATCGTTGTGAAGATCCCTGTATTTTGTAATTTTAGTTTTATTTGATTAAAATGAAATTTAATAAGAAAACGAATTTATAGGCTGAAATTATTTAGGAGTGCTTTGTGAAAGGATTGATTTTATACACAAACCGCTTAGTACCCCATTGGACTTTAAAACATATAAATTCAGTTCATAACAATGCCATATAATAAAGAAAAGCGAAACACAAGATTACTCCCACTATTCATGACCACATGGTGGAAATCAAATTTTAAAAAATTGGTCTTGTATTGGCATTTAATATATTTACGTAAACTCGGTTTTTAAAAATTCAGTATATTACAATAAAAACAAAAAATACTTCGCATCTATTTCTAGAGCTACATAAAAAATATAAGAACGAAAATATACATTTTGTACATCCCTGTCCTTTTTAATATTAGTTTTCTATGAATAAAATGAAATTTAATAGCAAAACGAAGTTGTAGTATGAAACTACTTAGGAGTGCTCTGTGAAAGGATTGATTTTATACACAAACCACTTGGTACCCCATTGGACTTTAAAGCTAATAAATTCAGTTCAAAAAAATGCCATATAATAAAGATAAGCGAAACACAAGATTACTCCCACTATTCATGACCAAATGGTGGAAATCAAATTTTAAAAAATTGGTCTTGTATTGGAATTTACAACATTTACGTAAACTCGGTTTTTAAAAATTCAGTATAATACAATAAAAACAAAAAATCCTTTGCATCAATTTCTAGAGCCGCATGAAAAATATAATAACGAATATAATCGTTTTGAAGATCCATGTATTTTGTAATATTGGTTTTATTTGATTAAAATGAAATTTAATAAGAAAACGAATTTATAGGCTGAAATTATTTAGGAGTGTTTGTGAAAGGATTGATTTTATACACAAACCACTTGGTACCCCATTGGACTTTAAAGCTAATAAATTCAGTTCATAACAATGCCATATAATAAAGAAAAGCAAAACATAAGATTACTCCTACTATTCATGACCAAATGGTGGACATCAAATTTTAAAAAATTGGTCTTGTATTGGCATTTAATATATTTACGTAAACTCGGTTTTTAAAAATTCAGTATAATACAATAAAAACAAAAAATCCTTTGCATCTATTTCTAGAGCCGCATGAAAAATATTATAACGAATATAATCGTTTTGAACATCCCTGTATTTTGTAATATTAGTTTTATTTGATTAAAATGAAATTTAATAGCAAAACGAAGTTGTAGGATAAAACTACTTAGGAGTGCTCTGTGAAAGGATTGATTTTATACACAAACCACTTGGTACCCCATTGGACTTTAAAGCTAATAAATTCAGTTCAAAAAAATGCCATATAATAAAGATAAGCGAAACACAAGATTACTCCCACTATTCATGACCAAATGGTGGAAATCAAATTTTAAAAAATTGGCCTTGTATTGGCATTTAATATATTTACGTAAACTCGATTTTTAAAAATTCAGTATAATACAATAAAAACAAAAAATCCTTTGCATCTATTTCTAGAGCCGCATAAAAAATATAATACCGAATATAATCGTTTTGAAGATCCATGTATTTTGTAATATTGGTTTTATTTGATTAAAATGAAATTTAATAAGAAAACGAATTTATAGGCTGAAATTATTTAGGAGTGTTTGTGAAAGGATTGATTTTATACACAAACCACTTGGTACCCCATTGGACTTTAAAGCTAATAAATTCAGTTCATAACAATGCCATATAATAAAGAAAAGCGAAACACAAGATTACTCCCACTATTCATGACCAAATGGTGGACATCAAATTTTAAAAAATTGGTCTTGTATTGGAATTTACAACATTTACGTAAACTCGGTTTTTAAAAATTCAGTATAATACAATAAAAACAAAAAATCCTTTGCATCTATTTCTAGAGCCGCATGAAAAATATAATAACGAATATAATCGTTTTGAACATCCCTGTATTTTGTAATATTAGTTTTATTTGATTAAAATGAAATTTAATAAGAAAACGAATTTATAGGCTGAAATTATTTAGGAGTGCTTTGTGAAAGGATTGATTTTATACACAAACCGCTTAGTACCCCATTGGACTTTAAAACATATAAATTCAGTTCATAACAATGCCATATAATAAAGAAAAGCGAAACACAAGATTACTCCCACTATTCATGACCACATGGTGGAAATCAAATTTTAAAAAATTGGTCTTGTATTGGCATTTAATATATTTACGTAAACTCGGTTTTTAA
The DNA here is from genome assembly GCA_963971155.1 of Anthrax anthrax. Lineage (NCBI taxonomy): Eukaryota > Metazoa > Arthropoda > Insecta > Diptera > Bombyliidae > Anthrax > Anthrax anthrax. The sequence continues at coordinate 10,412,126 of OZ020122.1, read as the reverse complement.
AAATTCAGTATATTACAATAAAAACAAAAAATACTTCGCATCTATTTCTAGAGCTACATAAAAAATATAAGAACGAAAATATACATTTTGTACATCCCTGTCCTTTTTAATATTAGTTTTCTATGAATAAAATGAAATTTAATAGCAAAACGAATTTATAGGCTGAAATTATTTAGGAGTGTTTGTGAAAGGATTGATTTTATACACAAACCACTTGGTACCCCATTGGACTTTAAAGCTAATAAATTCAGTTCATAACAATGCCATATAATAAAGAAAAGCGAAACACAAGATTACTCCCACTATTCATGACCAAATGGTGGACATCAAATTTTAAAAAATTGGTCTTGTATTGGAATTTACAACATTTACGTAAACTCGGTTTTTAAAAATTCAGTATAATACAATAAAAACAAAAAATCCTTTGCATCTATTTCTAGAGCCGCATAAAAAATATAATACCGAATATAATCGTTTTGAAGATCCATGTATTTTGTAATATTAGTTTTATTTGATTAAAATGAAATTTAATAAGAAAACGAATTTATAGGCTGAAATTATTTAGGAGTGTTTGTGAAAGGATTGATTTTATACACAAACCACTTGGTACCCCATTGGACTTTAAAGCTAATAAATTCAGTTCATAACAATGCCATATAATAAAGAAAAGCGAAACACAAGATTACTCCTACTATTCATGACCAAATGGTGGAAATCAAATTTTAAAAAATTGGTCTTGTATTGGCATTTAATATATTTACGTAAACTCGGTTTTTAAAAATTCAGTATAATACAATAAAAACAAAAAATCCTTTGCATCTATTTCTAGAGCCGCATGAAAAATATTATAACGAATATAATCGTTTTGAACATCCCTGTATTTTGTAATATTAGTTTTATTTGATTAAAATGAAATTTAATAGCAAAACGAAGTTGTAGGATAAAACTACTTAGGAGTGCTCTGTGAAAGGATTGATTTTATACACAAACCACTTGGTACCCCATTGGACTTTAAAGCTAATAAATTCATTTCAAAAAAATGCCATATAATAAAGATAAGTGAAACACAAGATTACTCCCACTATTCATGACCAAATGGTGGAAATCAAATTTTAAAAAATTGGCCTTGTATTGGCATTTAATATATTTACGTAAACTCGGTTTTTAAAAATTCAGTATAATACAATAAAAACAAAAAATCCTTTGCATCTATTTCTAGAGCCGCATAAAAAATATAATACCGAATATAATCGTTTTGAAGATCCATGTATTTTGTAATATTGGTTTTATTTGATTAAAATGAAATTTAATAAGAAAACGAATTTATAGGCTGAAATTATTTAGGAGTGTTTGTGAAAGGATTGATTTTATACACAAACCACTTGGTACCCCATTGGACTTTAAAGCTAATAAATTCAGTTCATAACAATGCCATATAATAAAGAAAAGCGAAACACAAGATTACTCCCACTATTCATGACCAAATGGTGGACATCAAATTTTAAAAAATTGGTCTTGTATTGGAATTTACAACATTTACGTAAACTCGGTTTTTAAAAATTCAGTATAATACAATAAAAACAAAAAATCCTTTGCATCTATTTCTAGAGCCGCATGAAAAATATAATAACGAATATAATCGTTTTGAACATCCCTGTATTTTGTAATATTAGTTTTATTTGATTAAAATGAAATTTAATAAGAAAACGAATTTATAGGCTGAAATTATTTAGGAGTGCTTTGTGAAAGGATTGATTTTATACACAAACCGCTTAGTACCCCATTGGACTTTAAAACATATAAATTCAGTTCATAACAATGCCATATAATAAAGAAAAGCGAAACACAAGATTACTCCCACTATTCATGACCAAATGGTGGAAATCAAATTTTAAAAAATTGGTCTTGTATTGGCATATAATATATTTACGTAAACTCGGTTTTTAAAAATTCAGTATAATACAATAAAAACAAAAAATCCTTCGCATTTATTTCTAGAGCTGCATGTAAAATATAATACCGAATATAATCGTTTTGAAGATCCCTGTATTTTGTAATTTTAGTTTTATTTGATTAAAATGAAATTTAATAGCAAAACGAATTTATAGGCTGAAATTATTTAGGAGTGCTCTGTGAAAGGATTGATTTTATGCACAAACCGCTTGGTACCCCATTGGACTTTAAAGCTCATAAATTCAGTTCATAACACTGCCATATAATAAAGAAATGCGAAACACAAGATTACTCCTACTATTCATGACCAAATGGTGGAAATCAAATTTTAAAGAATTGGTCTTGTATTGGCATTTAATATATTTACGTAAACTCGGTTTTTAAAAATTCAGTATAATACAATAAAAACAAAAAATCCTTTGCATCTATTTCTAGAGCCGCATGAAAAATATTATAACGAATATAATCGTTTTGAACATCCCTGTATTTTGTAATATTAGTTTTATTTGATTAAAATGAAATTTAATAGCAAAACGAAGTTGTAAAATAAAACTACTTAGGAGTGCTCTGTGAAAGGATTGGTTTTATACACAAACCACTTGTTACCCCATTGGACTTTGAATCATATAAATTCAGTTTAAAAAAATGCCATATAAAAAAGATAAGCGAAACACAAGATTACTCCTACTATTCATGACCAAATGGTGGAAATCAAATTTTAAAAAATTGGTCTTGTATTGGCATATAATATATTTACGTAAACTCGGTTTTTAGAAATTCAGTATAATACAATGAAAACAAAAAATCCTTTGCATCTATTTCTAGAGCCGCATGAAAAATATAACAACGAAAATAATCGTTTTGAACAACCTCGTATTTTTTCATATTAGTTTTATTTGATTAAAATGAATTTTAATAACAAAACGAAGTTGTAGGATGAAACTACTTAGAAGTGCTCTGTGAAAGGATTAATTTTATACACAAACCACTTGGTACCCCATTGGACTTTAAATCATATAAATTCAGTTTAAAAAAATGCCATATAATAAAGACAAGCGAAACACAAGATTACTCCCACTATTCATGACCAAATGGTGGAATACAAATTTTAAAAAATTGGTCTTGTATTGGCATTTAATATATTTACGTAAACTCGGTTTTTAAAAATTCAGTATAATACAATAAAAACAAAAAATCCTTCGCATCTATTTATAGAGCCGCATGAAAAATATTATAACGAATATAATCGTTTTGAACATCCCTGTATTTTGTAATATTAGTTTATTCGATTAAAATGAAATTTAATAGCAAAACGAAGTTGTAGGCTGAAGTTATTTAGGAGTGCTTTGTGAACGGATTGATTTTATACAGAAACCGCTTGGTACCCCATTGGACTTTAAATCATATAAATTCAGTTTAAAAAAATGCCATATAATAAAGACAAGCGAAACACAAGATTACTCCCACTATTCATGACCAAATGGTGGAATACAAATTTTAAAAAATTGGTCTTGTATTGGCATTTAATATATTTACGTAAACTCGGTTTTTAAAAATTCAGTATAATACAATAAAAACAAAAAATCCTTCGCATCTATTTCTAGAGCTGCATGTAAAATATAATACCGAATATAATCGTTGTGAAGATCCCTGTATTTTGTAATTTTAGTTTTATTTGATTAAAATGAAATTTAATAGCAAAACGAAGTTGTAGGATAAAACTACTTAGGAGTGCTCTGTGAAAGGATTGGTTTTATACACAAACCACTTGTTACCCCATTGGACTTTGAATCATATAAATTCAGTTTAAAAAAATGCCATATAATAAAGAAAAGCGAAACACAAGATTACTCCCACTATTCATGACCAAATGGTGGACATCAAATTCTAAAAAATTGGTGGTGTATTGGAATTTACAATATTTACGTAAACTCGGTTTTTAAAAATTCAGTATAATACAATAAAAACAAAAAATCCTTCGCATCTATTTCTAGAGCTGCATGTAAAATATAATACCGAATATAATCGTTGTGAAGATCCCTGTATTTTGTAATTTTAGTTTTATTTGATTAAAATGAAATTTAATAGCAAAACGAAGTTGTAGGATAAAACTACTTAGGAGTGCTCTGTGAAAGGATTGGTTTTATACACAAACCACTTGTTACCCCATTGGACTTTGAATCATATAAATTCAGTTTAAAAAAATGCCATATAATAAAGAAAAGCGAAACACAAGATTACTCCCACTATTCATGACCAAATGGTGGACATCAAATTCTAAAAAATTGGTGGTGTATTGGAATTTACAATATTTACGTAAACTCGGTTTTTAAAAATTCAGTATAATACAATAAAAACAAAAAATCCTTCGCATCTATTTCTAGAGCTGCATGTAAAATATAATACCGAATATAATCGTTTTGAAGATCCCTGTATTTTGTAATATTAGTTTTATTTGATTAAAATGAAATTTAATATCAAAACGAAGTTATAGGATGAAACTACTTAGGAGTGCTCTGTGAAAGGATTGACTTTATACACAAACCGCTTGGTACCCCATTGGACTTTAAATCATACAAATTCAGTTCATAACACTGCCATATATTAAAGAAATGCGAAACACAAGATTACTCCTACTATTCATGACCAAATGGTGAAAATCAAATTTTAAAAAATTGGTCTTGTATTGGCATTTAATATATTTACGTAAACTCGGTTTTTAAAAATTCAGTATAATACAATAAAAACAAAAAATCCTTTGCATCTATTTATAGAGCCGCATGAAAAATATTATAACGAATATAATCGTTTTGAACATCCCTGTATTTTGTAATATTAGTTTTATTCGATTAAAATGAAATTTAATAGCAAAACGAAGTTGTAGGATAAAACTACTTAGGAGTGCTCTGTGAAAGGATTGGTTTTATACACAAACCACTTGTTACCCCATTGGACTTTGAATCATATAAATTCAGTTTTAAAAAATGCCATATAATAAAGAAAAGCGAAACACAAGATTACTCCCACTATTCATGACCAAATGGTGGACATAAAATTCTAAAAAATTGGTGGTGTACTGGAATTTACAATATTTACGTAAACTCGGTTTTTAAAAATTCAGTATAATACAATAAAAACAAAAAATCCTTTGCATCTATTTCTAGAGCCGCATGAAAAATATTATAACGAATATAATCGTTTTGAACATCCCTGTATTTTGTAATATTAGTTTTATTTGATTAAAATGAAATTTAATAGCAAAACGAAGTTGTAGGATAAAACTTCTTAGGAGTGCTCTGTGAAAGGATTGGTTTTATACACAAACCACTTGTTACCCCATTGGACTTTGAATCATATAAATTAAGTTTAAAAAAATGCCATATAATAAAGATAAGCGAAACACAAGATTACTCCCACTATTCATGACCAAATGGTGGAAATCAAATTTTAAAAAATTGGTCTTGTATTGGCATTTAATATATTTACGTAAACTCGGTTTTTAAAAATTCAGTATAATACAATAAAAACAAAAAATCCTTTGCATCTATTTCTAGAGCCGCATGAAAAATATTATAACGAATATAATCGTTTTGAACATCCCTGTATTTTGTAATATTAGTTTTATTTGATTAAAATGAAATTTAATAGCAAAACGAAGTTGTAGGATAAAACTACTTAGGAGTGCTCTGTGAAAGGATTGATTTTATACACAAACCACTTGGTACCCCATTGGACTTTAAAGCTAATAAATTCAGTTCAAAAAAATGCCATATAATAAAGATAAGCGAAACACAAGATTACTCCCACTATTCATGACCAAATGGTGGAAATCAAATTTTAAAAAATTGGTCTTGTATTGGCATTTAATATATTTACGTAAACTCGATTTTTAAAAATTCAGTATAATACAATAAAAACAAAAAATCCTTTGCATCTATTTCTAGAGCCGCATAAAAAATATAATACCGAATATAATCGTTTTGAAGATCCATGTATTTTGTAATATTGGTTTTATTTGATTAAAATGAAATTTAATAAGAAAACGAATTTATAGGCTGAAATTATTTAGGAGTGTTTGTGAAAGGATTGATTTTATACACAAACCACTTGGTACCCCATTGGACTTTAAAGCTAATAAATTCAGTTCATAACAATGCCATATAATAAAGAAAAGCGAAACACAAGATTACTCCCACTATTCATGACCAAATGGTGGACATCAAATTTTAAAAAATTGGTCTTGTATTGGAATTTACAACATTTACGTAAACTCGGTTTTTAAAAATTCAGTATAATACAATAAAAACAAAAAATCCTTTGCATCTATTTCTAGAGCCGCATGAAAAATATAATAACGAATATAATCGTTTTGAACATCCCTGTATTTTGTAATATTAGTTTTATTTGATTAAAATGAAATTTAATAAGAAAACGAATTTATAGGCTGAAATTATTTAGGAGTGCTTTGTGAAAGGATTGATTTTATACACAAACCGCTTAGTACCCCATTGGAGTTTAAAACATATAAATTCAGTTCATAACAATGCCATATATTAAAGAAAAGCGAAACACAAGATTACTCCCACTATTCATGACCACATGGTGGAAATCAAATTTTAAAAAATTGGTCTTGTATTGGCATTTAATATATTTACGTAAACTCGGTTTTTAAAAATTCAGTATATTACAATAAAAACAAAAAATACTTCGCATCTATTTCTAGAGCTACATAAAAAATATAAGAACGAAAATATACATTTTGTACATCCCTGTCCTTTTTAATATTAGTTTTCAATGAATAAAATGAAATTTAATAGCAAAACGAATTTATAGGCTGAAATTATTTAGGAGTGTTTGTGAAAGGATTGAATTTATACACAAACCACTTGGTACCCCATTGGACTTTAAAGCTAATAAATTCAGTTCATAACAATGCCATATAATAAAGAAAAGCGAAACACAAGATTACTCCTACTATTCATGACCAAATGGTGGAAATCAAATTTTAAAAAATTGGTCTTGTATTGGCATTTAATATATTTACGTAAACTCGGTTTTTAAAAATTCAGTATAATACAATAAAAACAAAAAATCCTTTGCATCTATTTCTAGAGCCGCATGAAAAATATTATAACGAATATAATCGTTTTGAAGATCCATGTATTTTGTAATATTAGTTTTATTTGATTAAAATGAAATTTAATAGCAAAACGAAGTTGTAGGATAAAACTACTTAGGAGTGCTCTGTGAAAGGATTGATTTTATACACAAATCACTTGGTACCCCATTGGACTTTAAAGCTAATAAATTCAGTTCAAAAAAATGCCATATAATAAAGATAAGCGAAACACAAGATTACTCCCACTATTCATGACCAAATGGTGGAAATCAAATTTTAAAAAATTGGCCTTGTATTGGCATTTAATATATTTACGTAAACTCGGTTTTTAAAAATTCAGTATAATACAATAAAAACAAAAAATCCTTTTGCATCTATTTCTAGAGCCGCATAAAAAATATAATACCGAATATAATCGTTTTGAAGATCCATGTATTTTGTAATATTGGTTTTATTTGATTAAAATGATATTTAATAAGAAAACGAATTTATAGGCTGAAATTATTTAGGAGTGTTTGTGAAAGGATTGATTTTATACACAAACCACTTGGTACCCCATTGGACTTTAAAGCTAATAAATTCAGTTCATAACAATGCCATATAATAAAGAAAAGCGAAACACAAGATTACTCCCACTATTCATGACCAAATGGTGGACATCAAATTTTAAAAAATTGGTCTTGTATTGGAATTTACAACATTTACGTAAACTCGGTTTTTAAAAATTCAGTATAATACAATAAAAACAAAAAATCCTTTGCATCTATTTCTAGAGCCGCATGAAAAATATAATAACGAATATAATCGTTTTGAACATCCCTGTATTTTGTAATATTAGTTTTATTTGATTAAAATGAAATTTAATAAGAAAACGAATTTATAGGCTGAAATTATTTAGGAGTGCTTTGTGAAAGGATTGATTTTATACACAAACCGCTTAGTACCCCATTGGACTTTAAAACATATAAATTCAGTTCATAACAATGCCATATAATAAAGAAAAGCGAAACACAAGATTACTCCCACTATTCATGACCAAATGGTGGAAATCAAATTTTAAAAAATTGGTCTTGTATTGGCATATAATATATTTACGTAAACTCGGTTTTTAAAAATTCAGTATAATACAATAAAAACAAAAAATCCTTCGCATTTATTTCTAGAGCTGCATGTAAAATATAATACCGAATATAATCGTTTTGAAGATCCCTGTATTTTGTAATTTTAGTTTTATTTGATTAAAATGAAATTTAATAGCAAAACGAATTTATAGGCTGAAATTATTTAGGAGTGCTCTGTGAAAGGATTGATTTTATGCACAAACCGCTTGGTACCCCATTGGACTTTAAAGCTCATAAATTCAGTTCATAACACTGCCATATAATAAAGAAATGCGAAACACAAGATTACTCCTACTATTCATGACCAAATGGTGGAAATCAAATTTTAAAGAATTGGTCTTGTATTGGCATTTAATATATTTACGTAAACTCGATTTTTAAAAATTCAGTATAATACAATAAAAACAAAAAATCCTTTGCATCTATTTCTAGAGCCGCATGAAAAATATTATAACGAATATAATCGTTTTGAACATCCCTGTATTTTGTAATATTAGTTTTATTTGATTAAAATGAAATTTAATAGCAAAACGAAGTTGTAGAATAAAACTACTTAGGAGTGCTCTGTGAAAGGATTGGTTTTATACACAAACCACTTGTTACCCCATTGGACTTTGAATCATATAAATTCAGTTTAAAAAAATGCCATATAAAAAAGATAAGCGAAACACAAGATTACTCCTACTATTCATGACCAAATGGTGGAAATCAAATTTTAAAAAATTGGTCTTGTATTGGCATATAATATATTTACGTAAACTCGGTTTTTAGAAATTCAGTATAATACAATGAAAACAAAAAATCCTTTGCATCTATTTCTAGAGCCGCATGAAAAATATAACAACGAAAATAATCGTTTTGAACACCCTCGTATTTTTTCATATTAGTTTTATTTGATTAAAATGAATTTTAATAACAAAACGAAGTTGTAGGATAAAACTACTTAGGAGTGCTCTGTGAAAGGATTGATTTTATACACAAACCACTTGGTACCCCATTGGACTTTAAATCATATAAATTCAGTTCATAACAATGCCATATAATAAAGATAAGCGAAACACAAGATTACTCCCACTATTCATGACCAAATGGTGGACATCAAATTCTAAAAAATTGGTGGTGTATTGGAATTTACAATATTTACGTAAACTCGGTTTTTAAAAATTCAGTATAATACAATAAAAACAAAAAATCCTTCGCATCTATTTCTAGAGCTGCATGTAAAATATAATACCGAATATAATCGTTTTGAACATCCCTGTATTTTGTAATATTAGTTTTATTTGATCAAAATGAAATTTAATATCAAAACGAAGTTATAGGATGAAACTACTTAGGAGTGCTCTGTGAAAGGATTGACTTTATACACAAACCGCTTGGTACCCCATTGGACTTTAAATCATACAAATTCAGTTCATAACACTGCCATATAATAAAGAAATGCGAAACACAAGATTACTCCCACTATTCATGACCAAATGGTGAAAATCAAATTTTAAAAAATTGGTCTTGTATTGGCATTTAATATATTTACGTAAACTCGGTTTTTAAAAATTCAGTATAATACAATAAAAACAAAAAATCCTTTGCATCTATTTATAGAGCCGCATGAAAAATATTATAACGAATATAATCGTTTTGAACATCCCTGTATTTTGTAATATTAGTTTTATTCGATTAAAATGAAATTTAATAGCAAAACGAAGTTGTAGGCTGAAGTTATTTAGGAGTGCTTTGTGAAAGGATTGATTTTATACAGAAACCGCTTGGTACCCCATTGGACTTTAAATCATATAAATTCAGTTTAAAAAAATGCCATATAATAAAGACAAGCGAAACACAAGATTACTCCCACTATTCATGACCAAATGGTGGAATACAAATTTTAAAAAATTGGTCTTGTATTGGCATTTAATATATTTACGTAAACTCGGTTTTTAAAAATTCAGTATAATACAATAAAAACAAAAAATCCTTCGCATCTATTTCTAGAGCTGCATGTAAAATATAATACCGAATATAATCGTTGTGAAGATCCCTGTATTTTGTAATTTTAGTTTTATTTGATTAAAATGAAATTTAATAGCAAAACGAAGTTGTAGGATAAAACTACTTAGGAGTGCTCTGTGAAAGGATTGGTTTTATACACAAACCACTTGTTACCCCATTGGACTTTGAATCATATAAATTCAGTTTAAAAAAATGCCATATAATAAAGAAAAGCGAAACACAAGATTACTCCCACTATTCATGACCAAATGGTGGACATCAAATTCTAAAAAATTGGTGGTGTATTGGAATTTACAATATTTACGTAAACTCGGTTTTTAAAAATTCAGTATAATACCATAAAAACAAAAAATCCTTCGCATCTATTTCTAGAGCTGCATGTAAAATATAATACCGAATATAATCGTTTTGAACATCCCTGTATTTTGTAATATTAGTTTTATTTGATTAAAATGAAATTTAATATCAAAACGAAGTTATAGGATGAAACTACTTAGGAGTGCTCTGTGAAAGGATTGACTTTATACACAAACCGCTTGGTACCCCATTGGACTTTAAATCATACAAATTCAGTTCATAACACTGCCATATATTAAAGAAATGCGAAACACAAGATTACTCCTACTATTCATGACCAAATGGTGAAAATCAAATTTAAAAAAATTGGTCTTGTATTGGCATTTAATATATTTACGTAAACTCGGTTTTTAAAAATTCAGTATAATACAATAAAAACAAAAAATCCTTTGCATCTATTTATAGAGCCGCATGAAAAATATTATAACGAATATAATCGTTTTGAACATCCCTGTATTTTGTAATATTAGTTTTATTCGATTAAAATGAAATTTAATAGCAAAACGAAGTTGTAGGATAAAACTACTTAGGAGTGCTCTGTGAAAGGATTGGTTTTATACACAAACCACTTGTTACCTCATTGGACTTTGAATCATATAAATTCAGTTTTAAAAAATGCCATATAATAAAGAAAAGCGAAACACAAGATTACTCCCACTATTCATGACCAAATGGTGGACATAAAATTCTAAAAAATTGGTGGTGTACTGGAATTTACAATATTTACGTAAACTCGGTTTTTAAAAATTCAGTATAATACAATAAAAACAAAAAATCCTTTGCATCTATTTCTAGAGCCGCATGAAAAATATTATAACGAATATAATCGTTTTGAACATCCCTGTATTTTGTAATATTAGTTTTATTTGATTAAAATGAAATTTAATAGCAAAACGAAGTTGTAGGATAAAACTTCTTAGGAGTGCTCTGTGAAAGGATTGGTTTTATACACAAACCACTTGTTACCCCATTGGACTTTGAATCATATAAATTAAGTTTAAAAAAATGCCATATAATAAAGATAAGCGAAACACAAGATTACTCCCACTATTCATGACCAAATGGTGGAAATCAAATTTTAAAAAATTGGTCTTGTATTGGCATTTAATATATTTACGTAAACTCGGTTTTTAAAAATTCAGTATAATACAATAAAAACAAAAAATCCTTTGCATCTATTTCTAGAGCCGCATGAAAAATATTATAACGAATATAATCGTTTTGAACATCCCTGTATTTTGTAATATTAGTTTTATTTGATTAAAATGAAATTTAATATCAAAACGAAGTTATAGGATGAAACTACTTAGGAGTGCTCTGTGAAAGGATTGACTTTATACACAAACCCTTGGTACCCCATTGGACTTTAAATCATACAAATTCAGTTCATAACACTGACATATAATAAAGAAATGCGAAACACAAGATTACTCCTACTATTCATGACCAAATGGTGGAAGTCAAATTTTAAAAAATTTGTCTTGTATTGGCATTTAATATATTTATGTAAACTCGGTTTTTAAAAATTCAGTATAATACAATAAAAACAAAAAATCCTTTGCATCTATTTCTAGAGCCGCATGAAAAATATTATAACGAATATAATCGTTTTGAACATCCCTGTATTTTGTAATATTAGTTTTATTTGATTAAAATGAAATTTAATAGCAAAACGAAGTTGTAGGATAAAACTACTTAGGAGTGCTCTGTGAAAGGATTGATTTTATATACAAACCGCTTGGTACCCTATTGGACTTTAAAGCTAATAAATTCAGTTCATAACACTGCCATATAATAAAGAAATGCGAAACACAAGATTACTCCTACTATTCATGACCAAATGGTGGAAATCAAATTTTAAAAAATTGGTCTTGTATTGGCATTTAATATATTTACGTAAACTCGGTTTTTAAAAATTCAGTATAATACAATAAAAACAAAAAATCCTTTGCATCTATTTCTAGAGCCGCATGAAAAATATAATAACGAATATAATCGTTTTGAACATCCCTGTATTTTGTAATATTAGTTTTATTTGATTAAAATGAAATTTAATAAGAAAACGAATTTATAGGCTGAAATTATTTAGGAGTGCTTTGTGAAAGGATTGATTTTATACACAAACCGCTTAGTACCCCATTGGACTTTAAAACATATAAATTCAGTTCATAACAATGCCATATAATAAAGAAAAGCGAAACACAAGATTACTCCCACTATTCATGACCAAATGGTGGAAATCAAATTTTAAAAAATTGGTCTTGTATTGGCATATAATATATTTACGTAAACTCGGTTTTTAAAAATTCAGTATAATACAATAAAAACAAAAAATCCTTCGCATTTATTTCTAGAGCTGCATGTAAAATATAATACCGAATATAATCGTTTTGAAGATCCCTGTATTTTGTAATTTTAGTTTTATTTGATTAAAATGAAATTTAATAGCAAAACGAATTTATAGGCTGAAATTATTTAGGAGTGGTCTGTGAAAGGATTGATTTTATGCACAAACCACTTGGTACCCCATTGGACTTTAAAGCTAATAAATTCAGTTCATAACAATGCCATATAATAAAGAAAAGCGAAACACAAGATTACTCCCACTATTCATGACCAAATGATGGACATCAAATTTTAAAAAATTGGTCTTGTATTGGAATTTACAACATTTACGTAAACTCGGTTTTTAAAAATTCAGTATAATACAATAAAAACAAAAAATCCTTTGCATCTATTTCTAGAGCCGCATGAAAAATATAATAACGAATATAATCGTTTTGAACATCCCTGTATTTTGTAATATTAGTTTTATTTGATTAAAATGAAATTTAATAACAAAACGAATTTATAGGCTGAAATTATTCAGGAGTGTTTGTGAAAGGATTGATTTTATACACAAACCACTTGGTACCCCATTGGACTTTAAAGCTAATAAATTCAGTTCATAACAATGCCATATAATAAAGAAAAGCGAAACACAAGATTACTCCCACTATTCATGACCAAATGGTGGACATCAAATTTTAAAAAATTGGTCTTGTATTGGAATTTACAACATTTACGTAAACTCGGTTTTTAAAAATTCAGTATAATACAATAAAAACAAAAAATCCTTTGCATCTATTTCTAGAGCCGCATGAAAAATATAATAACGAATATAATCGTTTTGAACATCCCTGTATTTTGTAATATTAGTTTTATTTGATTAAAATGAAATTTAATAAGAAAACGAATTTATAGGCTGAAATTATTTAGGAGTGCTTTGTGAAAGGATTGATTTTATACACAAACCGCTTAGTACCCCATTGGACTTTAAAACATATAAATTCAGTTCATAACAATGCCATATAATAAAGAAAAGCGAAACACAAGATTACTCCCACTATTCATGACCAAATGGTGGAAATCAAATTTTAAAAAATTGGTCTTGTATTGGCATATAATATATTTACGTAAACTCGGTTTTTAAAAATTCAGTATAATACAATAAAAACAAAAAATCCTTCGCATTTATTTCTAGAGCTGCATGTAAAATATAATACCGAATATAATCGTTTTGAAGATCCCTGTATTTTGTAATTTTAGTTTTATTTGATTAAAATGAAATTTAATAGCAAAACGAATTTATAGGCTGAAATTATTTAGGAGTGGTCTGTGAAAGGATTGATTTTATGCACAAACCGCTTGGTACCCCATTGGACTTTAAAGCTCATAAATTCAGTTCATAACACTGCCATATAATAAAGAAATGCGAAACACAAGATTACTCCTACTATTCATGACCAAATGGTGGAAATCAAATTTTAAAGAATTGGTCTTGTATTGGCATTTAATATATTTACGTAAACTCGGTTTTTAAAAATTCAGTATAATACAATAAAAACAAAAAATCCTTTGCATCTATTTCTAGAGCCGCATGAAAAATATTATAACGAATATAATCGTTTTGAACATCCCTGTATTTTGTAATATTAGTTTTATTTGATTAAAATGAAATTTAATAGCAAAACGAAGTTGTAGAATAAAACTACTTAGGAGTGCTCTGTGAAAGGATTGGTTTTATACACAAACCACTTGTTACCCCATTGGACTTTGAATCATATAAATTCAGTTTAAAAAAATGCCATATAAAAAAGATAAGCGAAACACAAGATTACTCCTACTATTCATGACCAAATGGTGGAAATCAAATTTTAAAAAATTGGTCTTGTATTGGCATATAATATATTTACGTAAACTCGGTTTTTAGAAATTCAGTATAATACAATGAAAACAAAAAATCCTTTGCATCTATTTCTAGAGCCGCATGAAAAATATAACAACGAAAATAATCGTTTTGAACACCCTCGTATTTTTTCATATTAGTTTTATTTGATTAAAATGAATTTTAATAACAAAACGAAGTTGTAGGATGAAACTACTTAGGAGTGCTCTGTGAAAGGATTGATTTTATACACAAACCACTTGGTACTCCATTGGACTTTAAATCATATAAATTCAGTTCATAACAATGCCATATAATAAATAAAGCGAAACACAAGATTACTCCCACTATTCATGACCAAATGGTGGACATCAAATTCTAAAAAATTGGTGGTGTATTGGAATTTACAATATTTACGTAAACTCGGTTTTTAAAAATTCAGTATAATACAATAAAAACAAAAAATCCTTCGCATCTATTTCTAGAGCTGCATGTAAAATATAATACCGAATATAATCGTTTTGAACATCCCTGTATTTTGTAATATTAGTTTTATTTGATTAAAATGAAATTTAATATCAAAACGAAGTTATAGGATGAAACTACTTAGGAGTGCTCTGTGAAAGGATTGACTTTATACACAAACCGCTTGGTACCCCATTGGACTTTAAATCATACAAATTCAGTTCATAACACTGCCATATATTAAAGAAATGCGAAACACAAGATTACTCCTACTATTCATGACCAAATGGTGGAAATCAAATTTTAAAAAATTGGTCTTGTATTGGCATTTAATATATTTACGTAAACTCGGTTTTTAAAAATTCAGTATAATACAAAAAAAACAAAAAATCCTTTGCATCTATTTATAGAGCCGCATGAAAAATATTATAACGAATATAATCGTTTTGAACATCCCTGTATTTTGTAATATTAGTTTTATTCGATTAAAATGAAATTTAATAGCAAAACGAAGTTGTAGGCTGAAGTTATTTAGGAGTGCTTTGTGAAAGGATTGATTTTATACAGAAACCGCTTGGTACCCCATTGGACTTTAAATCATATAAATTCAGTTTAAAAAAATGCCATATAATAAAGATAAGCGAAACACAAGATTACTCCCACTATTCATGACCAAATGGTGGAATACAAATTTTAAAAAATTGGTCTTGTATTGGCATTTAATATATTTACGTAAACTCGGTTTTTAAAAATTCAGTATAATACAATAAAAACAAAAAATCCTTCGCATCTATTTCTAGAGCTGCATGTAAAATATAATACCGAATATAATCGTTGTGAAGATCCCTGTATTTTGTAATTTTAGTTTTATTTGATTAAAATGAAATTTAATAGCAAAACGAAGTTGTAGGATAAAACTACTTAGGAGTGCTCTGTGAAAGGATTGGTTTTATACACAAACCACTTGTTACCCCATTGGACTTTGAATCATATAAATTCAGTTTAAAAAAATGCCATATAATAAAGAAAAGCGAAACACAAGATTACTCCCACTATTCATGACCAAATGGTGGAAGTCAAATTTTAAAAAATTGGTCTTGTATTGGCATTTAATATATTTACGTAAACTCGGTTTTTAAAAATTCAGTATAATACAATAAAAACAAAAAATCCTTTGCATCTATTTCTAGAGCCGCATGAAAAATATTATAACGAATATAATCGTTTTGAACATCCCTGTATTTTGTAATATTAGTTTTATTTGATTAAAATGAAATTTAATAAGAAAACGAATTTATAGGCTGAAATTATTTAGGAGTGCTCTGTGAAAGGATTGACTTTATACACAAACCGCTTGGTACCCCATTGGACTTTAAATCATACATATTCAGTTCATAACACTGCCATATAATAAAGAAATGCGAAACACAAGATTACTCCTACTATTCATGACCAAATGGTGGAAGTCAAATTTTAAAAAATTGGTCTTGTATTGGCATTTAATATATTTACGTAAACTCGGTTTTTAAAAATTCAGTATAATACAATAAAAACAAAAAATCCTTTGCATATATTTCTAGAGCCGCATGAAAAATATTATAACGAATATAATCGTTTTGAACATCCCTGTATTTTGTAATATTAGTTTTATTTGATTAAAATGAAATTTAATAGCAAAACGAAGTTGTAGGATAAAACTTCTTAGGAGTGCTCTGTGAAAGGATTGGTTTTATACACAAACCACTTGTTACCCCATTGGACTTTGAATCATATAAATTAAGTTTAAAAAAATGCCATATAATAAAGAAAAGCGAAACACAAGATTACTCCCACTATTCATGACCAAATGGTGGACATCAAATTTTAAAAAATTGGTCTTGTATTGGAATTTACAACATTTACGTAAACTCGGTTTTTAAAAATTCAGTATAATACAATAAAAACAAAAAATCCTTTGCATCTATTTCTAGAGCCGCATGAAAAATATTATAACGAATATAATCGTTTTGAACATCCCTGTATTTTGTAATATTAGTTTTATTTGATTAAAATGAAATTTAATATCAAAACGAAGTTATAGGATGAAACTACTTAGGAGTGCTCTGTGAAAGGATTGACTTTATACACAAACCCTTGGTACCCCATTGGACTTTAAATCATACAAATTCAGTTCATAACACTGCCATATAATAAAGAAATGCGAAACACAAGATTACTCCTACTATTCATGACCAAATGGTGGAAGTCAAATTTTAAAAAATTGGTCTTGTATTGGCATTTAATATATTTATGTAAACTCGGTTTTTAAAAATTCAGTATAATACAATAAAAACAAAAAATCCTTTGCATCTATTTCTAGAGCCGCATGAAAAATATTATAACGAATATAATCGTTTTGAACATCCCTGTATTTTGTAATATTAGTTTTATTTGATTAAAATGAAATTTAATAGCAAAACGAAGTTGTAGGATAAAACTACTTAGGAGTGCTCTGTGAAAGGATTGGTTTTATACACAAACCACTTGTTACCCCATTGGACTTTGAATCATATAAATTCAGTTTAAAAAAATGCCATATAATAAAGAAAAGCGAAACACAAGATTACTCCCACTATTCATGACCAAATGGTGGAAGTCAAATTTTAAAAAATTGGTCTTGTATTGGCATTTAATATATTTACGTAAACTCGGTTTTTAAAAATTCAGTATAATACAATAAAAACAAAAAATCCTTTGCATCTATTTCTAGAGCCGCATGAAAAATATTATAACGAATATAATCGTTTTGAACATCCCTGTATTTTGTAATATTAGTTTTATTTGATTAAAATGAAATTTAATATCAAAACGAAGTTATAGGATGAAACTACTTAGGAGTGCTCTGTGAAAGGATTGACTTTATACACAAACCCTTGGTACCCCATTGGACTTTAAATCATACAAATTCAGTTCATAACACTGCCATATAATAAAGAAATGCGAAACACAAGATTACTCCTACTATTCATGACCAAATGGTGGAAGTCAAATTTTAAAAAATTGGTCTTGTATTGGCATTTAATATATTTACGTAAACTCGGTTTTTAAAAATTCAGTATAATACAATAAAAACAAAAAATCCTTCGCATCTATTTCTAGAGCTGCATGTAAAATATAATACCGAATATAATCGTTGTGAAGATCCCTGTATTTTGTAATTTTAGTTTTATTTGATTAAAATGAAATTTAATAGCAAAACGAAGTTGTAGGATAAAACTACTTAGGAGTGCTCTGTGAAAGGATTGGTTTTATACACAAACCACTTGTTACCCCATTGGACTTTGAATCATATAAATTCAGTTTAAAAAAATGCCATATAATAAAGAAAAGCGAAACACAAGATTACTCCCACTATTCATGACCAAATGGTGGAAGTCAAATTTTAAAAAATTGGTCTTGTATTGGCATTTAATATATTTACGTAAACTCGGTTTTTAAAAATTCAGTATAATACAATAAAAACAAAAAATCCTTTGCATCTATTTCTAGAGCCGCATGAAAAATATTATAACGAATATAATCGTTTTGAACATCCCTGTATTTTGTAATATTAGTTTTATTTGATTAAAATGAAATTTAATAGCAAAACGAAGTTGTAGGATAAAACTTCTTAGGAGTGCTCTGTGAAAGGATTGGTTTTATACACAAACCACTTGTTACCCCATTGGACTTTGAATCATATAAATTCAGTTTAAAAAAATGCCATATAATAAAGAAAAGCGAAACACAAGATTACTCCCACTATTCATGACCAAATGGTGGAAGTCAAATTTTAAAAAATTGGTCTTGTATTGGCATTTAATATATTTACGTAAACTCGGTTTTTAAAAATTCAGTATAATACAATAAAAACAAAAAATCCTTTGCATATATTTCTAGAGCCGCATGAAAAATATTATAACGAATATAATCGTTTTGAACATCCCTGTATTTTGTAATATTAGTTTTATTTGATTAAAATGAAATTTAATAGCAAAACGAAGTTGTAGGATAAAACTTCTTAGGAGTGCTCTGTGAAAGGATTGGTTTTATACACAAACCACTTGTTACCCCATTGGACTTTGAATCATATAAATTCAGTTTAAAAAAATGCCATATAATAAAGAAAAGCGAAACACAAGATTACTCCCACTATTCATGACCAAATGGTGGAAGTCAAATTTTAAAAAATTGGTCTTGTATTGGCATTTAATATATTTACGTAAACTCGGTTTTTAAAAATTCAGTATAATACAATAAAAACAAAAAATCCTTTGCATCTATTTCTAGAGCCGCATGAAAAATATTATAACGAATATAATCGTTTTGAACATCCCTGTATTTTGTAATATTAGTTTTATTTGATTAAAATGAAATTTAATAAGAAAACGAATTTATAGGCTGAAATTATTTAGGAGTGCTCTGTGAAAGGATTGACTTTATACACAAACCGCTTGGTACCCCATTGGACTTTAAATCATACATATTCAGTTCATAACACTGCCATATAATAAAGAAATGCGAAACACAAGATTACTCCTACTATTCATGACCAAATGGTGGAAGTCAAATTTTAAAAAATTGGTCTTGTATTGGCATTTAATATATTTACGTAAACTCGGTTTTTAAAAATTCAGTATAATACAATAAAAACAAAAAATCCTTTGCATATATTTCTAGAGCCGCATGAAAAATATTATAACGAATATAATCGTTTTGAACATCCCTGTATTTTGTAATATTAGTTTTATTTGATTAAAATGAAATTTAATAGCAAAACGAAGTTGTAGGATAAAACTTCTTAGGAGTGCTCTGTGAAAGGATTGGTTTTATACACAAACCACTTGTTACCCCATTGGACTTTGAATCATATAAATTCAGTTTAAAAAAATGCCATATAATAAAGAAAAGCGAAACACAAGATTACTCCCACTATTCATGACCAAATGGTGGAAGTCAAATTTTAAAAAATTGGTCTTGTATTGGCATTTAATATATTTACGTAAACTCGGTTTTTAAAAATTCAGTATAATACAATAAAAACAAAAAATCCTTTGCATCTATTTCTAGAGCCGCATGAAAAATATTATAACGAATATAATCGTTTTGAACATCCCTGTATTTTGTAATATTAGTTTTATTTGATTAAAATGAAATTTAATAAGAAAACGAATTTATAGGCTGAAATTATTTAGGAGTGCTCTGTGAAAGGATTGACTTTATACACAAACCGCTTGGTACCCCATTGGACTTTAAATCATACATATTCAGTTCATAACACTGCCATATAATAAAGAAATGCGAAACACAAGATTACTCCTACTATTCATGACCAAATGGTGGAAGTCAAATTTTAAAAAATTGGTCTTGTATTGGCATTTAATATATTTACGTAAACTCGGTTTTTAAAAATTCAGTATAATACAATAAAAACAAAAAATCCTTTGCATATATTTCTAGAGCCGCATGAAAAATATTATAACGAATATAATCGTTTTGAACATCCCTGTATTTTGTAATATTAGTTTTATTTGATTAAAATGAAATTTAATAGCAAAACGAAGTTGTAGGATAAAACTTCTTAGGAGTGCTCTGTGAAAGGATTGGTTTTATACACAAACCACTTGTTACCCCATTGGACTTTGAATCATATAAATTCAGTTTAAAAAAATGCCATATAATAAAGAAAAGCGAAACACAAGATTACTCCCACTATTCATGACCAAATGGTGGAAGTCAAATTTTAAAAAATTGGTCTTGTATTGGCATTTAATATATTTACGTAAACTCGGTTTTTAAAAATTCAGTATAATACAATAAAAACAAAAAATCCTTTGCATCTATTTCTAGAGCCGCATGAAAAATATTATAACGAATATAATCGTTTTGAACATCCCTGTATTTTGTAATATTAGTTTTATTTGATTAAAATGAAATTTAATAAGAAAACGAATTTATAGGCTGAAATTATTTAGGAGTGCTCTGTGAAAGGATTGACTTTATACACAAACCGCTTGGTACCCCATTGGACTTTAAATCATACATATTCAGTTCATAACACTGCCATATAATAAAGAAATGCGAAACACAAGATTACTCCTACTATTCATGACCAAATGGTGGAAGTCAAATTTTAAAAAATTGGTCTTGTATTGGCATTTAATATATTTACGTAAACTCGGTTTTTAAAAATTCAGTATAATACAATAAAAACAAAAAATCCTTTGCATATATTTCTAGAGCCGCATGAAAAATATTATAACGAATATAATCGTTTTGAACATCCCTGTATTTTGTAATATTAGTTTTATTTGATTAAAATGAAATTTAATAGCAAAACGAAGTTGTAGGATAAAACTTCTTAGGAGTGCTCTGTGAAAGGATTGGTTTTATACACAAACCACTTGTTACCCCATTGGACTTTGAATCATATAAATTCAGTTTAAAAAAATGCCATATAATAAAGAAAAGCGAAACACAAGATTACTCCCACTATTCATGACCAAATGGTGGAAGTCAAATTTTAAAAAATTGGTCTTGTATTGGCATTTAATATATTTACGTAAACTCGGTTTTTAAAAATTCAGTATAATACAATAAAAACAAAAAATCCTTTGCATCTATTTCTAGAGCCGCATGAAAAATATTATAACGAATATAATCGTTTTGAACATCCCTGTATTTTGTAATATTAGTTTTATTTGATTAAAATGAAATTTAATAAGAAAACGAATTTATAGGCTGAAATTATTTAGGAGTGCTCTGTGAAAGGATTGACTTTATACACAAACCGCTTGGTACCCCATTGGACTTTAAATCATACATATTCAGTTCATAACACTGCCATATAATAAAGAAATGCGAAACACAAGATTACTCCTACTATTCATGACCAAATGGTGGAAGTCAAATTTTAAAAAATTGGTCTTGTATTGGCATTTAATATATTTACGTAAACTCGGTTTTTAAAAATTCAGTATAATACAATAAAAACAAAAAATCCTTTGCATATATTTCTAGAGCCGCATGAAAAATATTATAACGAATATAATCGTTTTGAACATCCCTGTATTTTGTAATATTAGTTTTATTTGATTAAAATGAAATTTAATAGCAAAACGAAGTTGTAGGATAAAACTTCTTAGGAGTGCTCTGTGAAAGGATTGGTTTTATACACAAACCACTTGTTACCCCATTGGACTTTGAATCATATAAATTAAGTTTAAAAAAATGCCATATAATAAAGAAAAGCGAAACACAAGATTACTCCCACTATTCATGACCAAATGGTGGACATCAAATTTTAAAAAATTGGTCTTGTATTGGAATTTACAACATTTACGTAAACTCGGTTTTTAAAAATTCAGTATAATACAATAAAAACAAAAAATCCTTTGCATCTATTTCTAGAGCCGCATGAAAAATATTATAACGAATATAATCGTTTTGAACATCCCTGTATTTTGTAATATTAGTTTTATTTGATTAAAATGAAATTTAATATCAAAACGAAGTTATAGGATGAAACTACTTAGGAGTGCTCTGTGAAAGGATTGACTTTATACACAAACCCTTGGTACCCCATTGGACTTTAAATCATACAAATTCAGTTCATAACACTGCCATATAATAAAGAAATGCGAAACACAAGATTACTCCTACTATTCATGACCAAATGGTGGAAGTCAAATTTTAAAAAATTGGTCTTGTATTGGCATTTAATATATTTATGTAAACTCGGTTTTTAAAAATTCAGTATAATACAATAAAAACAAAAAATCCTTTGCATCTATTTCTAGAGCCGCATGAAAAATATTATAACGAATATAATCGTTTTGAACATCCCTGTATTTTGTAATATTAGTTTTATTTGATTAAAATGAAATTTAATAGCAAAACGAAGTTGTAGGATAAAACTACTTAGGAGTGCTCTGTGAAAGGATTGGTTTTATACACAAACCACTTGTTACCCCATTGGACTTTGAATCATATAAATTCAGTTTAAAAAAATGCCATATAATAAAGAAAAGCGAAACACAAGATTACTCCCACTATTCATGACCAAATGGTGGAAGTCAAATTTTAAAAAATTGGTCTTGTATTGGCATTTAATATATTTACGTAAACTCGGTTTTTAAAAATTCAGTATAATACAATAAAAACAAAAAATCCTTTGCATCTATTTCTAGAGCCGCATGAAAAATATTATAACGAATATAATCGTTTTGAACATCCCTGTATTTTGTAATATTAGTTTTATTTGATTAAAATGAAATTTAATATCAAAACGAAGTTATAGGATGAAACTACTTAGGAGTGCTCTGTGAAAGGATTGACTTTATACACAAACCCTTGGTACCCCATTGGACTTTAAATCATACAAATTCAGTTCATAACACTGCCATATAATAAAGAAATGCGAAACACAAGATTACTCCTACTATTCATGACCAAATGGTGGAAGTCAAATTTTAAAAAATTGGTCTTGTATTGGCATTTAATATATTTACGTAAACTCGGTTTTTAAAAATTCAGTATAATACAATAAAAACAAAAAATCCTTCGCATCTATTTCTAGAGCTGCATGTAAAATATAATACCGAATATAATCGTTGTGAAGATCCCTGTATTTTGTAATTTTAGTTTTATTTGATTAAAATGAAATTTAATAGCAAAACGAAGTTGTAGGATAAAACTACTTAGGAGTGCTCTGTGAAAGGATTGGTTTTATACACAAACCACTTGTTACCCCATTGGACTTTGAATCATATAAATTCAGTTTAAAAAAATGCCATATAATAAAGAAAAGCGAAACACAAGATTACTCCCACTATTCATGACCAAATGGTGGAAGTCAAATTTTAAAAAATTGGTCTTGTATTGGCATTTAATATATTTACGTAAACTCGGTTTTTAAAAATTCAGTATAATACAATAAAAACAAAAAATCCTTTGCATCTATTTCTAGAGCCGCATGAAAAATATTATAACGAATATAATCGTTTTGAACATCCCTGTATTTTGTAATATTAGTTTTATTTGATTAAAATGAAATTTAATAAGAAAACGAATTTATAGGCTGAAATTATTTAGGAGTGCTCTGTGAAAGGATTGACTTTATACACAAACCGCTTGGTACCCCATTGGACTTTAAATCATACATATTCAGTTCATAACACTGCCATATAATAAAGAAATGCGAAACACAAGATTACTCCTACTATTCATGACCAAATGGTGGAAGTCAAATTTTAAAAAATTGGTCTTGTATTGGCATTTAATATATTTACGTAAACTCGGTTTTTAAAAATTCAGTATAATACAATAAAAACAAAAAATCCTTTGCATATATTTCTAGAGCCGCATGAAAAATATTATAACGAATATAATCGTTTTGAACATCCCTGTATTTTGTAATATTAGTTTTATTTGATTAAAATGAAATTTAATAGCAAAACGAAGTTGTAGGATAAAACTTCTTAGGAGTGCTCTGTGAAAGGATTGGTTTTATACACAAACCACTTGTTACCCCATTGGACTTTGAATCATATAAATTAAGTTTAAAAAAATGCCATATAATAAAGAAAAGCGAAACACAAGATTACTCCCACTATTCATGACCAAATGGTGGACATCAAATTTTAAAAAATTGGTCTTGTATTGGAATTTACAACATTTACGTAAACTCGGTTTTTAAAAATTCAGTATAATACAATAAAAACAAAAAATCCTTTGCATCTATTTCTAGAGCCGCATGAAAAATATTATAACGAATATAATCGTTTTGAACATCCCTGTATTTTGTAATATTAGTTTTATTTGATTAAAATGAAATTTAATAGCAAAACGAAGTTGTAGGATAAAACTACTTAGGAGTGCTCTGTGAAAGGATTGATTTTATATACAAACCGCTTGGTACCCTATTGGACTTTAAAGCTAATAAATTCAGTTCATAACACTGCCATATAATAAAGAAATGCGAAACACAAGATTACTCCTACTATTCATGACCAAATGGTGGAAATCAAATTTTAAAAAATTGGTCTTGTATTGGCATTTAATATATTTACGTAAACTCGGTTTTTAAAAA